>CM037785.1:6636225-6686225 GCA_021229015.1 Solen grandis
ATAAACAGCCTTCGTACTCCTATTAAAAATTATCATAAACTTTTTTATAGTCATATACGTATACAAATGGAAGAACATATTTAGATGTTACTGATTGCATTAATATTTCTTTCTTTCTTCTGATATTAGCATAATAGTTCATGTACACGGTATATTCATACCTCGGTATTATTTTTGAATTAAATATGCCACTTGTTATGGTGTGATACCGCAATGAGAATTGACTAAAATTCGTGTAACGTTAAACCCGAGAAAAATAAAACAAGAATAACCTATTTCAAGTTCACGTGTATATAAAAAAAGTAAAAACATAAAAAAGGAAAAAAATAAAAGAATCCCGCGAGCCGGATTCGAACCAGCGACCTAAGGATGTCATATTTCGTACCACTACAGTCCTCCGCTCTACCAACTGAGCTATCACGGGATTGTGGTTAAGGTCAATAAATGGAAAGAATAACTTACAAACAGTCTACCTATATTCTTGTTGATTTATTTTGCTCGGGCTTAACGTTACACGAATGCCGTTTGAGTCAATTCTCATTGCGGTATCACACAATAACAAGTGGAGTATTTAATTTAAAATTAATATAATATAGAAAGTAAGACCGCGGTATGAATATACAGTGTACATGAACTATTATGCTAATATCAGAAGAAAGAAAGAAATGTTAATGCAATCAGTAACATCTAATATGTTCTTCCATTTCTTACATTTACAAGTTTTATTGCATAAGTCATTACCAGGTTATACGAACACTATATGCAACAGCAAGGCGCAATACAAAAATATCTATTTTGTTTGTTTTGTTGGATTTAACGTACCGTCGACAGTGTTTCGGTCATTTGGAAACCATATCTGCTTGAGACAGATAAAGTGCTGCCACACTGCAGTATCACATCGTTTATACTGCTTTGGCTTTATTACAACATGCATGCATGAATTAATTGATTAGTTTTTCAACACATAAAAGACAGAGAATTGTGATAAAATCAAAACATATTTGATTAACCTTTTTTATTATATTATGATACCGGTTATAAATGGGACTAAATTAATTAAATTATTTGGATACAATTTAGCAGAACTGTTGTTGTTGTTGTATTGGGGTTTACCGTCGCTGCGATAGTATTTCAATCATATAGCGACGTCCAGCTAATTACAGGTGGAGGAAGACCCCGAGTACTCAGAGGTACCCGGGTAGAACCACCGACCTACCGCAAGCCAGCTGGAAGGCTTCCTCACATGAAAAATCCGAAGTCCCTACCGGGATTCGAACCCACAGCGGTGAGGGGCTGAGAGATTTGTAGTCCACGACTGTAACCGCTCGGTAGCAGATCTGTATATACATACACATTCACATGTACATCATATAAATATGCTCATCATACGCATTAAGTAAGTGTGTTTATTTGTCAACTTAAGCTGGAATAAATAGTTATTTCTTTCCGCTTTGCTATGAATTAAGAGTCATTGCCAGGAAATTACACAAGAACACATGTGGCCCACTGGTTTATGAATGGTCATACTATTGCTTTACACCGAGCACAATCCCGTGATAGCTCAGTTGGTAGAGCGGAGGACTGTAGTGGTTCGAAATCTGACATCCTTAGGTCGCTGGTTCGAATCCGGCTCGCGGGATTCTTGTTTACTTTTTTATGTATTTACATTTTGATAGATATGTGTATTTATAATACATTATGGTTACGCCCGGCCTAGAATCGGTATGTCGTGGCTTTGATCCCTGCCCGCGACATACCAAAGTCGTAAAATGGCCAGGTGTCAGGATAATGCGACTGGCTGTGGTATCATGCCACATGTCTCGGGGTGTGTGTCGTGTGTGGAAGCCTCTTTCTTTCTCAGTTAGACCTAGTCTTCGAATGACTGAAATACAGTCAACAGAACGTTAAACCAAATAAATGAACAAACAAACAATTTAACTTGGCGGAGAAGGTGCTGAATCTGTATTTCATACACACTTTCATGTATATAAATATACAAAAATCATATACATTAAGTGCGTTCACTGTCAACTTAAACATTACCAAATTATTAAAATGTAAGTTATTTCTTTCCGTGTTGCTGTGGAAATTAACCCAGAATATTGACCTAAACGTTTATGAATGGTCGTGCTATCGCTCTACCTTGAACACAACCCCGTGATAGCTCAGTTGGTAGAGCGGAGGACTGTAGTGGTTCGAAATCTGACATCCTTAGGTCGCTGGTTCGAATCCGGCTCGCGGGATTCTTTTTTTGTTTTCCTTTAATGTGAAATTCCTCTTCTATATACTAGTGAACTTATAATATGCGCTAAGCAATTAAAAGTATTTCCAGGACTGGTTAGGATAATATGACTGGGTATGTCTGTTTGTGGTATCATGCCACTTATCTACGGCGTGATATTGCATTGTGGTAGAATTGTTTGGGAGACAATGGAAAAGCAGAAAAGGAGAAAGCAAACACAAATTTGTAACCTCTATATAAATGTTTGACCTTTGTAACAAAACAATAAAAGTTTCATAAAAGCAACTTAAAAGTTCACTTGTAAGTGAAGCACATGATTAGTAAACACATGTTACTAAGCGAACAACACCACATCAAAATGTCTTCTGCAAAATGTCTCTGCGACAGCAATAAAATGTATTCTTTATAACCTAAATGTAATGCAGGTGCCGCAAAATAGCAATATGGCAACTAATAAGCGCACACAAACAAAACATCCTGGGAGCCGGACGTATACATAAGTATAGACATGGTATCCCGTTTTATTACACCTTAATATAATCTTAAAATTCATATGTCACTTTTAATAATAACAGCAAAGCAATAAACTGTTTTTACTTAAAATCATGGCGTAACATAGCAAAACACATCTGTAATGGCATAAGTTTGGCTGCAGCTGATGCAGACATAGCGGAGGTTCACGCCGATAAACGGACCCGACACTTCTGGTTGGTACACATTGATGGACTTTCCGACCTTGAACAAACACGGTACGACGAAAACCTGAAACATATATATGACACTGAAAAGCAGACCGACTCTTTTATAACACGGGGCAAGGTAGGATTAGTTAGCAAAATAAATAAGGAGATATATTTTACCTTGCGATCCTTTGAAAGCGGGAAATGTAGAGGCGGTGAGCTTTTATTTCTATACGCTCGTAAGAAATTATAATGCAGAAGTGAATTAATAAACCGAAAGGTCGGAAAAGAACAAACAGTTGTGAGTTTGCCCCCAAACAACCTGCGCTATTCTAATCAATAGCGCTCCTTGTTTGGGAGACAATGGAAAAGCAGGAAAGGAGAAAGCAAACACAAATTTGTAACCTGTATATAAATGTTTGAACGTTCTGCTTCCCGACAACATGGCCTTATCTAAACCTACTACTATTAACGTATGAAGGGATTAAAAAGTAAACTTATATCCATAACTATTTTTTGATACACCTTTAATTTAAGATACCCTAACAATGACATATGGGCGTGACCCTGGTTGTAACAAAACAACAAAAGTTTCATAAAAGCAACTTAAAAGTTCACTTGTAAGTGAAGCACATGATTAGCATACAAATGTTTCTAAGCGAACAACACCACATCAACATGTCTTCTGCAAAATGTCTCTGCGACAGCAATAAAATGTATTCTTTATAACCTAAATGTAATGCAGGTGCCGCAAAATAGCAATTTGGCACCCAATAAGCACACAAAAACAAATCATCCCGGGAGCCGGACGTATGCATAAGTATAGACATGGTATCCCGTTTGTACTACACCTTAATGTAATCTTAAGCTTCATATGTCAACTTAAATAATAATAGCAAAGCAATAAACTATATTTACTCAAAGTCATGGCGTAACATAGCAAAACACATCTGTAATGGCATAAGTTTGGCCGCAGCTGATGGCCAAATGGGAGAGAAATGGATGAGGGCCCCGACTAAATCCATCTCTTCCACCGCCCCAAAGCGGTAGCAAAGCCACCCCCCTAAAAAAATAAAAAAAAATAGGCAAAAAACTTTATGGATCACCCCCGCAACACATTACAAAGCCCCAAGCTCAACTGAACTAAGGCTGGTTGCCCTGCATAAAATGATACAACCCAACTCTAATATTATCTAGAAAAAACAACAACATTGCCTGCCTCTGTTAAATGGACGCCGTCCTCTTTAAAAATACTTATCACACTGCAAATTTGTGTGACGAAGGTAGAGTCCACCGTATTGCTTAGTTTTACGGCTAAAATGTTAACACGCTTTCTAGCCGAAACAAGGCCTTTGTTCCATCCCCGATGTTTAGGTAGAATCTCTGACTAAATAATACGAACATAAGGCATGGGCTGATTAATGAAAGTAAATAATTCGACTATTTTGTCTTTGATAGTTTTGATATTAGTGAAATCAATGTCGTTTCCTCCCGAATGGAGAATAATGAAGTGGGGTGGTTCCTCTACCCTCAGAATTGTTGCGAGTTTCCACTTTGAGTGTAAAAGAGTCAACCCACTATATTATATATTCTTTTTTTTTTAAATTATTTAAAATGGTTAATGTATACTTTATAAGCATCTGAAGACCACCTCCCGAGATATTTAATTTTTCCTGCAGACCAACGTTATTTTGAAGCTGCCATAACAGCGCCCAAACGGAAACTATGTGACGAGTAATTTTGGAGATTTGGGTCTAAGATGACCAAGGCTTTCTTTGGAAAGACAGAAAATTGATCACGGATAAAAGCTTGGCCATTGAAATGGCAAAATAAAGGACCCTTGACTGGCGGTCTTACCGAGAGGTACGTCGAAAGAGATAATGCAGAAGTGAATTAATAAACCGAAAGGTCGGGAAAGAACAAACAGTTGTGAGTTTGCCCCCAAACAACCCGCGCTATTCTAAGTAATAGCGCTCCCTATATCTGTCTCAAATAGACAAAGTCTCTATATACCTGCAATACGAACGACGGAATGTTAAACAAAATAAACAAACAAACACTCAAACAAACAATTAAGCGGACTTTATTTCATACACACTGAGTGCTCATACTATCCCTTTTTAATCTTTCCGTATTGCTGTGGATTAAGAGTCATTTCGAGGAAGTTATCCCCAGAATATTGACTCAGTGGTTTATGAATGGTCAAGCTATCGCTCTACCTTAACCACAATCCCGTGATAGCTCAGTTGGTAGAGCGGAGGACTGTAGTGGTTCGAAATCTGACATCCTTAGGTCGCTGGTTCGAATCCGGCTCGCGGGATTTTATTTTTATCTTTTTCGTGTTTACATATTGATGTACATGTATTTGTAATATGTTTTTATTTTGTTTGCGTTTAACGTCACATGAATATCTATACCAGTATTATTTGTTAACAACTTGATCATGACACCGCCTGGCGTTGAACCCACGACCTCTTTATTCCGAGGTGCAATACAGTTATACAGTAACGTACAGAAAACCCTGCCGTATACCGTTTATTGATTTTGATCCCACTTAGTAGTCTCTATTAAAACCAAATTTCTCGTTATTTTGCATTCTGATAATACTTCCATAAAATGTTCAAGGGCAAACATCCATGATGGTGTATTTTGATAATGAAATTCAGTTACTTCCCTTCGACGAGTCTAGATTATAAATAAATTTATAGTTATTGTTACAACTATTTTACTCACTACATTATTGTATTGATATAAATTTGATATAAGATTGTTTAATTTGGGGTGCCTTGACAGCGTAATGGTAACGCGCCTCGCTTCTCACCAATGCGTCCCGGGTTCGATTCCTGGTCACGTACGTGAAAAGGTACATTGGTCGTCCGTCCACTCACGTGGCTTTTCTCCGGGCTCTCCGGTTTCCTCCAACAACAATGAGCACATACGCCTCCACCAGAGCCACCGAGAGTGATTAATTAAAGGAAAAGGTCGAAAACTGTCCATTTTTTTCATAGAAAATACTCTTGGATAGTCCTCAGCGTTTCTCACACTTTAAACATTTTATCATTGTTATAATACTTGACATAAAAATAAGCATGAGGAATTTGAATAATTCCAGGCGTGCACTCAGTATGACAAACCGTATGCAACCATACGCTTACAGTAAGCTTTGAAAATATCTCAGTTTCATAAACCACGATGTTGACGTATACCCATGTACAGCATAAGGAGCACGTGAACAGCGTGCTTTATAATGATCATAAGACATCTCCATAGCTGACTGTAAGCGATCGGTTGCAGACGGTTTTTCATGCTGAACGCACGCCTGATTTCCCTTGGATACCCTAGTAACACGTGGAAGTGGAACTCTGCATGGATCTTATGTAAACGCTGGAGGGCCAGATATTATTATTGATATTCCTGGACAGCAATTAATTTATTTGATGGAAACAGTACAATATTCCATATAATGTAATGAAATCACAAAGAATTGAAAATGTTTTAATATAAGTTGTGAGAAATTGTTTCGTACTCGATATCGAGTACTCGATACTCGCCGAGACCGGTGTTGGACGAGTGGTTAGATATCAGCATTATAACCGAAAAGTCGTGAGTAGGTTTGAATCCCGGTCGTTATATACCAAAAGATATTAAACCCATACGTTAAATAGGTCATTATTTACTCTAGCATCATATAAATGTTTTTCCGCCAGGACTGGTTGATCTGGTGTCGGGATAATTAATATGATTGAGCGAGGTATCATGCCACACCCGAGGCAGCACTGAATATGTCTTACGTCAAAAAAACCCACACATGATTGAAATACTGTCGATGGAACGTTAAACTCAAATGATCAAACGTAATGGACCCGGTATTAAACAATCTGTAGTATTTTTACTTTTTGTGTTTCCTTTACACCGACTTTGACAGACTGACTTGTCTTAACTGCTGCTTAGTGGAAATCGGAACAGCGCGCCTTGAGTTGTTGCCCCAAATCACTATAGTTACGGAATCATGTCTAGGTTTGACAGAGGACACCTTTTGATGGCCGTGACTCGAAATGTCCCTGTTTTTTCCCTTAAGTAATTTTCTTCTTCAATAAAATAGTCTAGTAATTCCTCAGTTTTGAATAAATAAGAATAATACATAATTCTTTAAATACTCTGAGATGGTAAATACAGGAGCGCCTTTCCCCCTTACAGTTTACCTTATATTCATAGATCAACATATTCGACAGCCTCTCTGTTTTCTGTCTTTTATACTGGTATCAACCGAATTATAAGTGTTCAACTCTGTCTCCCTGTCTCCATACCCCCCTCCCCCCATCCACACACACACCGGTGGAAATGATCGTATATTTGACCCACATTTGTCTCAGGATCAAAACTGTACAGTAATTTAAACTATTCATGAAAAAGTTTTGTATCGATTTTCCCGCTTCTCGAGTTAAAATGGTTCACTGGAACAAACAAAGAACCTAGCGAAATTTGTATTTCAGACATTGTTTTGTTAAAAAATATCTTCTCTGCTTAAATTCCACGTGTCTTCAAAATGACAAAATTGGAGTTTATTCACATGCTCGAAAAACAAAACAAAGATAAACACATAAATAGATACACAAAAAGTCTATGACAAAAAAAAATAAAAAAAATGAAAAAGCTTGTAAAACATCATAATATAATTTTGTCGCATGTCTCAAGTGGATATAAATGCCTAAAATCCTAAATTTTAGATATTAGCTCTCCTGCAATATATGTCTATCATGAAATACTTAGGTTTTATGCAAGCTGCTGAACGTGTTTTAGTCGGCATCTTTATATATCATTTGAATGTTATTAACATGGCATCGGAATCATCAGATCTATTTCCATCCCATCCCATCCTTTGTTGTTTGAGACCGACGCCAAAGCAATTTTCATGACAAAAATGGATGTCATTTGGATTTTCTTCGTTCATCGAGGGAGGCATTACTGAGAAATTTTCTATAGAAGATCTATGGACAAATTTTAAGTTTTCTAGATGTGTTTTACTAGAAGATAATTTGACTGATGTTGCTTGTGTATCTGGTACTGAAAGTGAACAAAAGTAATAATAAGAAACCATTAGAAAATTACATGTGTACATTTAGCATCGGAAGTACTATAAAACAAGGTTAGGGAAAAATTCGGCTGCGAGTCCCTGACAGAAACACTTAAAATATTATGTGATAAAATTTTAAACATTAGTTCTCAGCCTGCACTTCTTAGACCAGACGCAATACTAGAGATAGCGCCTTGGGGGCAAGAACCTTTTATGACCTTACCGAATTCAAATACTTGTCCAATTCAGGTGATCGAACCTCTATTGCTTTGGTGAAAAACAAGTGCTTCAAACACCGGACACTCTTAAATCAATCGTTCAAAAAAGCAACAGTCGCCATGTTCCCAGGTGAGAAAGGGACAGACTTAAGATCACCAAATATTTGTCCATCAGATTAAATTCTTTGTTAATTCTCTAAGGAACCCAAATCCACGATCCGCCGGTTCAGAGTGTCACCAACTAGGACAAAAGAAACACAGCATGAACCCTGGCCGTCAAGTATTAACCTATTAGACCAGAAGTAACACTATATATTAGACCTATTGACCATTTCACCAGAGGTTCGGCAATACTCGGTATAATTCGCTGAGTTAAAGTGACCAATCAGTGACTGAGAAAATCTCAAGTGTATATTATTGTTCACCAGCATGTAGACTACGTGTTAGGTGAGTACGAAGGTATAAGTCTCATTCGGAGTGAACTGGTCTTTTGTAACACTAATATTACTCTTTAAACGCAGATATAAAAGCATAGAGAACTAGAACTTAATATACACATTCTGTGAAAATTTGATAAAAATCGGTTCATTAATTATCGCTCTGGACCGCGTACAAACTTTTGTAGCAAATTGCCAAGTGTGACGTCATATGACGTCATAGGCATATGAAAATTATAGAATTTTTTAATTACGCATATGAATAATATGCCATCGAAATTTAATTCTCCTAGGACGATTGCAACATATGAAAATCCGTGAGGAAGAAAAGAATAATAATAATAATAACTAGACTTCTTTTGTTTTGAACAAAAGATAGGGCTTTCTGCACTGCAAACCATGACAAACCTGGTGTTTTTCGAATTTTGGCAAACCTATATAATCCTGCACAATGAAGTCGTAATGTATAACTTCTGTGAAAATTCCATGCCAATCCGTCCATAAATGACGGCTGTACAGCGCGGATGAACTTTGGTAGCTTTTTTAAGTTTTGATGTCATGTGACGTCATATGAAAATTTTAATCATTAAATGTTAATGTTCATGATTACCTACATAGGACATTAAATTTTCATTGTCTATGAACCTTTGCAACATGAGTAAATTGACATTCAGGAATCGGAAATTGTCTACAATTTGATGACGTCATATGACGTTCATCTTTACAAAATGCAAAGGAAACACAGAGACGTATAATCTCGCTAAATATCAAATTTCTATCTCATCTAGAAACGATTGTATACGTATTTAAAATTTGACGTCCTTGGTTCGAATCTTGGATTCGCCAAAGAACCTAAGTTCTTTCGAATCTTGGCAAACCTATATAATCCTGCACAATGAGGTCGTAATATATAACTTCTGTGAAGATTCCATGCCAATCTATCAATAAACGACGGCTGTACAGAGCGGACAAACTTTGGTAGTTATTTATAGTTCTGACGTCATGTGACGTCATATGAAAATTTTAAACATTGAATCTAAATGTTCCTGATTATATACAAAGGATATTTAATTTGCATTGTCTATGAACCTTTGCAACATGAGGAAAATTGACATCAAGAAATCGGAAATTCTTGATGACGTTGACGTCATATGACGTTCATCTTTCCAAAATGCAAAGGAAACACAGAGATATATAATCTCCAAATATAAACTTTCTATCTCATCTAGAAACGATTTTATACGTATTTGAAATTTTGACGTCCTTGGTTCGAATCTTGGATTCGCCATAGAACCTTTGCTTTTTCGAATCTTGGCAAATCTATATAATCCTGCACAATGAGATCGTAATATATAACTTCTGTGAAAATTCCATGCCAATCCGTCCATAAATGACGGCTATACAGCGCGTACAAACTTTGGTAGCTATTTTTAGTTCTGACGTCATGTGACGTCATATGAAAATTTTAAACATTGAATCAAACTGAACATGATCACCTACAAAGGACTTTCAATTTCCATTGTTTATGAACCCTTGCAACATGAGTAAATTGACATCAAGAAATCGGAAATTCTATACAACTTGATGAGGTCAAATGACGTCATATGACGTTCATCTTTACAAAATGCAAAGGAAACACAGAGACGTATAATCTCGCCAAATATCAACTTTCTATCTCATCTAGAAACGTTTTTTCATATGGATTTGAAATTTGACGTCCTTGGTTCGAATCTTGGATTCGCCATAGACCTTAGTTCTTTCGAATCTTGGCAAACCTATATAATCCTGCACAATGACGTCGTAATATATAACTTCTGTGAAAATTCCATGCCAATCCGTCCATAAATGATGGCTGTACAGCGCGTACAAACTTTGGTAGCTATTTTTAATTATGACGTCATGTGACGTCATATGAAAATTTTATGCATTGAATCTAAATGATCATGATTACCTTCATAGGACATTAAATTTTCATTTACACCAAGAAATCGGAAATTCTATACAACTTGATGACGTCATATGACGTCATATGACGTTCATCTTTACAAAATGCAAAGAAAACACAGAGACATATAATCTTGCCAAATATCAACTTTCTATCTCATCTAGAATCGATTTTATATGGATTTGAAATTTGACGTCCTTGGTTCGAATCTTGGATTCGCCATAGAACCTTAGTTCTTTCGAATCTTGGCAAACCTATATAATCCTGCACAATAAGGTCTTAATATATAACTCCTGTGAAAATTCCATGACAATCCGTCCATAAATGACGGCTGTACAGCGCGTACAAACTTTGGTAGCTATTTTTAGTTCTGACGTCATGTGACGTCATGTGAAGATAAAAATAATATATTCCAAAATGCCATTGCTTCAGGTGTCGTTTGATAGAATTTCTTTGTCCTAGACCTTCAGCAACTTAATGAAATAACAACATGAAAAGGTTGGAAAAAAAGAATAATAATAATAAAAGACAGAACAAACCCAAAAGGTCTTTCTGCGAAAAGCAGAAAGCCCTAATTCTCCTAAAGTAGTCACTTAGTCTGGCTTCCCTTTAATTTCACAATAAGTGAAATAAACAATGTATATACAGTAAAATCAAATAAAAAGACGTTTTGTCGAGATCTTAACTTTAATTACACAACCGGATATTATTTTATTTCATCAGTTTTTCTTTGTAATTTCCCTTGCTAACAATAAACTACGTAAAGTTGCAGTTAAATATCCGCTAATATAATTGATGTACAATATATGTAGAATAAAATGTATTTATTTATTTATTTTAATGGCTTTTGATGATTCAGAATACTACAAAGAAAAGTTTATGAGGATATAATTTATGTTTAAAGGCCCACGCCACACTGATATCTTTACATTTGGTCCTATTTTCTGTTTCTTATCAGTGGCCTAGTAACAAGAATTTAACATTCTCAGAAACACCGTGCAAAGACCAACTTTGATATAGGTAGAGAGCAAGTCAAGAGAATCTCTCGTTAAGTACGTGTACTATTATGTGATCGCGATATAACGCGAGATGTGTAAACGTTCTCATATAAATTATAGATATACTGACTTTATTCTTTAATTCACTGCCAATTAATACAAATATGCATGCCTCTCATTAGATCACATATCTCTTTTAAAAGTGATGCTGTAAAACGCCTGTCGTCTGCAAGATGTATCACATATCGTCAAACATCAACAAGACTTGGCAGAGAATTGGTTTACTTAAGACTCTAAAATTTATTGTTTCTCGTTCAACCCTTGAGAAAATGTATGTCACTTTTATTAGACCTCTACTTGAATATACTGATGTTGTCTGGGACAATTGTAGTAACGCACAAATAAATGATATCGAAGCTGTCCAACATGAGGTGGCTAGAACTGTAACTGGCGCTACCAAACTTTGTAGTACTGAAAGACTCATCACTGACCTTAACTGGAACACACTGGCAGAAAGGAGACGCAAACACCGTCTCATTTTTGTTTTTAAAATGAAAAATGTTTTTTCTCCTGAGTACCTTACAAACTTGATTCCCCAGCAAGCAGAACAGCCATATGCTCTACGTTCTCGCTCTGCTGTTCCAATAATCCCTTGTAACATTCAAGCCTATGCTACTTCATTTCTACCCCTTACTATTCGCCAATGGAATTTACTTCCCGGAGAGGTCAGAAACACACCTACCCAAGCGAATTCAAAACAAAACTTCATACAAAATCAAATCATTCACGCTTGCTTGCGATTAGGATGTAGCTCACTAAACTATGATATTCATAGAAAGAACATTGTCCCCTATTGTGCTTGCGGCGCCGTTGAGACTGTGTTGCATTATCTTACCAAATGTCCAAGACATCAAGTAATACGTGATCGCTATATTCACGACTTACCTTGTGCTCTTACATAAGAAAATCTTCGCCATTCCTTCGATATAAATTCAAGTGTGTTCTTAAAAGTCCAGGGATATATTGAAGCAACAAAGCGTTTTGATGTTTAACAATTGACCACCTGTGGTGAGCCGATCGTTCTTCTCTGGACAGTGTGCGTGACAGATTCCTTTTTACATTTTTCCCTTCATATTCCGAAAATATTCAAGATAAATGAAAAATTACTTTATCAGTTCTTGTGATATTTTCTATTAGGCTTAATAACATTGTATTAATCTGCATACTGTGTGCACTTACACTGATATTCTTTGTAGTTCATAGTTGTACATATATGGAGAGGAATTAGTATAAGCAATAACATTGCTTGTTTTCCAGTCCATTTCAACATATACGTGTTGCACTGTTATTACTGTGACTCTTTCAAACCACGTTCATCTTTTCTTTCGCCACGAGAATAAAACGTTATTTCAGATCGTTTCATATCTCTGCTGAATAGGTCTTTGCACGGCGCAAGATAAAAAAATAATATTATTTAGGAGTCACTTTAATTTGTGGCCAATCAGAAGATTGGCACAAATAGATGTGGCACAATAGAGGACGAATGTTTAAAGATATCATAAGATAAAAAAAAATGATCCGGTTGGTTTCAGTAAATTCTACTCGTGTTGTTTTTTGCAAAAAATATCATGTTCTGCATGCAGATAAACAACATATTAAACGTTTTAGCAGAATTACAGTTTTGATCGCTGCAAATATGCTATATGTGCAAACTTGTCATAAGTTTTCCGCGCATAGATAACAGACACAAAATGTGCATGCTGGGGTTATGTAATGAAAAGATTGTATTCATTTGATTTAAAAAAATGAAACTCGTCATTTGATTGTGCGAGCCTCTGGCGAGCAAAATATGAAAGCATATAACGAGTTTCGTGTAAGATCCTCTATATATGATTCCATATTTTGCTCGCCAGAGGCTCTCAAAATCATATAACAAGTTTCATAAAACCTCAAAATATAGGTCTGACTTCATTATCCGCTCATACATTTCCATATTCTCAGATCGCGAGGGAGTTCGCCTTGCGAGGTTTGTTGGGTTTAACGTCCCACCGACAGTATTTCAGTCATTTGGAGACGATGTCTACTTGAGACAGATAGTGCTGCCACACTGCAGTATCACGCCGTAGACATGGCATGTTACCACACCCAGACACATTATCCTGACACCGGGTCAACCAGTTCTGCAACTACCCTTATATGCTTAGCGCCAAGCGAGGGAACTATAACAGTACCATTTTGTACGACTTTGGTATATCGCGGCCGGGGATCGAACCCACGACCTCCCGCTCCCGAGGTGGATGCTCTAACCACTCGGCCATCGGGGACGGTTTGCGAGGATTGAACCCCAGCTATATCAAAGTCATTAACCCTTTTATCTCATATGATTTACTCAACTTTAGATAGTATTATGAAACAATGGATTTTCCTTTTGACTTACAGGCTTTGTAGTGTCTGAGCTACAATACTGTATGAGCAAACAGAGGAGACCTTGATATAGGTCTACTGTAAAATCATTATATATCGTTGACATAAAATTTCGAGGAATCACATTCATTTCAAGGGAACATTTATTCGTGGGATTCATGCTCTAATAAACACGAGGACATATAAATCATTTTTTTTTCGTGGAGATAATCCTTCGTGGACTAAGCCCTCCAGGAAATCGACGAAAATCAGCCACCCTCGAAAATTTAATGACAATACAGTATAGGAGGTTATGGGTAAAAGGTATCGTGATTTGTTATGGTCTACGACGTGAACTTGCATGAAAACAGTCCCAAATGACTAATATGCTGTTGGTGGGACGTTAAAATATTTATCAAGCAAAATAGCAAACATATCCTAGACCATTATAAAGTACATCGCCATAAACACAGATAGATGTATTAACTATACCTTTAACATTACAATTGTATTCTTCCCTCTTCAGTGCTTACTTCTCGCAAAGAGTCGTGATAAACAGTGATACACCGCAGCGTACAAAGGTCTCTAATTTATTCCAGGCTTGGCAGTTTCCCGCTCACTATGGTCCCGTGGAACCGTGAGCTCTTGTGATTAATAACAGGTATATGATGTCATTAATCACAGAAAATGTGTTTAATCTTAACTTCTCGTCGTAGGATCAAGCCAGCATATGTTTGATTAAACCTTGCCGAGTTAAAGTGCGTTAGGTGCGTTTACAGATATTGCAACACAACGCATTTTGGTTTCCGGATTTTCTTCTGCTTTAATATAATCGTTGCTCTAAAAGATGTTGGTTCTTCTGATAGCGAAGTGCTTTCAATCATATAATTGAGAACATGTTCACCGAAATCCTATCATAACAATATTTACTATTTATTGAATAACACAATTATGATAAATGACGAAAACAAACCGATTTATCAGAGATGTTTCAAAGCCATTTCTTAATCACATTTATCATAAATACATGATTGCACTTATATTAGAGCATTTATCAGATATGTATCACAGCAATTTATTAACAGTCTTTATCAGCTTCATGTGCTATATGATAATATTAAAACAGAAAGAAATAAAATTTCCCTTCAAAAGGAAGGCTTGCCTTATTTATATTAATCGGTCGTTGCTTAACCACCAGCTGTTTTTGTTCGAGTCTTTGTCCCAGTATTATAACCATGCAGTACTGTCGAATGAACTTACCGTTAAGTTTGAATATAGATTTGAAGAATTGTTGGCACATACTTGCAAGTGTTGCTTAATTCTGTGTGTATATATGAACAGAATGCATCGAGTTTTTTTTTTTTTTTTTTTTTTTTTGAAGAATTATATGTTGATTGCTACAACTGCTAAATTACAAAATGAACTGTGAAGTCCAGATTAATAACTGGGCTAATAATAATGATAATAATGGTTTCCGTAAAAAAATGAAAGCAGAGTACCAGAACAAGCAGCCAATTGCTGATCACAGGGGCTCGAAGTTGCCTGATGCAAGTGTTTCTGACTGGTTGTTCCTTTCCAATATTCATTAAAATTTTAGGAAACCCGCATATGACGTGAACACAAACGGATAATCTCGGCTATCTGCCAAATACAACATGTCCGGAATGTTACGAGAACAATGATAAGGGAATCACAAATCCGAGTATATAAATAGGCTAAGGCCGTGGTCGCAAGCCAAAAAGGAGAGACAGCATCGGAAGAGACAGAGGTTGGTACAAGGGAGTCCGTTTGCCATACCCTAGCTCATATTACGAAAAGACCTCTTGGATTTTTACGTGTCTGGTGTATAGCACCGATACACCGGAGACAAGTTCCTGGTGTATAGCACCGATACACCGGAGACAAGTTCCGATACACCGGAGACAAGTTCCTGGTGTATAGCACCGATACACCGGAGACAAGTTCCTGGGTAAATCAGTACTGCGTACTTCGAGTTTCCATAATAACCCCTTTTTTTATCTTGGAATTTTTTAAAAGCGTGTTGTTCCAACTCTTCGTTCGTATTTCTTTTTTAAATTTACTGCATAGCACGTTATATATGCGGTGCCAAATGTTGGCGTGTGTAATTGACGGAACTAGTAGAGCTAAAACAATTGACTTACTTGCTAGTCTATCATGACGAATCTTGGTTTAGATATGACTCAGGTTAGGTTCAATGTATGACAACTATCTTGGAAAATAAGAAAGATCGGAAAACTGAATTCATTCTCCACTCCTGTTTTATGCATCTCGCGTCTGTGAATCCAAGATTCTTAAAAGTTGGAGTTTCCTATGGCTATACATAGATAAGTCATGTTTGAATATACATGTAGTCGACACAGAAAAACAAAAACCGTCTTTATTTGCAGATGAAATTCTAAAGGCCAGACGCCAAAATGTGATAAAGAAAGGCTCGTTCTGTCCACTAACCTTTATTTATTGCATTCCCTTGTAAAGAAAGTGCCTTTTCTTGGCTGCTTGATTTACTCCTAGCCTATTTATCAGCTTTGTTTTCCTGTTTGTGAAAGTAAAAGGACGGCGTTGGTCAGCAACCTCTTTCAGGGTCATTCTCCTTTGGTATAAAAGTACAGATCTATAGCTTTATTTTAAGGTAAAGTCCCTGTAATGGTTTTGCTACGTCTTGGACCACTTAATCTCTACCCAGATAACCAAGGAACCCTAATGAAACATTAGGAAACCTTGGTTATCTCCGTGAAAGGCCATGGGGTCCGAAATGTAGCGGAACCATTACAGGAACTGTACCTTAACATCTTTACAATGTTAAAAGACATATAACGACAATATATAGTCTGACATGGGGATGCTGCTGTGATTCATTCGAATTGTGACGGACTCACTTAACTTTTAAAGGCATTTGTTACAATTTTAGCCATCTCTTTCGCATCAGGAGAATTTCTTTTATACCTTGTATTTAGTTTGTTTCTGCAATTACATTTAGTAGTTGAAAAGAAATAAAAATGATAGGTCACCGGTCTTGTTATATTTTAATTACTTTTTCAATGACATCATCGTCTTCGGGTTTAATTCATTTGTTCAGATCTTTAACAATAGCGACTGCATCACCACAGTTATTATAATATGTTTTATGGCATCCGGTTCCTGAGAAAGGAACACGGACAACTTAATCGTCGCAATTTAAAGAAATAAATGAATTAAAAATTGTATTATTACTTCTTCTTAAAGAACAACACAAGAAGCTGAAGAAATACAGACAGGTAAACGGTGTAAGTATATGGATTTTAAAATTCGGTTAATTTAAATCAGATGTTACTTCGTAATTCCCACATGACTGGGAAGCCAACAGTTTTTACGTCGATTTGGAATACTAGTTTTTACAGCTAACACTAGTCTTTCTCTGCTGTTTCTGAGCTGGACCAGTACTTTGCTTCTGAGAAAGACATGAATAATCATTTCCTTTAAAAGGGTTCGTAACTACTATTTTCGGATCTGCGTTCACGTGCATTACCACATGACCAGGGAAGAACTTAGAGTATCATATTTCGTTTAACCATTCTATTAGATAGTTTTCCGAAAAACAAGCTTTCAATAAATTGTAAAAAAGGACAAGAAATCAGACAATACAATTATCTTTTTAGCCGTTTTAAGTGATATATGCTTAATCAGTACCTTCAACAGAAATATTATCCGGAACATCTCGTCCATTTCTCTTTTTTTTCGCTACAAAAAGGGCGAGGTATTCCGAAAGGCAGAAATATCGAATCGCCATATAGTTTAGTGAGATTGTCGGGCCATGAACAATACACTCATGACCAAATTTAGAACGTAAAAGAGATCTTTATTGTTCAAAATATTGTTTGTATTTGTGTCCAAACAGGTATGGGCGCTACATGGCTTTCTTTTAAGACTGAATATGAAAACTGATAAACACACACACACACACACACCCCAAAACACACAAAAAAAACACACACCAAAAACAACAACAACAACAACAACAAACAAAACAAAAAACAACAACAGAAGTTTGTTTCATTTAAAACCGGTATAGGTGGAACATACAGTGTTATATAACGGTCAGTATTGTATTTACGAATCTGGCAGACCTTCAAGATCATTTAAGGACATTTTCTGAGACCAACTTTTGGATTTTATTTATACACATGTACACTGTTGTAACAATATTTTTTTTAAGTAAAACTCTTTTTATTCACGTCGAATGAGAAATACGTTATAACAACTCATCCTAATCCCTCACGACGGTTCCTGGGTTGGACCAGTACTTTGCGTCCGAGAAGGTCATAAAAACTCCCACAACCTCTGGATCCGCAGTCGGGGTTTCCCCACCAGACCACAAAACCCCTAAACAAACATTTAATGGTGCACAAACTTTTGGATCGATATCAAATCAACAGTAATGTTAATACAAATGCTAAAAGCTGTATACATGTACTTGAGCTTCCCCTTTTTTCTCTTTTCGGGAATGTCTGAAAGAGCTGAAACAATTTAAACTCCAAAATTTCCCCCTGATACATTTTTTTTTCAAATGAACTACAAAAAATGATTTTTTAAAGCCGGAATCACATAGCTCAGTCAAGATGCAGAATTAAATGCATGTTCAATGCAAGAAATACGCTAGTAAAATATAACTTAATGCTCCTTTTTATAGGCCCCTCTAATAAAATTCCAGTCTAACTAAATTATCAGTGTGTGATTCATTGGTTTCATGTCGCATTAGAAATTTGTTACCAAATGTTGGATTCTAAGAACTAGTCAGATGCATATTCATCATTTTCTTTTTGTTTAGCAGATGAAGCTTGTTGGAACGATCGGGTGGTAACTTGAATTGTTTTCTCTTGACCAGGTTTTGAAATCGGTTCTATTAATGTCTCCCCCAATGATGGATGAATTATTTGCTTGTCTGCTTGAGATAAACGACTCGTCGTATTTCAGTCATACATGGCGCGTTACTGCAAAATAAGCCGTAGACAATGGCATGATATCACATTCAGACACATTATCCTAAAACTTGGACAACCTGTTTTGAAGCTCTCTGCATGTGACAAAAAAAGGAATATATACCATAGCATTATAACGACTTTGGTAAGTCGCGACCGGGTTTCACGATCCCCGGGCCCTGCGCTCTAACTTATCGGCCATCGGGACAAAATCCATGACCTCCCGGAGCATACGCTCTAACCGATCGGCCATCGGCACAAAATTCCATGACCTCCCGGGGCCTGTGCTCTAACCGATCGGCCATCGGCACAAAATTCCATGACCTCCCGGGGCATACGCTCTAACCGATCAGCCATCGGCACAAAATTCCATGACCTCCCGGGGCCTGCGCTCTAACCGATCGGCCATCGGCACAAAATTCCATGACCTCCCGGGGCATACGCTCTAACCGACCAGCCATCGGCACAAAATTCCATGACCTCCCGGGGCCTGCGCTCTAACCGATCGGCCATCGGCACAAAACTTCACGACCTCCCGTGGCATACGCTCTAACCAATCAACAATCTCGGCTACTTCTGTTTAGTAGTTTCTTAATTTGTAGATAAATAGCATTGAACAGTTTTACATTTTCCAAAGCAGTTCCTGGAAGAATAACTTCATTATAGAAAGGCATGAAATGCATAGAACTGCAGTATAGTCCTGTTGCATAATGTTCCTGAGTAACAAATCAGGAAAATGCATTCACCTTCTATGTAAAATTAATACTATGATTCCCTTAGCATCAACAACTGTCCAAATGTAATAGATTGCTATCAAACGGTATTTGATAAGGCATTTTTGAAAAGCAACCATAGATCTAAGAGCGTTTCCTCCCATGCTGAAAATAATCATTTTGGAAATGTGAACAATATTTTCACCCTTTCCTCACATTTCTTTGCTTTAGGATACAACTGTAAAATGCGAACCTTATCATGTTTAACGATATAGTGAGAATGAAATGCATGTAGAAAAATACAGACGATAAAGAAATTCGTAAACAAGGTCAAACGTTTGTAATCACAAATATTCTCAAAGATGGTATTTACATCTCCGTCCCTACTACATGCACAGGTGTTCTGTAAACTATCGAAATAGATATTCCATCTTTAAATTTAAATATCTGCTAATAATGTTTTAGCCAATGTTTATTCACCGCCACCTTTTATTTAAGGTAAATCATCCATCATTTGATTATTATCATGGTCATCAAATGCTAAAAAGACTTCAGTGTAAATACAAGCATCCATTGACTTGGAGCTATAGACTCTTTTGCTCAAAGTCTACAAAGCCTTCAATTTACTACGAAATTCCTATGCCTATTTAATGGACCATGATCACAATTTAATGATTGATGGACTGCCTTAACCTAGCACAAACGTCTTGCCTGAAAACAGATCGCAGAATTTTGAGTTTAATTGCCAATATTTTCTCGTGGACGTCTTCGAACATCCACCTTAACCCTAAAGCCTCCATTGCTGTGGAGAAGTGCTGAATGCCTAGTTGTGGCAAAATGGGCATTTTGATTGCAATCTATTGGTGGTGCGCAATAGGAAGCGTGGGTTGCAGTTGCCCACGCCAGCAGTTTTATTGAAACGGTAGAGCTCACTCGAACCATACTATTGCATCAATATCATGTATCAAAATCTTCAGTTCATCGTCAACAACTTGATGATATTGAGGGAGAGGATGCACTTTGAGTGTAAGGTTTCATGGAGGCGCCGAGTGATAAAGAGGGCTTGATGCCCACACATCTGCACTTTTCTGATAATGTTAGCATTTGTGTGTGTATTTATGATTGAATGTAACTTGAACACACGCACAGCGAGCTGTAATGTACCAGTGATTGTGTACGACAATAATTTAATGCTGATCGGTAGAAATAAAATAAAGTTGTTCATACTCTCCCTCGATAATGTTGGTCTGACCAGCAAACTCGGCAAGAGTAGGTCAAAATGTACGGGAAAACCTCCCATTTATTTTACAATCACGGAAGGTTGTAAATGGTCACCATGCGTCTGTGAATGGATATTTATATACGTAGTACATACAGACAGTTAAATATTCTCAAACACCATCTGTGAACGAACATTAGTTTAAACATATATTTTTACATCGATTGCAAAACGGATCCTTATGACTTCTCGACAGTTCCAGGTTTGACCAGTGTAATTTCAGTCCTGCAGTCATATCATCATCATCATCAACAACAACAAAAGCTTCTTGCAATAACTAAAGCTCATAATGTTTATTTTCACCACGTTTTATTGTGCTAAATTATTTAAAGATTTAAAAAAGAAGAAGAAAAAAAAAAAGCCACAACACTTTCTTTCGAATCTGTCACTGTGCTTAATCTAAGTTCAAGCAACACCTAAAGAAGTGTCAACCTAGAACACAGAGTAAATATATTTAATGACCCAAGAACACCTTTGGGATCTTTCTAAAGGATTATTTATTGGGTATAAACGATGATTTGTCCAGTTCTCAGGTTTAAACTCGGCTAGAAGTGCATTAGGACGGCGTGAAATCAACATTTTACAGTCTAAACTTTAAAAGCAAATAACGCGCTTTTGGACTTTAGGTAAGGACATTTATTGTTTCGTCTGGCAAACATCCATTTGAAAGTGGACCAGACATATTCTATGATACAACTAAGCACGAGTCTCAGAGAGCAGCACAATGGATACGTTATTAGTGTCTAATGACTTTCTTTTAAACAATATATATTCTATCGTATCTATATTAGAAGTCCTAAATTTGAGGTCAATCAGAATATTTGAATATTCAAATTTTTCAGCGATTTATTTCAATAAACATCCTTCTATTTCTTCGTTAACAAAAAAGGTCGATCTATTCGGCAGAATCAAGTTGAGCCACAAATTTAGGGGATATTAAGGGACAGAATAATTATGTTAAGACATTTCTCCCGACAACAGATGCCTCGCTTCGACCGTCTCTATACTATACTTTTTTTCTTTATGTTTTAATTCCTTTATTCATTCACAGAAAAGTGAAGATAAAACTAAAATTAACCATCATATCCTATCCTATCCAATCATATCTCCATGTAATATGAGTATAGGATGGAATGTGACGTGACATGACGTAACGTGACGAGCATGATAAAACCTCAGCATATAAAGACCACCTCACTATAAAGACCACTATTTTCAGGTACCCGTTTCCTAATTTCTGATAATTGAAACCTGATTATCAGACCACTTCATTATTAAGACAAGTTGACGGCAGTCCGAAAGGTGATCTAATTACAGTAAACTCCCATATAAAGACCATCTCAATATAAAGACCACTATTTTCTGGTACCCGTTTCCCTATTTTCTGTTAATTGAAACCCGAATATCAGACCAGGTGGTCTTATAATTGAGATTTTACTGTACTCGTATACTGCAAGTAGGGATATAATAATAGGTTGTTTTTGTTTTGTAACACTTTCTCTCGATTACCTCTACAAAATAAAATATAAATGTTGACTTAAATAATTATTACTAGTCAACAAGCTTCAAAGTGTTAGATGAAGGTACTCGTATAAATACATTAAGCAAGTGAGTGGGGGTATACCGCTGTTCTCTGACTTAATCAGCAATTCTGTACCAAAACCCATTTAGAGGGCACCGTGGTCTAGTGGTATCATACCCGACTGCGAATCTGAATGTTTTGGGTCCGAACCGCCTTGGGGCGAAAGTTTTGATGACCTTCATAGGCGCAAAGGAATAGTATAAGTTGTAAAAACTTGTTTACAAATTAACGTGAGATGAATAAGTTTAAACTTTAACTTAAAGCCCCGACCAAAAATGTGAATACCTAGATTACCTAGATTTAATGTAGTTTCGTGCCCCGACATAATTAAAATTGTAGTGTTTACAGATGTATCTAACTTGACTAATAGAATATCCAAAAGTTTTTCTTTTTAATGATACAAACAGGAGAGAAGCATGGAAATGATTCTTACCACATATGGATACCGATTGAAATCAATCGGCAAGCTTTCTCAATGTTGATCGCAATACTTGTGAACAATATTAGCTAAGTAACATGAGATATGCCGCTACAAACCAATCACGATATAACATAATCTATATGCTTGCAGGCCTGTGTTATTGATAGTGTAGTCTGCCCTAACAGTGTAGTGTTGTCGCGGAGAAATCAACCTGAAAAAAAAAAAGTAGCTCCACATAGGGCGCTGTTCTTGTTTAATTACCTTACGTTGTTGATGATGAATACACAACTGATATGAATATACAATATCGCGTAGAAGAAGTAGCAGTCAAGTTTATTTGTGATTTGTTTCGTGATAAAGAACATATCAAGGTGTAAAGGAAATGGCTGCATGAACAATTCGTCAACCACTTCAGATTCCAACAAAATAAATTAATTAGAAGAGACAGGATCGCATCATGCATTGACCCTCCCACCCTACTAATGTATAGTTTAGAATTGTTCAAAATCCTGCATAAGTGCTTGGATATCATATTTTTCGGAATGAAATCCTCAAAATTTAAGAATAAGGATTTTTTTTTCTAACAGAGAGAGAGAGAAGGGGGGGGGGAGAGAGAGAGAGAGAGAGAAAGAGAGTGAATGAGTGAATGAATGGTAGGGAAAGAATGAGAGAGAGAAAAAGGTCTATAATGCCTCTGGATCTAGCTATGGGTAGTGCAATAAAACAAAATAAAACAAGATAATATTCTTCTGGAATTCAGTTTCGAAAAAATCACTGTACATAAAATAATAATAATAATTGTTTCAGGGCCAGATTTCTCCATTTTCATTTAAACTGGTTTGAATCAGTTACCTTTGTGAAACGAAAATTGTGACAATCATCTCTAATGCCTTAACGATTTAATTTACTTAAAGGAGGGGAAAAAGATTGATTTCCGACAGTGATAAAAGAATCTCTTAAGGTAATACATGTAATTTTTCACGACAACTCTCTCTCTCTTCGTCACCAATTTCATCCGGTGTTACGAATTGAGCCTGACAAACCATGATCACTGTCTCGTTCAATGGGATTCGCATTTCGTTTATTGATACTGTCTTTCATATAAGTCTTAGTTAAATATCCGGTTGATGTAACGGCAAGGTCACTCCAAGGCCATTTGCACAAGGTAAACGTCACGTGCAATTGGAGAGCTACTTAATTTTTGTCAGGTCTATCCTCGTGCATATTGAAATTTCTCTTCTTGAAATAAGAAGCTTATAATTGACTGAATTATTGCTCATAGCTTGTGGTTTCCAAGGTCAATGTCAAATAATCTGGATATATGTATAGGTTATGTGCTGTATAGGGATGGTTGGAGGTATTCATCACATGCAATGATAACTCTTGTTGTATTTCTTAGATGAAATGGCAAACTATGTGTTGGTTTGATGATAATCTAGAAAATGCTAAAACATTATTTTTTTATGAAAAGAAAAAGTCTAACTCAAAGATAATATTCCTGTCTTGTTGTTTATTCTATGACTTAAATGAATTCGAACTTACTTCAGAAAAGACCCGGGATGTGCAGTTTGTACATTGAACTATGTACATGTATATAATTCCTTCGTTTTGATCGATCATTTGATATATTAGCACTTTGACTATTTGTTTTTGGCGTACGAAGAATATAATACATTACTTTATATTTATTTCGTGTTTCCATTCTAGTCTTTTGTTTATCATGTATTTCCTACTATTTATGAAACACATTTTCCCCTGTAAGGAGAATCAAATGAATGCATATGTTATAATCTGATTTCTAGTCTGGTTGCTTGCAATATCATTTAAATCATATGATAATAACATCATTTGCTTTCCATTTACTGGACAACCATAGTTATATAGTTTTTGTTCAATATGGTTATTTATTTCCAAATGCTAGATGCTTTCGAAGTTCACTTTAAGGAATATTAAAAAGTAGACTGAATTCCTTAACAAAAAAAAAAATAAAAAAATAAAATAAAAAAAGACATCAATAGAAAACTAGGCAGAGAAAATATTTTATAAAAAGATAAGAGTTTTTCATTTGCCTAATCTGCTTACTTAATTGTTTGCTGTAGTTTTTTGTGATGTGCATCATTAACATTCATTCTGTGTGTTTGTGTTGCTATTGCTATTGCTAATATCAATTACCCGTAAACTAGCTTAATGTCTTAATACACGTGAAGAGGCTCCTGCTAATTAGTTTGTATGAATGAAGGAATTTTATCTTTAGCAAAATTTGTTACTCTATATATTTATAGGATGTCGGTTAAAACTCTAATACTGCCAAGAACATAGATTCACGACTTTCAAGCTTAAAGCAGCTCGTTTAAAGATGATTGGTAGATATAAAAAAGTTATTTTTTATACTCTCAAATCTTTCTTTCCTGACAGATAAATTCCACAAGTGTGTGTCAAATTGCACGGGAAACGCTATTTTCGTAAACGCCCACTTCGGGGAGATCGGTTAAATACAGTACAGCAGGTCCTTGCATTTCCACGTAACACGTTCCTTAACTCGCAACTTGGCGTCTTTAGTCTTCACCAGTTCCGGGTAGCGAATTCGTAAGTTCAGTCTGTGCAGGAAACGCATACGCGAAGAGGGAATGTGAACAGTCATGTCAAAGAACACGAAATAGAATTTTTATATATATTAAAATATTAAATATAGATAAAATACCATTCGTGATGCTATTGCCTGTGACGGAGAAACAACCCGTTTGTTTACAAGAACGGAATGCTGCACTTTGTGACCACGCGTCTGTAGATGGGTATTGATAGACGTAATACACACAGAAAGTTAAAAATCCAATTCTTAGTTAATAACGATCTGTGAACGAGCTATTTTAAGATAAATGATTGCTGGGGCTAAAACTAGAAGACTCTATTTGTTTGTTTGGTTTAACGTCCCACCGGCAGTTTTTCTATGCCCACTAGAGGCAAATATATGCAGTGCTGCCACACTGCAGTATAACACCGTAGAAATGTGGCATTATACCACACCCAGTCACATTATCCTGACACTGAACCAACCAGTCCTGGTTTTTACCTGTATATGCTAAGCACCAAGAAGAAAACTACCAGCAGTACCATTGTTAACGACTTTGATATGTCGAGACTGGGGATCGAATCCACGACCCCTGCCCCAGAACGGGACGCTCTAACCCCTCGGTCACCGGGGACGGTGTAAATTAGAAGTTTGCCAAGTGTCAGGATGAAATGTTTGGGTGTGGTTTCATGCCGCATGTCTACGACGTGAAATCGAATTGAGGCAGCACCATTTCTGTCCCATGTAGACAAAAGTCCCCAAAGGACTGAATTGCTGTCAACGGGGATGCTGTTAGTGGGATAATAAACCTAAACAATTAATTTGAAACAAATAAATAAAGAATAAATGATAAAGACTAACTCCGTTCAGATATGCAGATGTTGGAGAATATAGTACAATTCAAGATCTAGAGCTATCAGTTCTTTTAAAAACTGAGATGACCGATATTAATTCCCTTAAAACATTTCGAGGGTTGATAATTACCAGGAAACTTATATTGTTTATGTCCATTTTCTGAAAGATGTGTAATATGAAATTATTTTCAGTGACTCATTCTTATTTTATAAGCTTAAATTTACAAATTTGGGCGCAAACCACAAGAATTAACCGTGTCCTCATTTCATTACAAATAAACAACAATTAGATAACTCGTAATATTTAGAAAATCTCCTAACATCAACGAATAAGAAAATAACTGAAATGTCAATCGCGTACCAACAAACTAGAATGTGCTCATTAACTCTAAATTCATGAAACACGGGAGGAATGTATGGTTGCACAGTGAGATTATGGAAATAATATCAGAGAGCAATTAAAAGAGAACAGAAACAGAAACTGCACATGAAGATAAATGGCAAGTAAAAACTGAATCGTGTGTAATAGGGAATGCATATTACAAATGATTATCAAATGTAAGGCATTATTAATATGGCACGTGCTCCTGCTGTTAGTTTTCATCAACTTAATATATTTGTAACTTAAATACTGTATTATCTTAAATTTTCGTTGACATTAAATTTCGTTGATCATGTACCTAAGGGAAGTTCGTGGGTACATTTATTTGTGGATCTATGTTCTAGAAAAACGTGAGGTCTATATAAGAGACAAGTTTTCGTGTGGATTAATATTCGTTGATAAAACCCACCACGGAATCGACGAAATTTAGTGTCCAACGAAAATTAATGATTTCACAGTATTCATTGACTGAACGATATTTTTTGTAAGCATGTACTCTTACAGAAACTGGTCTTTCATCTCCTCAAAGTTTTAGAAATATGGTAAATTAAATTTTGAAAGCTTTGGGTTGAAAAAAAGTATCAATTGTTCTTATGAAACGTAAAAGTTAAGGAATCTCCGTTTGTAATCTGTAGATAGACTTTAACGAATGGGTCTATAACTTGTCCTACTTCTAGACGGAGCATTGAGAAAAAATGAATTAATATATTCTAAGGTTTGTTTGATCACTTAGCGATGTACACATTACAGTCGCTATAAGCCCCAAAGCAATAAAAAGTAAGATCAGCAAGTTTTGTCTCGGATCTTATTTGTCATAAATGGTAGATCTATAGAACAGGGAGCTAACATTCCGTTAGATGTTGTTGTTGTATTGGGGTTTACCGTCGCTGCGATAGTATTTCAATCATATAGCGACGTCCAGCTAATTACAGGTGGAGGAAGACCCCGAGTACACAGAGGTACCCGGGTAGAACCACCGACCTACCGCAAGCCAGCTGGAAGGCTTCCTCACATGAAAAATCCGAAGTCCCTACCGGGATTCGAACCCACAGCGGTGAGGCGCTGAGAGATTTGTAGTCCATGACTGTAACCGCTCGGCCACGGCGGCCCCCATTCTGTTAGACATGAATTAATTTATAGCAGACTTTATTATTAAAACATCTGCTGGAAGTAACCGAGAGATTCTGATTTGTTTTCCTGTCTATTTCATTCTTTTTTGCTTTTTTAGAGTTGCATTATATTTACAACAAAATGCTGTTTACAACATTATCGATTCTTTTATTGTATAAGTCATCCTATTTTTTTTTTGACTAATCAGAAGCTCTAAAATTCATTTTTTTCCCAGCGATTTATTTCAATAGAACACCTCTCTATCTTTTTTAAAATGTTCCACAAATTTATTTACGGATAAAATTTATTTAGACATTTATACAGACGTGAGAAGTCAGCGCTCGCTTCGGTCTTCTATTGCCTTTGGAAATTCACTTAATAGGCTTTATCATAAATTCATATGACATAACGTTCTTTTGAAATGCTTTTGAAATGCTCAAATATAAATTTTTATTTCTACTTACATGTCAAAAATGTTTATGTTTCATTTGCATATTTACTTTGAAATTCAATATAATTTTAAAATTTTTTTGTTTTTTCCTTTTAAAAAAGTCATTAGCAAACGCATCATTTGAAGCTTCATGTAATTTGAAATTTCTGCTATAAAATAAATTCTTTAAGACATGTTATAGCCAAGACGATATTGTGCATCGTCAAATGAGGGAAACACACCTGCAGAAAAAGTCTCCGGCCGCGACATACCAATGGTACTGGTTTAGCTCCCTTGCTTGGCGATCTGCATAAGAAGAAATCTTATTACATATAAAGGCAATTGGACTTAGGCCAAGGTGACTCGTACATCATACATGAACAGTACATGACATAACATTGCGACACTATAAATATATATAAGTAAATCTGCTGCTTTGAATTTAACGATGCATACATACACATATTGATTAATTGACCAGTTATTAAATAAATTAAGTAGATAATGATAATGTTTATGTGATATTAGGAGACCTATTTTAAATTGGATATAATTGGGATACAGATTTGCGGAGAAGGTGCAAAAAGTGTATTGAAAACATTAAGACGTAAAATGTAATTCTCACACGTACATAAAACTATATACACACATCATATACAATTTAACATGCACAAATAACGGACTTTCTTATCTCGAAAGTTTTAAATATATATACACTTAATTTCTTAATGAATTTTCATTTTTTTAAATTATAATAAGTGAACTTATTTGTACATTTTCTATCATTAAAGGTAATAATTGCTGGCCGATGCCATGTTTCAGTCTCCACTGTCAAGTTATGGGATAATAATAATAATTTTGAAAATAGCATTTCTAAATTTCGGTATAGACATATTCGATAAATAAAACGGAAACTCGCGTTTGGTAATTTGTAAAAAAAAAATGCTCTTGAATAATTTTGTAACTTATCATTCCTTAATGGAACATTTATGTCTTTCAAAACATATAAGGGTAGTTCCAGGACTGGTTGGCCTGGTGTCAGGATCATGCCGCAAGTCTACGGCATGAAATTGAAGTCTGGCATTACTATATCTGTCTCAAGTAAACATCGTCTCCAACTGACTGAAAACTGTCGGTGGAACGTTAAACCCAACAAACAAATAAACATAAAAAGTCTATTAAAATTTGTCAAATTATCCCAGATATTACTGATACGAAATACTTTCAAAAAGGCTAGGACATATTGTATTTTTTATGGTATTTAGATTTTTTTGTAAAAGATTGTGGAGAAAATAACCAAATGATTATTTTGAGAAAAAAAGTACTATTTTTGTCACTCTAATTTGGTTCATCCGTGATTTATTACCGTTAAATTGTTTCTTACGTGGCTTTCTTTTTTTGTAGCTCGTATGTTGAGTTACTAGAAAGGAGTGTCAAATGAAGATTTTTTTAAACGTAACAATCGTAATATTATTTGGTTTTATATGATTTTTAAGCTTATTCATTTTGCGTCGATTACTACTTATCCGTCTATAATGTTCCTGGGGTGGACCAGTAGTTTGCGCCTGGGAAGGGCATGATGATGATGATAATGATGATAATGGGAACAATATTGATCATTATAAACAGACGACCAACGACCTTTCTCTGTCTCGCTCTGGAATTTGAAAGAATTTGTAAAAAGCTTTGGTAGCAATTATCCCATGTTAAATGCAGCAAATTAGCTTCTTGATATTAGTTAAGTCAGATATATCAGAACCATGCAAGAGCGAGCTGTCATTAGTTCCCTCCAAATATGTCCGAAAAAACACCAATGGCAAAATGAAGCAACATTGGTGACATTTCTCAAATGATATGGCGGTCAGACAAGCAGTCATTCAAGTTGGATTGACATTTGTTCCAACGAATTCTTAATATCTGCTTCATTAACAAAAGTCTCATTATAACAGACTCGCGTTCTTTTATTTCATTTGTCAACCCAAGTAAGCCATAAGAAGTATGAAATCAAACTAATGAAGCGCGTTGTATGCCCACAAAAGAGTTCATTACTCTTACAAAAAATCCCAACAAGCTCATAATTGTTTACACTACAATCAAGTTGAATTCCCATGAGAGATATTATGTTCAATAGCAGAAAAAGCAGACAGTATAAGAAAAACTGCAGAAGATACCCAGTATCTGGAATCAGAGAGTATACCGGAAATCAGTATGACCACACAAGGGTACGTAAGATTTGCTTGTTCTGCTCATAATTCAGTCAATTTTCAGTTTCAGACATCGTCTCAAATGACTGAAATACTTTCGGTGGGACGTTAAATCCAATTCATAAACATCTTACAATATGTAAATTTATATATGCACGTACTAGATGAATATCTACAGGCACCAAACAAAATTAATGTCCAGAAACAATGTTTAAGAGGGGCTGAATCGATAGATGTGTTCAGAAAATGAAATTAAGTTTATACACTATTTAAATATGACCGTCAGTCCCTAGTCGCCTGGAAAAAGATGTAAGCAAATTATTTTTATGTATGCCTGAAACTGATGTTTTTGGTTATACGCTTCGCGTCGCTAAATTCAAAATACAGACAAAATCATATATACAGTTGTTTACGTCACACTGCAGTGTGGCTCCAACTCTGGGTTGATTCAATGGTACCCGGTATGTTGTTGCCCACTAAAATACAAACAACAACAACAACAACAACACAAAACAACAACAACAACAACAATGACCTTATATACAATAAGAAGGTAGGTAGCTTCTTCAATTGAAAACGTACATCATGTCGTTTCAATTGTCGTAACTCCTTTGAAGATTGGCGGATTTTCATAAAATTGGTCTTATTGTGCGTGGAAGGGATGAATAAAGACAATCAGGTACAAAAAACAAAAAAAACATTTCCTTGCCAAAGGAATCGCGCTTCAACAGTTCGCGAAGTCGAAAACGCGTTTAGTCGGAAGAGATCTGACCGACGGAATTTCGCCAATCTCTCCGCGTGTAAAAGAATCAAAGCGCCCAGTGCGCTGAGAGACGGCAGCCGGATTAACAGAAAAAAGCTGTGGTTCTTAATTATTGATACAATAGAGACAAAAGCTACATGACGCAAAAACTCCACACACTCTCCTGCAACTATAGTCGGTATTCGCACTCTGTTACAAAACAATCCGGAATTAGGGTCATGAACCTGACTGTATGAACATTTCCTAGGACTCGATTTATATACTATCTACTGTTACTTAAATGTAGAACTTGACAATGTACTTGATGTTTTAGATACTTGAATGTTTGTTTCTATTTCAAAGTTAAGAAATGCTCTGGGAGAAACCTAACTCACTTTCATGCAAAATTACGCGTGAACTACTTTAGGTTAATTACAGACATTCGAAGCGCTACTTTTTTCTTTTTACAGGAGTAGATCTATAAGTATGTAAAATGGGTTGCTGTTCTGATTTATAAGTGTCACGGATATATTGTTCACGCTTAAAATGGATGTTTACAGAGCAAAATAACACGTTTACAAACAACAGCACATGAAATGAGGTTACGGTTATGAATAAAAGGTCTGCGTAACACATTCCAATCGTATTCGTAAGTGCAGAATCGCATTGCGTGGATCCGCACTAAGCGCGGAAAGGTACAGTTAAACTTGTCATGGAAAATATGCAAATTAGCAAGGTCAGCGATGCCTGGTAAGCGTTTCCAGCCACTAAAGACGACAACAAGCTGCCGTCTAAAAACTAAAGCCACAATATCAGTGTTGCATTGTATGGACATACTAGTATACTGATAAAAGAAATAAATAAACCTTATATTAATAAAATAAAACGCACTTTGCACTTTCCCTAAATAGCATTGTTACATATTTATACCCATATACATATATATTTCAGATATCACAGAAAACGCCCGTAGAATGACCAATATATGTGTCCATTTAAAGTTTATAGAGTCAAAGGTCATATAACATTTATCGTTTTTGCACTTTGTGGGATGCATATTCAGAAATGAAAAAAAGGTTACGAACAAATTAGGAGCAGAGTTGAGAATATTTGCGAAACTAACTTCGTACTTGTTGGTCCAAGTCTCAGATTTTCGAATGATTACCATAGCAACCATAGCAACGGAGTTACGAATGATAAGAACACACAAGACACGAACTAGTTGCGAGCATGCTCGACGAGAAAAAAATACAACCTGTTCAATTATTGCTGACCACTGCTGCGACACTTTGCGACTCGCTGCGAATGTCACGAAGGTGTTACGAATACCTACGACTAGTGTCCACAAACACATGCGAATTGTTATGAATTCTTCAGTGTAGTCGTATACAAACTTCGCGCATGTATAAAAGCTGCACCGGGTCTTTCTCCACTTGTAATGAGTTAGGCGTTGCTTCAATGATTGAAAAAGGGTCGAACTACCGTGAGGACGTTAACTCTAAAACAACGACACAATATATCACATTAAATGTACATGTATCAGTTTGACCATACCACATGCTATATGACCCCATTTTAAGCTATCACAATCAGCATAACTGACTCGGAAAGGAAAATAATTTGTTTTTAATTTCTTTACCAATTTTAATGCTAGGCAAAAAAATATGCTCTACACATAGGCTTTAGTGATTCTTTCGTCAGCGATGCATGTTATTCAATCGTTCGGAAAACCTTCAGCATCCGTGACCAATTGTTTGCTGTCACGAAGAGCACATCAATAATAATATTTTCCCGAAGTTTAGGAATGTTACTGTAAATCTGACAGAAGAATCATTAGGGTTTTCTGTAGAACACAATTTTCCCGCTACGCATGCGCTATATCCTATTTTAGTTTGTGAATAGCATTGTTCTGATCCGAATCGAATAATACTGCTTGTGGTAGCTTTTTTTTTTTATAAATATATATATCTATATGTCTTAGTTTATGTGCTTTATAAAAGTGTCTGATTTGTACACATGATATGCAAACTCATGGTTATATGCTATAGTGATTATAATGTATATATTAATAGGAACATCATTTTGTTTACGAGTGTGTGTGTGTGCGTGCATGTTCGAATGTGTTACTATTTAGACTTTATACTGGTCCTTGGAACTCACTCATTACTATTGTGCAAATTTATTTTGTTTTCCTTCGTCTCGTTATAAAATACTTTGATGATGAAAGGGGGGGGGGGGTACAGTATTAACATTGACTTATCTACACTACATGTAGTTACATTGTTTGTTTATCTATATAATACAAAATGTATGTGTTATCATTATATGCCTGAAACTTAAATTGTGTGGCCGTTTACCCTGCGTGCGTGGAATTACGATTGTATTTTTGTATATTTGCTCATTTTATTCACTATGTATGTGAATATAAATTTAATGATAAAACAAAAGTTGAAAGTTGAAAAGTTAATATGACGACATATACCACGTGATATGACCTCACTGTGTATGTGTAATCTACTTATATAACTATCACACACCTCATTTTTTTAAATTTTCTCTCGATTGTTTCTTGATCATTTATTTTTCTTTCTACTGTTCCAGGAAGCTTAATAGTCCGGACACTTTGGTTCCTGTGATAAATTTCGGATGAATGGTCCATTATTTCTCAAAGAATTTCTCTTCTCGATCAGAAATGCCACGCGATCTTACGAGATTGTTCAAAATCATGATTTCAGATATAAACAAAATATTTATCCGTAATCACCACATATCTGATCTCTGACGGACAGTTGTTGGAAGCGCTTGCTTGCCAATTACAAAATGTAAACAATGGTATTATTTCATCACCTATCCAAAATAAAATATTGAAAAGTGAAGGATATATAAGCGTAGATCAGATATGTTGTTAGATAATTTTACATTCTCGTAAAATTGACAAGCATTTCTGGTATTGGTATAATTATATTCTATGAAAAATAATGGGCCTTTTATGATTCTTCCGTATGACTGAATTAACCCATCTCTCATATATCTTTCAAGCGTTTTGCATTTTTTTTTTTAAAAAAAAATTCCATGTTTTTACCCGTGAGAAATTCTGGCTTAATAAAAAAAAAATATGTGCTCAATGCAAATTAATTGCATTCAGGCGATAAATTTTCATTTTACCGCCATCATTATAAAATATGTCATTCATGTGGAAAAAAATGTCGCAGGATATAAAATCACGGTCCTGTAATAACTGTACAAATGGTTAATAGTCTTAAACAGACATCCAAATCACTCTCATGTGAAATGCTGAGCAAAATTTAGGGTGAAACTTTACCTGATTTAATCATGATATCCATTTTAAATTGCTTTAATTGTGGAATGAATGCGCATGTTACAATGGCCATTGGTTGAAATTTATCGCAAAACGAGTCTCCCAGTTCGGTACTAATCGCCTAGTCTTTGATAAATGAGATATGATATTAAATGAAACAAATGAAAGTGGACCATGCAATTCGTCGTACAAAGGCAGAAGAAAAAAAACAGTGGTGTATTGAAAAAAAAAAGAGAAATAAAGAGAAATACCTAATCCTGTATTTGAATATAGAGACCCGTATATATACTTGTACAAACACAGGGAAGTCGACTCTTTCAGCAAATAATGTCACTTTTATTGATTCTGTGAGGTATAACAGTACAAACCAAACGAGGCGTTTAAAAATCAGTTTCAAGCACTGTTCGTAAGGATTATGTTACCAGATGTGATGCCAAGCCAGTTTAAACGTGATTAAACGTGATCTGTTTCATTCAGACCAACGCTGCAAATAACTGAAATACTATCGTACCGACGTTAACACAAGAAAACAAACGGTCAAAGTTTTTATCTGATGCAGATATTTATTTTAATCTTTGTCGTTTGAAACGTATTTGAATTGTGTTTTGTGCCAAATGAAAAGAAGCCCCTACATTCTGATCTATATATGACATATAAAGCAGATTCTGCAAAACGAAACAGAGGTTCTATAGCGCCCAACAGCACTTACCTAATGTCAGATTATTGTCATGACCGCAAATATATTGCATTAATGTATACTTGTAAAGCACGTTAAGGAGGAATCATTCTGAATGATATTGTCGTCGTAAACACTGAACCTTTCTGTATAAATACCAATGAACACAAAGTCTATCTCACCGTTGCATGAGTATGAAAGCACAGATATATCTTCATTACAACTATCAAAGATGAGATTCGTGCAGAAAATTTCGATTTAGATTTAGGGAAACAATATTTCAGATAAACCTCCATAGGGACACCTTCTTTGTATAGGTTAGTTCATAGTTGCCTTTAACTGCAAGATATAGTCACGAGGGCTGAGGTGAATATCGATTTCAAGGATGGTCCAAAGGTCCGAGTAGTCACTAAAACACACTTTAATGGCATGAATAAGGTGAAATAGAAATGAGTCAAATGGAAAATGATATGCCATTAACAGATTGTTGATACTGAAAATTGGGATTCATTCTCGCTTTATTTATGAAATATATCATTACACAGCCGTAGTGCTAAATGTTAATTTCATCGATAATTGTTTTGATATTTTGGCTTCATGAGATCTGACATTCTGTATACATAACATGTAATTTAATAGTGCATTCGACACAATACAACGTAAATATATACGTTCAAAATTGCATTTGAAGTTTATCCCTATATATTGACAGGGCTTAACATTTACATTCACTTTTGTTATTGTTATGTTATTGTTATGCATGTACACCGTTTGTCTTAGAGCAATACCTTCGGGAAGTGCGAGGTTGGGGACCCCAACATGGTGTAAGTACCTCGGTGGGCCCATTTACCGACTGACTGTTCCAAGGCTGTATCTCTTGATGTTTCTCTAATGTAATGTCCTGACTCCACGTTTTTCCCGTTTTTTCTATACTTGTACCTCCTTCTGGAGTTTGTTCATTTTTTTTAATATATTCTGGATTTTTCATGGGACCTGTTTGTGTTTCCATATTACATATATATATAACTCTAGACATCTTCAATATGTGGCAGAGTGATGTGCCCTTTGATACAATTCCTGGCATTTCTTGACACAGTGAGATCACTTAGTAAAACAAGGGTTCTGGTGGCCATATGGTTAGGGCGTCCGCTCGATCAACGACCACAATTACAAAAGCTGTTAAGGATGGTACATAAATTCATCCTGTGCTCCGCGCCCAGCTTAAATGTAGAAAAGTTCAGGCATCCTGTGCTCCGCGCCCAGCTTAAATGTAGAAAAGTTCCAGGACATCCTGTGCTCCCATAACATCCTGTGCTCCGCGCCCAGCTTAAATGTAGAAAAGTTCCAGGGCATCCTTTGCTCCGCGCCCAGCTTAAATGTAGAAAAGTTCAAGGGCATCCTTTGCTCCGCGCCCAGCTTAAATGAAGAAAAGTTCAAGGGCATCCTGTGCTCCGCGCCCAGCTTAAATGTAGAAAAGTTCCAGGACATCCTGTGCTCCGCGCCCAGCTTATATGTAGAAAAGTTCCAGGACATCCTGTGCTCCGCGCCCAGCTTAAATGTAGAAAAGTTCCAGGACATCCTGTGCTCCGCGCCCAGCTTAAATGTAGAAAAGTTCCAGGACATCCTGTGCTCCGCGCCCAGCTTAAATGTAGAAAAGTTCCAGGACTAACTGGACCGGAGTCAGGATAATGTGGCATGATGACGTGCACGACATGCAGCACTTTATCTGTCATATCTAGACTAAGTCACCAAATGACTTTATCGTTAATAAGATATTTACTTCATGAAAATCAGAAAATGCAAAGCATTTTAAGCAATAAAGACTTCAACTGATTTTGCAAATAGAGACAATGTAGCAAAATAATAGAGCAAGTGATAATGCTACCATATAGTCCATGATACCATCACTTCATAATATGAATATAATGGTGTTTGCTTTTGAATATTCACTCTAGAGCTTTGATTAAATTATTTTCAGCAGTTGTTGCATCACTGGTAAACAACTTTGAAATGATATTTCCCAAATGAATAGCGATAGTTAATCATTGCTATCAGTGATTTGGCAGCAGCTATTTTTCATCTTTGTGTCGTGTATTGTTAATAGTATCTATATCGAAACCGAGCATCTCGCGATGAAATTTGCAGATTTGAGTATTCATCATGTCACATATCAAACAGGACAACTGTTCCGAATGAAGTTAACATAATTTCTGCAATCGATGACAATTTATGAAATACTACCGTGAATAGTCATACGAAAGTTGACGAGACATTGAAGAATAAAATTCCAATTTGCTCCAAAAACACATTCAATGTTGCAATGAATTATGTGTTGCAAAACCCCCATTCAAGTGATTTTTTTGAAGCTCGATTGATTTAGTTGTTCAGTTATATGAGACTAATAAATTATTCATGAAATAAGGAGTTTTTTTCTGTAAATCACATTTTTATTCAGTAAACAGAATTTCAAAAAAAAGGGGGGGGGGGGGAGAGAGAGAAAAACAGTCATCATTGAGAGAGCAGAAAAAAATCATATCATTTTTGAGATGAAAAAGTAGCACTTTTTATTTTTTAACCAGCAAAAATAAATGAGACTTGTTGATTAATATGTTTCATTGTATCATCTTAAAAATAGACACCAGAAGTTCAGTATTGAGTCACGTCTCTTTGAAATCAAACAACGTAACCATATTAACGAAAAGGGCAATTCAGTTAAATGTAGTTTATTTGTTTGTTTATTGGATTCAACGTCCCACCGGCAGTATGTCAGTCATTTGGAGACGATCTCTACTTGAGACAGGTTAAATGCAGTACTAGTAAAACAAAAGTATCTGAAAGTAAATATTTAAATACTTGCGGTTTGACCACAATCAATTTCACATAACTTAAACTGAGTCAATAATGTCATTTTTTGACGGCAGCTTGCTGCCGTCTTTAGTAGCTACAAACGCTTACCAGGAATCGCTGACCTTGCTAATTTGCATATTTTCCATGACAAGTTTAACTGTACCTCTCCGCGTTTAGTGAGGATCCACGCAATGCTATTCTGCACTTACGAATACGAATGGAATATGTTACGCAGACCTTTTATTCATAACTGTAACCGCTATTCATGTGCTGTTGTTTGTAAACGTGTTATTTTGAGCGGTAAATATCCATTTAAAGTGTGAACAATATATCTGTGACACTTATAAATCAGAACAGCAACCCATTTTACATACTTATAGATCTACTCCTGTAAAAAGAAAAAAAAGTAGCGATTCGAATGTCTGTAATTAACCTAAAGTAGTTCACGCGTAATTGTGCATGAAAGCGAGTTAGGTTTCTGCCCAGAGCATTTCGTAACTTTGAAATAGAAATCTAAACATCAAGTATCTTGTCAAGTTCTACACTTAAGTAACAGTAGATAGTGTATATAAATCGGGTCCTAGGAAATGACCTACTTCTGAAGTTCATACAGTCAGGCTCATGACCCTAATTCCGGATTGTTTAGTAACAGAGTGCGAATTCGATTGTCTTACTACCGACTATAGTTGCAGGAGAGTGTGTGGAGTTTTTGCGTCATGTGCCTTTTGCCTCTATTTTATCAATAATTAAGAATCACAGTTATTTCCTGTTAATCCGGATGCCGTCTCTCAGCGCATTGAGCGCTTTGATTGTACAAATAAGGAAAGTATCTCACGTATTTTGATATTCTATGCTCCTACAGTGTTTTACTGTGAACATTTGGATTTAATGATTTTTATATGCAGGGGAATAGCTGTGACGACACAAGACCTACCCATGGCAACATTGAGCTGAGTCCCATTTAGTGAGCCTCTCCTCAATGTCACACCCCTAAAGTACCAATAAATAAGAAACTGTACTGGAGAATTAAAACATTTGCATGGAAAAACTTAATTAAGAACAAACATAAAAAATGAGCTGACATTTTTTATGATCGTTTTTCTTAAGTTTAAGCGTTTTCGAAATATCAACATTCATTAGCAAATTATATATCACCAAACCACGCGAGATGAAACAAATCTTGATCTCCTTATGAAGTTAATAGTTTCTCTTTCTTCAAAAACTAGAATGAATATATCGCACGAACAGTACCAAATTGTACGATATTTGTCATGGAAATATTTACCGGTTTAAGGAAATGCCATGATTCTTTTGAGAGCATTTCCTCTTTTGTCATACATATTTGCGTGCGTAGCAATCATTAGTCATGTGAATGATTTTACTGATGCAAAGGAAACAATTCGGAAGTATTATTGAGAAAAAATGAAACAAATTTGACGACTTTATTGAAATCAACCCATATGTTATGACATAATACATCCAACTCATGTACTATGGCATCATGCATTCAACTCACGTGATACTCGTTACACAATGAAACCCATCATTTTTTTGTACATTTAACTTATATACTATGTCAGCTTACTTTCAACTCATACGATATTACGTCACACACTTATCTCATGTGCATTGACATAATACTTTAACTTACGTTCTATGATACCATACGTTCAATGCACACGTTTTTCCAGCATGCATTCAACTTAAGTGCTTTGATATTTTGCATTCAACTTATATGCTGCTTTGATAGCATACTTTCAAAACATGTGTTATGACATCTTACTTGAAACTAATATTCCTGATATCATACATCAATTAACTAATAAACTATGACATCATACATTCAAATCGAGTGTTATGACATCATACATTCAATTATATGCTATGACATCATACACTGAACTTATCTGCTTTGACATCATACATTTTTAACCAATCAAAGGGACTTATAGTAAATTACAAGATTGACATAAAGAACAAGTTTTAAAAATTCCTTTCATTCGTTTCAATTAAAGATTATTTTGAGAGAAACAAATCAACAATTAAAAACTTTTTTATAAGAATATTGGATATACCGGAAAATAGAACATCCGTACCATGGACAACGGCTTATAAGCGACTGTACAGTTGCCGTATATGGAGGTGATGCTACAAAACATGGAGACTACTTACAACATTTCTTTTTAGAGCAGTATAGCAATCACAGCATCCGTGACGATATTAAGGCAAATAGTATTCAATAAAACATATGTATTTACCAGCATTATAAATGCCAGCTTTAACCCTCCGTTGGCCTGGTGGTAAGATTGTTCATCGCGGGACCGGAATGTCGAGGGTTTGATCCTCGGTCGCAACACACCAAATTATACTTGAGGTACCTGTTTGGATTTTAGCACATAAGAGAGGTTTCGGGATAATGTGACTGGGTGTGTTGACGTGCCACATTATCTACAGTGTGATAATAAATCGCTAAGATGTGTTATCGCTATATCTCAAAAAGCAGGTCTTCTAATGACTGATATACTCTGAGCGGGACATTAAAATCACTTACAATATGTTACTTTATAAAGCTGTCTATAATATTATTTTTATTTCATTTTGCTATGTAGAAGAAATAAACAACATAACAAAACAAACGAATGAAACAACATTTATACACGCTAAAATTATCTGAAAACGATTGTGTTGTAGGTTGAAAACAAATAGCAATCAGACGGATTAACCCTAAAAAATAGGCCATTTCCTTTTGTGACACAATGAATTGAAGGAAAAATGACTCTAGCCTTAAGTCATCTTACACAGAATGTCACGCGACACAGGAAATCCATATCCCAGCATCTCAAGCAATCACAATAACACTAACTGACAAGGTTTCCGTCGTTAGATGAATTAACACTGTCTATGAAATAGTAACTAATGCCATAACGAGGCCAATAGTGACGTTGATAAGCTCTGGGGAGGGGACTTTTTCATCCAGTACACCCAATTATGTGTCATTAGAGTATACGCGTGTAGGTAATATTTGACAACAACCACACAAATATGGTAGCAAAAACTATGTCAGTATCATATACTAAAACATATAATTAATGGGGACTGCGTCAATTGATATCAATACTTGTATGGCAATGTATTTCTTTTTTATTTGACTCTTATGTATATAATATTGTAAGTACAACAATACAGTACTAATACAATCATGTTTTAGTTAGTGATGGTGTTATAATAGTTATAATATTTAAGCATGAGGAATAATATTTCACAACTCTCAGTAGTTGTTTGCTTTTGTACAAAAACAGAAATTCTTAATTTACATCTAAACCTTAAAACGATAGTAATACACTTACGTTTACAACGGGGAGAGGGGGGAGGGGAGTAGCAAGTAGCAGCAAAAATGTCTCTAAATGAGTATGAAACCCTTTCCTTTAGTTAAAATATTATGTTTGCAACTAGTGCATATATGATAAATAATGATTATTAAATAACTGATAGTAAATAACACACTCGATTACTTCCCAAGGCATGTTTAGCAAGTATATCAAGAATGTATTATGCTACAAAATACACAACAACAGATAATCAAAGCAATCAATGCACTGAGAGACGGTGGCGGGATTAAAATTCTAAACCTAGCGTTTCGGTAGTGATTGAAGCAATAGAGACAAAGGTCATATGACGCCAAAACCTCCACACGCCTCCTGCAACTATGTTTGTTAGTGAGTCAGCTGAACTCACTTTCTGTTTGTTTCATGATAATCCGGAGTTAGGGTCATGAAACTGATTTCATTAATAGGTTGCATACTTAAGTATGTCATTTTATTTTTTTCGTGGCGGAGCGGTTACAGTCGTGGACTACAAACCTCTCAGCCCCTCACCGCTGTGGGTTCGAATCCCGGTAGGGACTTCGGATTGTTCATGTGAGGAAGCCTTCCAGCTGGTTTGCGGTAGGTCGGTGGTTCTACCCGGGTACCACTGTGTACTAGGGGTATTCCTCCAACGGTAATTAGCTGGACGTCGCTATATGATTGAAATACTATCGCAGTGACGGTAAACCCCAACATAACAACAATCTATCTGTTGTTGAGTATGTGTAGAAAATGACAAGGTATTTGAATATTTAAGATATTTGTATGTTTGACTTTCTATTTCAAAGTAAGAAATGCTCTGGGAAGAACCTAACTCGCCATCATGCAAAATACGTGTGAACTACTTTAGGTAAATAAAATATATTGAAGCTCTATTTTTTTTTCAGAAGTAGATCTTCATGTATGTTAAATGGGTTGCTGTTCTGATTAATAATCACGGATATTTTGTTCACGCTTAAGAAAACACACAATGACACATTAAAAGTGATTATGGTTATGATTAAAACAACTATGTAACATATTCCACTCGTATTCGTTAGTGTAGAATCGCATTGCATGGATACGCACTAGGCGCGGCAATCGGCGGTGGAAAATATGCTAATCCGCAAGGTCAGCAAGGCCTGTTTTGGATTTCCAGCTACTGAAAACGGTGGGTATGTAGATAGAAAATTTCCATACATAAAAAAACAACAATTATGTATTTCAAGTCCTCTATTGTTAGAAGAAAATCTGTTTTTGGATATATATATATATATATATATATATATATATATATATATATATATATATATATATTAGATATGGTCTTTAACCCTTTACCTCTTGTATACACAATTTGACGCCTATGAATGTTATCTGGGTTAAGGACGGCAATGCACACAATACCTACTGAGAATGTTGTGAAAGAGGACACTCTCAATTGGAATTGGTATGAAATTATTTTGGTAGCAAAAATATGTACTTTGCATGCAATGGGTCAAAATATTTTACCGACGAAGTAACTTTCCACCTTGGACAGAGTTTCTACCTTTTTATGTAAAATACTTAAAATGCACATTTTATTGAAGTGTTTGCATGGTATATCTCAATCACTTTACCCTAAGAAAATACATTTAACTGCGGTGTGGTCATTCTAAACCAAGAACGTATGAATATTGAAAAAGTTCCGATGCAGATTTATGTAACGTGAATACTGATAGGACTACGAGTATCTCTCACCGCTTAATTACAGTGCCACACAGATGAGGATTAACTTCTGGGTGAATTAAAAGTGACTTTGTGGAAAAAATCTAAGTGATACAGACACCGTTTGTGACAAATTCAACACCAGCTGTTTGTTAATGGTGTATCATTCTCCATTTGAAGCATTACTATGTTTCATCCGATCCAGAAAAGCTGATTATAGTATTCTCCATCTTCCCTTCACTGGTAGCAATCATGATATTAATTGTATTTTATACCAAAGCAACTGAAAGATAGTTCAGAGAGATTCCTTCGGGGGAACAGGATTTCAGTCTTTTATTAGATTGGTATTAAGCCGAATGTAAACACGGCTGACGGAAATACTGTCATGTCGACAATGGATTCCTTAATTATTTGTATATGTTTCGCATATTTGTATTGATGTACAGTAAAGAAAATATAGGGTTATTGCTTTTTTTCGTTATCAGTTATTATGATTCATTTTTAGCTCACCTGAGCACTTGTGTTCAGGGTGAGCTTTTGTGATCGCCTTTTGTCCGTCGTCCGTCGTCAACAATTGCTAGTGAACACTCTAGAGGCCACAGTTTTGGCCCACTCTTCATGAAACTTGGTCAGGATGTTTGTCTACATGATATCTCGGATGAGTTCGAACTTGGGTCATGTGGGGTCAAAAACTAGGTCACCAGGAAAAATCTTAGAAAAGCCTTGTGAACACTGTAGAGGCCACAGTTTTTGCCCAATCTTCATAAAATTTGGTCAGGATGTTTGTCTACATGCTATGTCGGCTGAGTTTGAAATTGGACCATGTTTGGTCAAAAACTAGGTCACTAGGTCAAATCTTAGAAAATCTTGGAAAAACATTGTTTACACTCTAGAGGCAACAGTTTTGGCCCAGTCTTCATGAAATTTGGTCAGGATGTTTGTCTACATGGTATCTTGGATAGTGGTCAAAAAGGTCACAGGTAAATCTTAGAAAAATCTTGTGAACACTCTAGAAGCCTACATTTTTGTCCCAGTCTTCATTAAACTTAATATGATTGATGACTGCATGAATTCCCAGTTGCGTGCTAGTTCGAGTAGGTTCAAAATGTAGGTCACTTAGTCAAATGTTAGAAAAACACTTTGGATGCCAGATTTTTTGTCATTATGCATAACACAGCCATCTTACTCAGGTGAGCGACACAGGGTCATCTTGGCCGTCTTGTTAATTATTAGAATTTGTGGTCTCTTAATTCGAATACAGCTTCAGTTGGTTTTGTATATAAATAGTAATAACTTTTAACCTTCTCTCTAATCACATACGTTGTTCCCTGTTTTATCAATTCTTTCTAATGATCATTGTGTCCATTGAGATTGCACGTCCAGTCCACCATAAAAACAATATTAAAGAATTCTTGATTAGGTCAGAAAGAGTTTCAACATTTCATCTGAATGATTTTGTCAGTTTGATTGGATTTTTATCAGTTTGAGTATCCATTGGATTTCGGGAAATTTCTGCTGCATGACCTATGACATATTTTAAAATGATAAAAAAATATAAAAAAATCCCCTGGGTTCAAGTTGTCTGCAAAGAACCCTTATTAAATATGTATGTAATTTTTAATAAAAAATCCGAATTGACTAGAAGTGGTTTAAAATGACTAAACCACGAAACTAGCACGAAGGAAATACGAAAATTCAAAATAGAAATGAGCGGTAAAACTGCATAAAGTGGATAATGTTGATAAAAGCATGAGAATGATAATATGAAATATCAATATTTTACCATATCTGTGTATACTAATGTTTTAAATAACAGAAGACATTTGATACAATAGTTTATATACATATAATAATATGCAGAACAATGCCATAAAAGAAAAATATTTTACTTCCTATTGATAATGGCAAAAGGCCAATGCCCATTTAATGGCTATAATGCAATAATATATATATATATATATATATATATATATAGAGAGAAAAAAAAAAAAATATTTTGAAATATTGACAAGAACACATATATACATATATGAAAATCATCTATGATAAAATACATGGACCAATGTTTTTAATGTTAAATTACAAAGTTCCAGCATTGCATTATACTGGATTCACTAGCATTTGATAGATCAGTCGGTTGAAATGTTTGTCATGTATAGGTTAACAGTAAAGACAAATATTCTTACTGTCGGTGGGACGTTAAACCCAGCAAACAAACAAACAAACATATATTCTGAGAAATTCTGATAGTGGCTTTGCCTAGTATCAACTCTATAACAAGAATAACGGCCCTTTATTAATGATTTAACAGATTGATATAAAGATCTTTTTTTCATTCATATGTAGAATTAAAAACTTGGTTTAAAATATATTCATGCAAAAGTCTGCGTTATTTGAACATACGTTGGTGGTTAAAATGCTATGAGAAATATAAAGCAGAAATATAACATACATATGTTTTTCAACACGTAAATATACTGATAAGAAATGTATTCTTTTTTAATATTTGCAATAAAATTGTAATTGCAAAATCAATACATATTCAGACGTAGTTTTAGTCAAATGTAAAGACTTGCACTGGGTAAAGATTTGGATATATTTCATTTCTATTTTATGTAAATGAATAATAATCGTTAATGAATGTTTTTTTATATATATTGGTTTGAAGAAAATGTTGTTTTGAATCGTGTTTTAATTATGTTGATGACGGTTTAAAATGACTCAAGAAATATTTAAAATAACGATATCAGAAATGCTACGTAATTTGAAGAGATTGTAAAGCTACATAAATGGTAATTAATGACCATATATCCGATCTCGACAATGCTGGAAAGGCTCGCAAATAACAAAATGTAAACAAGGGCCATGATGACATGGCAATCCCCCGCCGAATGCTTGCTTTTTAGAAGAGGTGATGGAGAGTATAATATTTCATTTTTAACAGAAAAGTTTTGCTAATGAAGACTGATGTTTGAAGTGATTATAGATATGCAACCCATGTGAAGACCAACTAATTCCAACTAATTTTGAGGTCTACAGGTAAAATGTCAAGGTCACTGCGACAAAATTAAACCTGAAAAATAACAAAGTGCAACAACTAAAAAAATATGAAAGATGGTATTATCATTCTTGTGCACTGCACGCTTCCTCAATGAGATCTATCAACTTATGATGTTTCAAGTTGACATCTCAAATACTTTTTGACTTATGCTTCGGACAAAAAATTAAGTCTGAAAAATATCAAAGGGCATTGACTAAAAAATTATGAAAGTTAGTTACATTCTTGTGCACTGCACTCCTCCTTAATACGAACTTCCACCTATGAAGTTTCAAGTGAATCTCAAATACTTTTTAATTATGCTTGGACAAAAATAAGTCTGAAAAAAAAAAAAAAATGGAAGGTAGAATTATCTTTCTTATGCACTGCATTTCTCCTCTATAAGATCTATCCACCTATGAAGTATCATGCTGATACCTCAAATACTTTTTAGAGTTATGCTCCGGACAAAAATGTGCAACGGAAGGACGAACAGACAGACGCGGACGGAGACTATTACCATATCCCCCGCCGCCATCGGCGGAGGATCCAAAATACTAAAAAAGTGATGATTTTTAAGCGATGCTAAGTCAGCAGAGATCAGATAAGTGGTAGATAACTTGATAACTCAAAAAATTGCGCAGCATTTCTGGTATATGAAATTACATTTAATAAATAATGGGGCCTTGAATATTTTTTCCATGAAATCAATTAACCCATCTTTCATAAATCTATACAGCGTTTATATATTTACATGTTTTTATTCATGAGAAATTCTCTCCAGAAAATAATCCATTGATAAAAACGATTATATAATATGTCATTCACTGGGCGATAAATGTCGCGGGATACGCAATCACGGTTCTATAATAGCTAGGCAAATGGATAATCATCTAAACAGACATTCAAATCACTCATGTGAAATGCTGAACGAGGGTGAAACTTTACTTGATTTAATCATGATGTCCATTTTAAATTGCTTTAATTGTAGATTAAATGCACATGCTCATCGGTCACAAACGCCATTAGTTGAAATTAATAGCAAAACGATTCTCCCAGTTTGATACTAATCGCCTGGTCTTAGATTAATGAGATTTATGATAACAAATGAAATAAATGAAAGTGGATCATGCAACTGGTCGTCAAAGGACGAAGAAAAAAAAGCAAACCATATAGAGTAAATTAATAAAACACCCAGCAGAAATACCTAATCCTGTATTAGAATATAGAGACACGTATAAAGAGACTCGTAAGAAACACACATATATATATATATATATATATATATATATATATATATGAGTTCATAGGTTCATTCGCATAGACAAACATTTACAAGAAATGCACAGTATAATTGACTACTCACACTTTGTAGCATTTTTGTCATTTAAAACTATAATTTATCTCATTCTAAAATACTAGTAAACGAAAAATATACACACGAGTTATTTTATATAAATAGTTTTTGAATCATATCTGAGGTTTTAAACTGTCAAAATTTCGGAAGGTATTGTACACACGATGTCAGAAGAGTGATTCTAAATTATGTATTATTATTTGGTACCAAAACCCACCAGGCTTTTAAAATTTAACATTTTTAGTCGTTCGAATAATGGCACGCCAGCATAATATGTCAAGACTTGATGCTCAGCAGATAAGTATATTTCAAATACTAATTGTCAGGTTTGTGTCACCGGATGTGGTGTCAAGCCATTTGTCTACAGCATGCTATCACGGAAAAGCATTTTTTATCTGTTTCATGCAGACCAAGGTCAACAAATAACTAAAATACGTCATTTTGAATAATATTGTCGACATTAAGCGTGTTTATATTTAGCTAAATACAAAACACCTAAAACACTGTAGTCCAGGCCCCCGTGGACATGGAATCAATCTCACAGTTGCATGAGTATAAAAGCATAAATAATATCTTGATTATAGCTAGTGGAGAGAGGAGTCCAAGAGATACGATTCGTGCAGAAAATCCTGATTCAGGGAAAAACTCAAATGGAAGTGTAATCGATTTCACTGATGATCCAAAGGTGCTAATAGTCACTAAAACACCTTTTACGGTACGAAAAAAGGTGCTGTAGAACTGAGTCCAATGAAAAATGATATACCATTAACAGATTGTTGATGCTGAAAATTGAGAGTTCTTCTCGCTTTATATATGTAATACAAACATTGCACAATCGTAGTGCTAAATGTTCGGTAATTTCATCGATAATTGTTTTGATCTTTTGGCTTTATGAGATCTGACATTCTGTATATATGACATGTAGTTTAATAGTACATTCGAGTTTTTCTTTTAAATAGTGGAAAAATGTGTCATAAACTAGTGCTACATTATGCAATGTATGGAGAGAAAAAGTAGGTCAATACAGCAAAACGTAATGATATGCGTTAAACATTGCTACTGCTGTTTATCCCTATATATCGATATTGTTGAACATTTATATTTGCTATTGATATTGTTATACATATTTTTTTAACCTTTGATGATGATGTAATAGATTTTTTATGTACAATGTTTGTCTCAGAGAAATACCTTCGGCAAGTGCGAAGCTGAGGTTCCCTGAAACATGGTGAAAGTACCTCGTTTTGTCCTTTGCCGCCTGACCGTTCCTGATGGTACGAGTATTTCTCTAATATAATGTTCTGATTCTGTGTATTTCCCAATTTTATCTTTATTAGCATCTCCTCCTAGAGTTAGTTTATTTTGGATATATGCTTGATTTCACTTTTTTTCTTAATTAACCCTAGACACGATCAATAATGAGTTTTGTGCCCTTGGATACAATTCCCTGACCAGGAGTTCATGTTTTCGACCACCGACGGCAACTACTACTGATATTCATCCTGTACTTCGCGCTCAGCTTAAATATAGAAAAGTTCAAGGACTAACTGATCATGTGTCAGGATAATGTGGCCTGATGAGGTGACCTGCAGCACTATATCTACCTATCACGTGTAGACAAAGTCACCAAATGACGTAATCGTTAACTTCGACACAAGCAGAACATTCAAAACATGGGAAACAATAAAATCTTTCAATTGTTTTTGTAAATAGAGACAAGAAGCAAACTAATAGAACAGGTGATTATGCTACCTAATTTACCATAATAGGAATCATGTAAAATATAAGTGTTATGTTTTCAAAAGACACACCATTCTTTATCAAAACCTTCCGAGGTTATGTCTCAATATGTAATAACTTTTCTTAATATGAATACAACGGTGTTTGCTTTTAAATATTCGCTCTAGAGCTTTGTTCAAATGTTGGAACTGGAAAACAATTTTGAAATGACATTTCTCAAATGAATAGCGATAGTTAATAGTTATTTACTATCAGTGATTTGACAGCAGCTATTTTTTTTATCTTTGTGTCGTGTATTATTTATAGTATCCATATCGAAACCGAGCACCTCTCGATGAAATTGGCAGACTTGAGTATCCTTCTTATCACAGTTTTTCTGAATGGAGCTAATAATTTCTGCGATCGATAACAAATTGTGAAATGCTACCGTGAATAGTCTTGTGAAATTTGACGAGATATCGGGGAAGAAAATACCAATTTGTACAAGAAACGCTTTCGATTCTTTGAAATAAATATGAATTATCTTAAAATGTGACGAGTCATGTGATGCAAGACCTCCATTCAAGTGAGATTTTTTGGAGCTCGAGTGATTTAGTTGAACAGTTTAATAATACTTCATACATTTTTCATGAAATATGTAGGTTATTTTCTGTAAATCAAATTTTTTTATGTTATTTCTGAATTATCATTACTTATTCAATGTACATAACTTAA
>CM037785.1:6686325-6703233 GCA_021229015.1 Solen grandis
CTCCACGAAATCGACGAAAATTAGTGTCCCAAGAAAATTAATGCTTTCACGATATATGTTGGATTTTTATGTTTTCCTTATTGAATTCAATAAGACATTTCGTATTCTAGCTTCACCGACCTACGGAAGTTCTCCGCCCTCACTGACTTCATCCCCCACCCCCGGGCTTCACCTATACAGTTCAGGGAGATAACTTCACCCAAACCAGGTATGAATGAAAATTTATAGCACAAGCCTGACATCATTTGACATAATTCAATAAGATATGGATTGAATTTTTATCATATCTTTTTATTCGCTTTGCATTGTACTTTGTGTACTAATATTCCATTCATTTTAAAACTTAAGGTAATGTATACCTTTTATTATACTAATTATATATATTATTCATTACAATTCATAGATAACGATACTGAAGAAAAAAACAACAACATAATTTAGAAGTTTTTTTTTATAACAATCACGTCTTAAGATATAATAAATTTCGCATATACGATGGAGTAATTCGTTTTCGGTTTAAAAGTTTCATTTAAAAAAGTCGAACATTGTGAAGGAAAGAAAGAAAAATCACATTACATTTATTTTTTATTTCTTTTCTGGTATAGTCAAAATGGTAATAAGCGTAAACTACTACACCTATCTCGCATTTTCATCAAGTAAATAAAATCAGTTTTTTACAAAATTAAAAAAAAGATGCTATGCATTAAGTCTGTTCATTGACTGGTGCAAGAGACCTGAGTTTAATATACAGTTCGTTGGCGGCTCATGTCACCTCTAACCTTGAAGTAAATCATGCATACTATTTCTGACCTGTTACATACAATATAATTGTAATATTCAGGGGAGTGACATGAGAAAAATATCCTCGGATAATCGCGAGGCGAGGGTATTTTTCCTCTTAAATTTTTCATTTTCCTTTGTCTGCTTCTCGAGTGTAGTCCGCAGTGGAACTCTGGAGGAATCACGGTGTTCATTGTATAGTGGTTATTGTTGTTGTTGTTGTTGTTATTCTTGTGTTTTTTTGTGTGTGTGTGTTTACCGACGTCGCCAACGTACAAACATGGTGCGATGTATTGGTATAGCAGAGACATCAAAATAGAATTACCGGCCTATCGTAAGTTATCTGGAAATTCTTTTTCAAATGAAAAATTCTAGTGACTAGACCAGGTTTCGAACAAACAATGATTGATGTGTGCAGCAAAACATGTAGTAAGATGTCTTGCAACAGGAAAAATGATATAGTTTGCTTGTTGCATATTTGTGTGTTCGTATGTCCATTAATGTGATATCTGTTTGTCTGTCTGTCCGTAAAACAGTCAGCGGTATCCGGAGACTGGTCACCTCTGTGAGGAAGGCCATAGTGAACCGGGCCCGCAGTGACTACGGCTTGCTGGAGGACAACGAGTTCTTTGATACCCTGTAAGCCTCCCTCTCACCCCGTCTTTTGTTTCATATCTGTGTTTTGTGTTATATATATATATATATATATATATATATATATATATATATATATATATATATCTTAATTTGCGTGTAAACCGATGTCTTGTTTTCAGGTTGAAAATTGAAATTACTTGTTTTCTTGTTTCAATAAATTAATTGTAATGTTGTAACAAAATGTAACGTATATGTGTGTAAACCTTATCATAATGTGTTTGAATTCATCACGTAGTCGTATGATTTGTATAGCAGACTTCCTAACCTGTGAGTATTTAATTATTAGTTGTGTGTGACGTAGTCACTCACTATAGTACCTACATTCTGAGGGTCCAATTCTCTACATTTAAAACCGAATAACCCCTTAATTTTGTATGAATGATCGAACGACTGAAAAGAATTTTACAACACAGGTATGCTGAGATTCAGTCAAAGTGTTGAAAACTCGACTTAGAGTAAAAAATACATAGTTACGAGAAACAATAATTGTATGTAGCATAAAAACACAAAATGACTATTTTCCCTGTGATGTTGCGTAACTTTCACTTAACCATGCGGAGGAGTATTGTTTCTTTCGATGCAAAAGTGGCTCGTGCCTGAATTTGGATGGTAGATGTGCAGGTTTTGGTTATTTAGTGGTGTTACAATAGTCCATATAGAATAGAGGAAAGTTTGAATTCCGATACAAATCCGCATAACTTACTAATAATCATATCAAGCTATCTAAGATACATCGAGATACCTCAGGGGTAATTTGTTGCTCTATGGAATGGCCGAAAGGTGCATATATCTGCTATCAGAAGTTAATAAGGACATAGAGCCACTGATTTGCACCTATAAATAGAAACTGTGCCGTTGTTCGGTAGTACATATAAAAGCGCTGATAGTGCTAAGAGAGCAGTATTGTCCCATTTCTTTTGTTTGTCAAAGTAACTTAAATAAACGGGGTCAAATTTCCGCGCAATGCTAATAACCCCACTTTAACGTTACGTTAACATGGTCATTACATGAAATTAAAGATGAATGCACCATTTGTTTCATCAGACTGTTAACAATTGTCACATCGCCACTCTTACTCTCCCTATTTCTATAGCCAACAATGAACAATCGTTTATTATTTTAATATGCGTTTGATATTTGGCAAAAACTAAGTAACACTGCATATCTGCAGTTCATCAGACCCTCTTCCACTTGAGACACACACCACTTCAGTGCCTTCAGCGCTTTGATTTTTTTTCCAGCGATGCGTCTTAGAAACCAGTGGCTGATTCAGGGGGGGGGGGGGGGGGGGGGGGGGGGCGCACTCGGCCCACTAAAATTTCCCATAAATGTAGACATACAACCCCCCTAAGACTCACAAGAATGCACTTTTTAACAGCTTTAAAATAAAAAAAATGCACGGGAATTTCCTAGGATCCCTAGTGCAACCGGAAATATACCCTTATCACGGCCGCTTGCATTATCACTCCTAATGTGCCCGCCCGCCCCCTAACCTGAACTCCTGGATCCGGCTCTGGGAACAGCGTTGTCATTATATACAATGTATATCTTCACGCAGGGTACATACATATACAAAATAATTTCTCTTTATAAATCACAGAACGTACAAACAAAGGACATAAATGAGTTTCCACAATGTTTATGAACTGAGTGCTACTAAAATTATCGTTTTTAAAATGAATAGGGCGAGACTGCGAGTCCCTAACACGATTCAGTTGTAGTAACTTATATAACATATGTCATAAATCAATTAAATATATGTATTGTATTTGATTCCCCCTTTTAATTGCCGTCTGCCCGAAACTCACATGGAGCGTCACGGTAAACAAATGGCACCTAATGTGAAAAGATTATTTTTTCACTACTTCAGATGGGATATCCAAGTCACAAATCGATGAGGTAATGAAAATAAATCGTAAAACTGTATCTTAATTTCTATGAATAAGGTGAAGAGAGATTCCGTTCGGATATAGATGGTGGCAGATTTTATATGAACTGAAAGTGGCTTGTTTGCAGAAGGAATTAGGAGAAAATGTTGTTTCACAAGAAAACTACACATGATATCGGCCATTGTGGGAACACATTTATGTCCATTGAGTGTATATTCTCCATATTTATTATCTTCTCTCCGTATTAGTATTTTCCATGCTTAAACGTCATAATTGCATATTCAAGGTTCTCCGAGGATCTGCAGACCGACTGGAGACAGGGCAAGGCTCGGCTTGTACAGCTGCTCGCGCGGCACGAGCACACCATCAGGCTACTTCAACGTGCACAAAGGGTAAGAACCGAGGCGTGGTATATCCAGATTTATCAGTCCTTTCAATAATGTGTACTAAATGAATTTTTAAAGCAGCTCGTTCACCGATGAGGTTAGAAATTAAAAAGTAAATTTTTACTCTCCCGCGTTAAAAAAGGTGAAGACTTTGTTTCCTGACCAATAAAATCGGCATGTGTAAGTCACATTACACGGGGAATCGCTATTTTCGTAAACGCAGCTTCGACGAAATCGGTTAAATAAATAATAGCAGGTGCTTGCTGTACCACTGACACGTCCCGCAAGATGGTAACTTCACCAGTTTCGTTAGTTCAGCCTATGAAGATAGCGAACACGCGAAGCAAGTGACGACATATATCAAAATATAGGTTTTATTTTTCTAAATATAGTTTCGATACCGTCTTTGAGGTATTGCCTGTGATGAGAAACTACCCAGTTTTTAGACGGCAGCTTGCTGTCGTCTTTAGTGGCTGGAAACGCTTACCAGGCATCGCTGACCTTGCTAATTTGCATATTTTCCATGACAAGTTTAACTGTACCTCTCCGCGCTTAGTGCGGATCCACGCAATGCGATTCTGCACTTACGAATACGACTGGAATATGTTACGCAGACCTTTTATTCAAAACCGTAACCTCATTTCATGTGCTGTTGTTTGTAACCGTGTTATTTTGCTCTGTAAACATCCATTTTAAGCGTGAACAATATATCCGTGACACTTATAAATCAGAACAGCAACCCATTTTACATACTTATAGATCTACTCCTGTAAAAAGAAAAAAGTAGCGCTTCGAATGTCTGTAATTAACCTAAAGTAGTTCACGCGTAATTTTGCATGAAAGTGAGTTAGGTTTCTCCCAGAGCATTTCTTAACTTTGAAACAGAAACAAACATTCAAGTATCTAAAACATCAAGTACATTGTCAAGTTCTATATTTAAGTAACAGTAGATAGTATATAAATTGGGTCCTAGGAAATGACCTACTTTAGTCAGGTTCATGACCCTAATTCCGGATTGTTTTGTAACAGAGTGCGATAACCGACTATAGTTGCAGGAGAGTGTGTGGAGTTTTTGCGTCATGTAGTTTTTGTCTCTATTGTATCAATAATTAAGAACCACAGCTTTTTTTCTGTTAATCCGGCTGCCGTCTCTCAGCGCACTGAGCGCTTTGATTACAATCACGGATGGTTTTATTGTGTGACCATGCGTCTGTAGTTGGGTATTGATAGACGTAATACACACATTTTGTTAAAAACCAGTCTTAGTAAGTGACTGTTTGTGAACGAGCTGCTATTTGAGCAATAAACTAATCGTGTATGTATATAGCCATACTTGATTATGAATACATGTGTATATGTACGTGTGTCAATGAGTGTGTGTGTGTGTGTGTGTGTACGCGTTAAATTCTTTAAACATGACATACTGATATCTAGGTATTTACATCTCTGACATAGACACCAATATGCAATATATTCATGACACAGCAAAAGGAAACAACCATATGAGTAAAAGCGCCTAAAAATTATTCCGCTATTTTACCATATTTAACCAGTTAAATATAATGATATATACCTTTAAAATTATTATCATTTTCTGTTTCATTCATTTGATTGGTCACTTCAGTAGTTCAAAATATAAGATAGGCTGCTACACCAAACACGGTTTAGAACACGTCACTTCAAGGGTATACTTCAGTTTTTAAGCAATCTACGGTATTCTCTATTGCAGGCATGTTGGAAGACCTCGGCCAAGGTAAAGAAGTATCAGCTGATCTTGTTCGCCCAACACACCTCCCTCCCAAACAACCTGCACCAGAAGGAGGCCAGGGAGGCCGCCATCAAGGTAACAACACCTGCAATTCTTTTACGAATAAACATACTGGAACACATACTAAATATATACAGCCAGACCTGTCTTAAGCGGTCAATCAAGGGAACAAGTGAAATTGACCGTTTAAATAAGGTGGTCGCTAAATAAAGGCTAAACATATAATAAAAAAATCGTTGAGTAATATTAAAAGTGACCGCTAAATGCAGGTTGACTGTTTAATACAGGTGGCCGCTGATACAGGTTCAACTGTATATATACGCATATACCTATGCATTACATACGTAAGATGATATTATGATATATATGCAAATATCTTCTGTATTCATGAATATCACATTTTATCCATAATGTCAGCTACTCCTTTATTCACTTTGTTCGCAGTAGGAATGGAACCAAATCCGAGTTCGAAAATTTGAATTTCGTATTATTCGTATTTTTATGGTCATATACGGTTATGTCGTATTGGAAAATCAGGAAACTAAAAGTAATCTCTCTCAGACATCCTCCTGTACCACGGTTTCGTAAATAAACTTTTTTTTTTTAAATAAATGCACTTTAGATATAAAATTTTATTTACAATGTATTGTTTCAATCAGATCCACTAAAATAAGTTTTAACTTTTTTTCATTTTCAACGACTGTACAGAAAGAGTAATTGTTTATGAAATCTTCTAGTTGGCACTTATGGTGGCATTCGCGTCCTTCATGTTGTTAATGAAAAAACCCAACTTGTTCGAATGTTCGACCAAATACCCTTTCACATACGACTTCATACTAACCAGGGATCGAACCCGGGTTGCATTGCTGAAAAGCAAGTGCGTTAACCACTACGCTTTCCTGACACCCCATTATTTTACAAATATTATAGTATATTATTATGACATTGACTTCAGGAGATGGAGGCCCGACTGGACAGCAGGGTTCGGACCCACGAGGCGGACTATGTCCACTACCGTGACCTGCTGATCAGGGAGATGGACATCAGACAGAACATGATCAGGGTCAGTACCGTACTGGGGTGTCCGGACATTTGAGTCACATGGTGTTATAAGTTGTATAAAGAACTAAACAATCATATCGTTAAATATTAAAGTTGGAATTTCCGTGGAGCGATTATCCGATTACTATGCCTAGTTCAAGGTTATTTCATGCCCTTGATACATTCTTTTAAGGTAATCCACCCATCATTAAATTGTGATCATGGTCCATCAATTGATCATAGGAATTTTATAGTAAATGAAAACCTTAATAGACTTTGAGCTAGAAGAAGAAGAATAAATATAAATATAAAATATAAAAGAACAAAGAAGAAAAAAAATCCAAGCTAGTGGATGCTTGCATTTGCACAGAAGTCTTTTTAAGCATTTGAAGGTTCATGGCTATAATTTATAATTCAATGGCTATAATATACACTAGAGAAAACTGATTATCATAAAATATTCCGTTTTTCAGTACCCTCTGACTATACGAACATTTCGAAAATTCAGTGCTCTGATTATCGAAAATTTGCATCAGAAAAAAGTGATCACGGATAACCATTTCATTGTTTTAAATTATGATTTTGGGAATTTATACACGTAATGATTTAACAGTTTCAATTATTTATTGCGAGTGTTTGATTGGATACTAGCCATACGGAAAACATGCAATCATTATCATATGCATTTAGAGTTACTGCATATCAAAATGTGTAAGAAGCTTCGAAATGGATATTATAATGATGTTCATGAGCAACAAAAAATGTCTGGATTCACAAAGCTGACCGTGTATCACAGTTTGATTGAATCGAATATATGGCCACAAAAAATGGGTAACTACACATATTTATAGTTATGACTCTTAGACGTTGAAACTGGTGGACATAAAGTCTCATAAGGTCTGTTTAAGGTAATCCGTCCATCATTAAAAAAATAATCATGATCCGACAAATGCTTGTTAAGACTTCTGTGCAGATAGAAGCATCGACTGGCATGGAGTTATAGGTTGTTTTGTCCTAAGTTTACAAAGGCTTGCATTTACAATAAAATCCCTATGACCACTTGATGGACCATGATCACAATTTAATGATGGATGGCTTACCTTAATGAATGGACCCCGTTATCTCAATGTTGGAGTTGTGTGTGTTATGTTTCAGTTGTCAGAAAGTCTTGATACTGCCATCCAGAACAAGATGGTGGAGGCCATACACCACATGATGGTCATGAATGGCCAGAACCTCAAGTGAGTGATGTTTGTTTGTTGAGTTTAACGTCCCACCGACAGTACTTCGGCCATTTGGAGATGATGTCAACTTGAGATAGATACAGTGCTACAACAATGCAGTATCATGCCGTAGACATGTGGCATGATACCACACTCAGTCACATTATCCCGGGCCAACCAGCCCTGGAACTACCCTCATATACTGAATGTCAAGCAAGGGTGTATAACAGAACCATTTTACGACGTTGGCATGTCGCGACCGAGGATCGAACCCTCAGCCTCCCAATTCCGCAATCAGAGTGGACAATCTACCACTCGGCCATTACTTGTAATTAAGTACAATATGTATACTTATTTTTAATTAGCGGGTAATTTATAAATGCGATTTTGGGAGAAAAAAAAACAACAACCAAAAAACAAAACAATTAAAATGCAAAATTTGAAAATAGTGAAAATCTGTCTCCAGCGAAATTGTTTTTATAATGAAAAAGTTTCTTTCTTGATCTGGTCTATAATGCACAACGGTATAAAGAAGGGGTTATTCTAATAAATGTTGTTGTTCTATTTGTTGTTGTTTAAAAATGAAATAAATGGGGCGTGAGACTCTCATTTTTATCTAACTTTTGTCTAACTCCTCTCCCCGTATTGAAATCAATGTGAGTGCATGTGATTGATTTCAAAATATGATCACGTGATATTTCTTCCACCCCAGGGCCGAGGTCGAGGAGAAGCTTATCCGCCAGCTGTACACGTCCACGTGCCGTAATTACCAGTTCCAGTGCCCCGCTGTGAGTCCCGTGTTTTTATTGTCCCACCTTACACACTGAACAATGGATCACTTGGGATATTGTAAATTTCTGACAAAGCAAGCAGTCAAATTCCTTATTGGTTAATGTCTCATTTGAAAAGATATCATGGTGTATAAAAGGTCTGCCAAAATGTTAATATTTTTATCTATAGCAAGAGAATTCTAGCGTTTTGTTAAGAACTAACCCCTAATTCGAAGTTCACAAAATTCCCCTTAACCCACATTCTAAGGCAGTGAGCTGTAATAGAATACTACGAGGGCGGGTCAATAATTAGTGTCGTCCCTCAGTTTATTTCACGAATACTGCATGGAGCACGTGCAAAGTTATACTTTGATACGCATGAACTCTTTAGCTTTCCAACGGTGTATCAAACATGTATATCTATACACAGGGACAGTAAGAAAATAAGTACTGAAAGAGGTACATACGATCACTTGCGTATAAAAATGTCTGCCAAACGTTCAGTTAACTCTTTAGAAATACGGTCTTATATTAAAACGCGTATGGCTTTAGGATTAAGCGCAACAGTTATTCACAATGAACGCTGTACTGTTTTTGGGTCTTCTGTTGTTAGTTTAAGAACAGTTCAAAGATGGATTTTTATGTTTAAGAACGGCAGAGAGAGGTTGGAGGATGCCAGTGGTAGAGGCAGGAAACCGTCAGTTATCAACAGAAACAACATTAAAAAAGTAAACGATCTCATTAGTAAAGAAGCACGATATACGATTTCTGAGATAGCTAGGTATGCTGGCATGTCAATAGGGTCAGCTTTTACCATTCTGAAGAAGCATCTTCGAGTTAGGAAGATCGCTGCTAGGTGGATACCACATTTGTTAAGTCCTGAACAAAAGCAAGAGCGTGTGAAATGTGCAAGAAAATTATTAAAGATGATTCCAAAATATGACAGTAGGAAGTTTTCTAACATTGTTACTGGTGATGAAAGCTGGTTCCACTTTTTTGAACCGACTCGCAAAATGGGCAACGAAACATACCCGTAGGCCTTGTATAGCCAAAAGAGTGACAAGCTCCAAGAAAGTAATGTATGCTATGTTCTTCGGAATTCACGGATTAGTTGCACAAGTTGCTGTTTCAAAGAAATGCTCTGTCAATGCAAAGTTTTACAGAAGGAAAGTGCTAACTAAAGTTGACAAATAGTATTGTTAGCTTCGTCCTAGTACCGCAATGAGGGGCATGTACCTTTTGCATGATAACGCTACACCACACAAAGCGGACATTGTGCAGAAATTTCTTGAAAGTAAACATGTGACTGTTCTAAACCACCCACCATACTCGCCAGATTTGGCACCCTGTGACTTTTTTCTGTTCCCAAAGTTAAAGAAATACCTTCAGGGTCACCGCTACAGAAGCCGGAATGGACTTGGATCCGCATTGTATCAATTATGTAAAGGTATACCCAAAGAAGACTATAGAAAAGCATTTGAAAATTGGATTAAACGACTGAAACTCTGTGTATTACATAAAGGTGATTACTTTGAAGGAGTGACATAAAGAAATTGATATTTGCGTCAGTGGTTTTCATTTTACTATGGTAACGACACTAATTATTGACCCGCCCCCGTAAAATGCTGAATCGTATGTACATGAGATATATGTTCATATTGTTTAAAAGTTGATGTATTAAATAGAAAATGTGCAATATAGAAAAAAGTACTGCTTTGTCGAAATTTGCAAAATCCTAAGTGACCAATCAGAAAAGTTGTTCAGTGTATATTTCTATTTACATGACAGTATTCATGACCGGGTACACGGAAATATAGGTGGTCAGTAATGTTCGTTAAGGGACTTGGCCATGTCATAGGGAATGTTGCTTATTTGAATTTTGGTTTGGTTGTTTATTTTCTTGTGTGTAATTTGCACGTACAGTTGAACCTCTATTAGCGGTCACCTGTATAAAGAGGTCAACCTGTATTTAGCGGTCAGTTACAATATTACCAAACAAACATTTTTTTATATGTTTATCCTTCATATAGCGGCATTTCTGTTAAACGGTCATTTTCTCTTGTTCTCTTGACTGACCGCTTAAGACAGGTTTGACTATCAGGACTGGTTCAACCATCTGCTTATAATGAATTTACAAATATATGCTAGATAAACGAGGATGTCTATTTTCAGAGCGAGCCGTGCAAGCCCACCAAAATAGTCACATCGGTTTATGTTGACAGCAAGTTTCACAAAAACGACATAAAGAAAAGTAAGTTTTCTATTTCTTGTTTATAAATTTTAATTTTATAAATAAAACATAATTTTCTGGAATGCACACAACGCAAAAAGATTTTTTTCTGATTTTTTTATAAATCCTACATTTTTGAAACTCAAATCCATCATCTAATTCATCAGATGAGGGGGGACAAATATAATTATATTAGCATTTTAGACATTTATTTTAGCACTTAGGAATAATAAAAGCAAAAATATTCGATATCGGTTATCATTGAGATCTAATTTAAGGTAATTCATCCATCATCAAGCTGTGATCGTGGTCCATCAAATGATCGTGGAAATTATATAGTAAATGCAAGCCTTTATAATCTTTGAGTAAAAGTGTCGTTAAGTCATTGGATGCTTTCATCTGCACTGAAGTATTACACACATATTTTATTTTCGCAGTAAATATATCAAATTAAGTTTTCAATAAAAATCAAATATAGTAATGGGTATCTAATGTAATGTTATTTTTCCACAGAATCTTTACAGCCGTTAGTGGCACCAAAGGTGACCCGGAAGTGGGAGGTGTCGTCAGAGAGGTCGGAGGTCAACCGGAAGTTTGAGAGGATGCCTTGGGATATGGACTATACGGCCCCTAGGACAGACTAGCTGACAAATGACTCTGGTCTCTGTTTACCCATGGCTATGCATTAGGGCATTTCCCTATAAAATATGGTCACTTTATCGATTGGCGATCTCTCTCTCCCTCTCTCTCTCTCTTTAAATAAATGTTTCTTCTCCATTCTTTCTGTTGCCAATGGTGCTTTCGCTCGAATTAATTTTGCATGTATTAGATGAAACTAGAGTTCCTTGGATGACATCACCATTTTGAAATGGCGGCCTATCATGACTTGGGATTGAACCAGAGTATAATTAATTAATGCCAGAGCTTTCACCACACGAAGACATGAAAACTGAACCAGTCATATTATGGCTCATCCATACACTGGACGAATTAAATGCTTATTGTCGCTTTGACAGTATTTTAGTAATACAGTGACGCCCACTTCTGAGTCCGGTCCCATAGGCCGTGTGATAAAACCAAAGTCGTTAAATATAGTACAGGTATACTCCTTGCTTGCCGCTCATCATATACGACATTTAAGTGTAGTTCCAGGACTGGTTGGCCCGGTGTCTGGATAATGTGACTGGATGTGGTATCATGCCACATATCTACGGCGTGATACTGCAGTGTGACAGCACTATATCCGTCTCAAGTAGACACAGTCTCCATATGACTGAAATACTGTCGGTGGGACTTTAAATTCAATTAATTGACAAACTTTATTACAAATGAAGGATGAGCCCGGGTACATAGAGACATCCGGGTAGAACCACCGACATACCGCGAGTCAGCTAGGAGGCTTCCTCACATGAAAAATCCGAGTGATTCTGCCAGGATTAGAGCACTCGGCTTTTATACCCTTCCCTTTATCGGATTCTAGCCTAAGTATTTTTACATATCAAGGTTTTCTGTTTGTTGTTGCCCGGGAACGAGCCAAAAAACTCTTCTTTCTGTAGGTTACTTTTTTAATGTTGCTTTCATTTATACGTTTTTTTTTTGTTTTTTTTTGTTTTTTTTTTCAAGCCATGGGTAAACAGAGTCCAGTAGCAACTGTATATAGTTAATTCAATATGATTTATTTATTGATTGGTTGAGTTATTTTCCTGAAAGTCTCTTGCTCGAGAATCATTTTGAAGAAGAAATTAACTTGCATCATGAGATGTAATAATTTAACATTACTGGACTTGACTTTTTTTTAATCTATATATCAGCTATCAGTAACAGAGACATGTGCCTTTCAGGAATGTAACTCTTAATTTTGATTTACGTTTTACAACATTCTTCCAGCTGCTATAATTAATTCAAGATAAGATTTTCTCCAACCAGCTGTTTACAATTAATTCAACTAATGCTTTTTATAAATTAAAAAAAAAAAAAAAAAAAAAAATAAATAAAATGATGCACGTAAATTTCAAATCAGAATCTATCTATTTATTTTCCCGTCTGTCTATCTGTCGACACTGATAAATGTGGCAAATCAATGAAAAATTGAATACTTCCTCCCCGAAATTATAAACCATTTACGCTCGAACTCATTGATCTGCCGCTTATCAGTGTTAAATCTCATGAATTCGCCACATTTCAAATTAAATGTATATTATTTTTTCGGTTCATACGCTACAGAATAAGTTACAATTAATTATAATCACTCTAATCACATGTTTGTGTTTGTTTTTATTTTCTTTCCTGTATTACCGTCCCCGATGGCCGAGGGGTAAGACGGTCCTCTTCGGGAGCGGGAGGTCGTGGGTTCGATCCTAGACCGCGATATATCAAAGTCCTAAAATGATACTGGTATAGCTCCTTTATTTTACACTCAGCATATAAAGATAGTTTAAGAACTGAGCAAAGTGTGACAGCACTATATCTGTCACAGGTAGACATAGTCTTCAAATGAATGAAATACTGTCGGTGGGATGTTAATTAAACCGAAAAAAACAATCAAACACTATTTCTTACACTACGTTGACGGAGTGGTTAGAGCGCCCGTCCTGTAACCAAGACCTCTGGCCGTGAAATACCGAAATTGTTGAAAATGGCATTAGCACAGTATGATGTTAGCGTGTTTGGCAGTCAGCACATAATGTTAGTCCTAGAACATCAGGATAATATTGTAGCCAATCTGACTAAAGTCATCTCCTATATATACGCCACGCTACATTAGGAAGATCGTGTACATTAGTCAGATTGATATTGTAGCGAGCTGGAGGCTGTGTGTGTGTACGTGGTTTGTCTTTCACTTTATCTCAGGGGGCTATGTTACTCTCATTAAATAACCAAATTAAACTAAAATGGACTAAACATTAAGGACAATGAAATAATCACAAAGCTCAAGTAAACTTAACAACTTTTAATCAGTTACTATGGCAGTAGACCCTACCTTTGTAAAAAATATAACTTATCAATAAATAAATAAATACTCTGTTATAATAATTTACAACCTGCATTTCATAGGTATACCCTAAACAACAATGCTTTAATTATACATTTAGATTTGCGTGCACCACTATGTGCCCGTGCTTCGTTTACATAAGACTGAAGTGCCAAACTCTGACCAGTTAATAATCTCAAATAGATTTACATTGAAAACCTTTCAAAATAAACCTTTGTTAACCTTTAAACCTTCTTATCCATTAAAGAAACAACAAAGTTACTTCTTAAATAAATTTGTATGTAAATAAATATCGAATGCTGAATCAAATAGGAATAATCTTTAAAAGAAAATGTAATGGAGTGTCTCTTACAAGAATCAATCGAGAATGGAGTCCCCGCAACTCTACAGCGTGGAGCTTATATACTAAACGCTGCCCGCATCCCGCAGATGCTGGAATCCCACAGTTGCGTGCAGCCCACCATTGCGCGCACCCCGCAATTGAGTGAATCCCGCATCTTTATGCAGCTGGCAACTTCATCTAAATGACGTAAACTGTTAATTATATATGTATAATACAAATATATAGGTATATAATAAATAGGGAATATTATGTTGCAGTAGCTTTCCGTGGTGGCTTTTTATTTTGCTCCGAGCAGCGTGGGAAGAAAGATATCTCGCGAGACCGAAGGTCGAGCGAGATATCTTTCTTCCTACGCTGCGAGAAGCAAAATACGAAGCCACGGAAAGCTACTGCAACATAATTTTCCTTTTATTATATACCTTTACATTTTCAAAACAGAAGAAGTCAGTTTTTAGGGTTTTGATGGCTTTATTACTTTTTTCTTCAAAAAAAAAAAAAAGAAGAAAAAAAAGTAGTTGGCACAGTGTGACGTCATACTATGTATTAGACGCTGATATAATACGGATTTTTAATCTGTTGAGTTGTATTTGCGTCTCGTATTTTGCGTGTTTTATGGCCAGAAAATATATAGGTATATAATAAATGTACATAGACCCCTTCTTAATCAAAAGTGTAACTATATACTTAATGTTCATTCAAAAATCTTCAATATAACAACAATTTCACTCTAGGTATAAAAGTAATGTTATGTACCCTGTTAAATAAACCGCTATTTACTAGTAACCAAGGTGAACAGTCCTATGATGCATTGCGTGACCTTTGCACTGTAAACATTCAAGATGGCGGCATATACACAACTCATCACCAGTTTCATCTAATTAGGTAGAATGGTGGTTAAATACTGATACCCACATAGAATTTATGGCTCAAGCAGTGTCTAAACAACCTTATTTAACAGTTCATTTGATAATTCTGGCATGTCATTAAAGATAAATCAACATACATTCAAAAATACACACGTTTATAACGATTTTAAAAAAAATATTAAGACATACACACGTTAAATCGTTATTTTCAGTTATAATTTGAAACTATTTTCTTGTTGTAGATTTACCAAAGTCGTAAAAAATGGTACTGTTAAAGCTCCCTTGTTTGGCGCTCAGCAGATAGGGTAGTTGCAGGACTGGTTGCCCCGGTGTCAGGATAGTGTGACCGGGTATGGTATCATGCCACATGTCTACGGCGTGATACTGCAGTGTGGCAGCACTGTATCTGTCTCAAGTAGACATCGTCTCCAAATGAACGAGTTTTGTAAAATTTGATATGAAATGACATTTCATGTCAGATCCTATATATATATATAGCCTCGCGCTCGTTATGAAACTCATAATGTTAACGCCCAATCTCCACACAGTGATCTCCCTTACACGCCCATTTAGCAAAAAAGAAGAATGAAGGGGAGATAACTGCGCGGAGAATGGTTAACGCTCTGATAAACGGCATGATACATGATGCATGTGTTACATAAAAAAATGGCGCCAAAATGACGTCAACGTCCAACCGCATCATATGACGTCACGCTTAACAGTATATACAAGTAACTTCAATTTATTTTCTTATACATTATTTAATTATTACTCTCTTTTTCCATAATATAGTTTTTAATAAAATCTATCAATAACCATTTTTTTATTTTCTTTTAACATTATTTTTGTTATTCACGTTTTTTATCTACGTTAACGTGAGTTCAAGACTTCACATTCTCCGTTACGTGGCGACGTCCCTTGACTACCATTGTCGCTGCCATTTTGAGTATCACGCTTTCTTTATCAGTGTCTATTTTCAGAATTATCACAACGAATATGGAGACAATTATGATCCCGAGAGTGTCAGTTTTTACAACTGACACATGCATGTAAGATGATATTTGTTTATATTCAAATCTCACGGTATATTTCATTAATTTCCTAATATTCAAACCGAAACCGTCGAGACTTTACAATGGGAGGGGTAAATAACATAGAAACAAATTATAAAACATCTGTTTTACATATTTATATTTAATTAGATCTATGTTTCGTAATCATGCTTTAATCCTTTGATCGATGTTATATAAAATAATTCAAAATATGCAAAACAAGAGCGTTATTAAAATTTTTGAAAATTAGATTTAGATTTTATAGATACCTTTTTCCATAAATAATAATCATATGCAGATTCGCAAATATAAAATTTGATGCATATATAGATCCGATAAAAAATGCATATACAGACCCGCTGATACAATCCGCTAATTAAAATTTATTTTGATGCATATATATAGAATCACTGATACAATACGCTAATTCAAATTTTGATGCATATACAGACTCGCTGATACAATCCGCAAATACTACAAATAATTCATATATAGACCCGCTGATATAATCCGCTAATACAAAGTTTGAGCATATATAGATCCTCTGATACAAATGTTTGATGCACATTAAGATTCGCTAATACAATCCGCTTATACAATTTTTGATGCAAAGGTAGATCCCGCCAATACAATTCACATATTTATATTACATTTATGTTAAATAAATGAAGTCTCTTAATCATAAGTATCACATCTTAAGTAAAACAGATATGGATTAGTTGGGGTTGATTTCCCTAAAACCTGATTTAAGCGCCACAGTTGGTACTAGTATTTTTGCCGGCTGAGCGTTCCAAAGCGGTACATGTAACAGTTGATGTTGGTTTTTCTTCATTTTATGTAATGTCCCGTTTACGTGTACCTTTGTCAATTTTATCTTTAAATGTTTTAAATATTTTGTATTCTAGGTTCAC
>CM037785.1:6703333-6727570 GCA_021229015.1 Solen grandis
ATGGCCAAGCCAGCTAGGCGTGTCCCCGCCCACCCCCACACGCAAGGGAGGTGAATCCGGGCCTGTATTAGAAACTTCTTAATATCTTTCAAATGCGTATTATTAGGCACCACACGCACATTAAAAATCGGTACGAACGATCTCGCGGTGAATTGAAGTAATCTCTCCCATAGTTCCATTTTCTGACATGCGCACTTCGTATACCGACTTAAGCTTGTTCAAAATAGAAGAAAAGAAATACAGATCAACACAAAACAGAATCAATGATTCCGATTTGAGTCATTGACATTTTAGAATTAATGCTACAATAAACAGAGTGTTGTTTTATCATGACAAGTGCGGTTCCTGTTGGGAAGAAGCCCGCACTTTGCCGATACTTTATGAGTTCAGGCTCATGCTCTTACGGAGACGATTGTCAGTTTCTTCACCAAGCCCCTCTTAATTTTCAGGCACAGCAGCAAAACTTTCAAAATCCGTATATAAATGGACCTTCACCGCAAAACGGACAAGGCAATCTCCAAGATAGCATAGGTGAGTGATGATTTAAAATCGACCTTTTGACCATTAAACCCGGCTCTGAACTGAAATTTGATGAAAACAGACCGACATCGGAACTGGGTCATGGTCAATGATCTATTTTTGGCATACTCCTGAATTCGACATTTTCATTTATCTGCTAATTGAAATGTCTCAAAATAAAGAAAAACATAAGATTTTAAAGTTGAGATAGACGGTTTTCTTACCAGTGTGCTGGGTTCTATGTTTAAAAAAAATGTGTTTAATAAATGCTATTTTAAGCTCTACAGCCTAAGCAAATCAAGATCCAGATATATTGTAACTGTTAAAACAAAACCATAAAAATAAATTCAATTGAAATAGATTTCAGAACATAATCTCTATTAACACATTGGTATAATAGATATTGACCAATTACTAGTAGTCTACAGTTTTAGCATCTCTAATGAATACATCAAATAGAATTTGGATTTTAAAACCTTTGTCAACCACTTAATGAGGCTTCATAATTAGTCAGTTTGTAAATGTGATTCATAACAAACCATTCACAGAGTTCTCCTTCATGCTAACCTGTGCATGATTAATGTATGATTTATGAAAATCACATACGGAAATTTTACCTTGTACATGAATTCATGCACAGAATTATGGCAGGGATGGCAAAATCCATTGTTCGAGTCGTACATTTGTCGGCATGGGCAAGTTAATTTTCACTGTTGACTTGTCCATGGACAACTAAAAAACCGAAACCGTAGCAAAAATTTAAATTCAAAACACTAAACTGCAGCACTTCAACTGTTAAGATATCCCTGACGTGCATCTGTTGAATAAAGTTTATTTTTCAGCATCTTACAAGATGATCCGCATATTAAACCATTCCGTTTTGACTGGTTTTGTTTCAAATTTGTGTTGATTATCAAAGACTCATTGGATTTGCAGTTGTGATTTTTGTTTACATATTTTACATCTTTGTGTTGTATACATTCTCAAAGTCAGCACTTAAACACAAGTATTTGATAAGTAAGATCCTTGTCAAATGGATCCATTCCTTATTAAAAATCTTCTCAAACAAGAAAAGGAGAAGAATATCCCGATCAAACCCCCAAGAAAACAATAAAAGACAAAGATTAAAAATACGATAAAACAAAGCATTAAAGATCATTTTAAGAACCATGCCTTAAAGACACCCCATGGTTTAGAGTCAATGATGAGGGCTCAGTGAAATGTCAAATTTGACGGCAATAACAGATGCATAAGACAATTCTGCGGTGTTAAACAGTTTGATCATTAAATCAGTCAGTAAAAAATGTTTCATTAAAATTTTTTACATGCTTTAATTAATTTATTGAGAGTAGTAATAAAATTTCAATTATTTCCATATTTTATACCAATAGTTTTTTCAAAAAGTATGGACAAGTAGTGTTTTGCTACGGACAAGTGAAATTTTAATTTTGGTTGTCCGTGGAAAGTAAAATAAAATGGAGATTTCGCCACCCCTTTATGGCATAGAAAAAAATAAAAATCACCCAAAATGGCAAGTAAACATTTAGTTGGGACAAGTTTGAAGCAAAATCGACAACTATTGAACACTCCCCATCATTTTTTTCAATGTGAAACTAATGTCTATGATAGCTGACATCACCTCTATAATTAACATGAGGAAAGATTGAGCCATTTGATTGGTCCGATGCAATCATGAATATATATAATTAGAATGCTCACATACAATAGACTGGTTGCAATAATTCTCTACAGGTTTTCGTTATTCTGAGTGATTTTTTTTTCAATAACGTAGCCCATTCTATCACTTGTAAACATCATATGAAAAGATCTCGCAGAGGAAATTGATGGATTGGCTTCATGCAGGAACAAGTAGCTGCTAAAGGTTATAAATTATCCTGCATTTCATGAATTATTTTCAAGATTAAGTATGCAGCTTAAATTTATTTATATATAGGGCTGGGTATCACCAGCAAAAAAGTTTCACGATGTATCATGATATTGTAGGCATTAATGTAGTTCTAACATGGCCAACCAATAGTTTTCTGCTGTAAATTAGATTTCCTTGTCCATGTTGCTATGGCACTTAGACAAATAGAAAAAAAAATGCATTTTGAAGTTAATTTTCATTTTACAAAACTAACAATGATGGAAATAGACACTTTATGCTTAAGATATAAGCTGCAGGCCAAGTGGCATATTCAATTTCCCTGGTTTACACCAAAAACTGTTGCCCACTGAAGTATCGTTTGAGAATCAATTCTTGAGGTAAGAATCGCGATTCTGTATTGTCAGCCAAAAATGGCGATATATCGATGCATCGATGAAATCAACCCAGCTCTATTTATATAATTATGTAATAAATCTTAATAACTGAATTAATACTTATATTAAAAAAAATGCAATTATAACATTAACCATTTTTCAACATAAGATGATCTAGCATACTTTTGAAACTTGTGCAAAAAGTCTCACTCTGGGCCCGGTAAAACACATTTGCCATAATTTGGACATGAATTTGTGGATTTAATTGAAATGCCTACGCTTTTTTGGAATCTTTTCTTTTCTGTATTCTTTTTTCTTCTTTTTCTAGGCACTTTTTTTTTTTCCTTTCTCTCTGAATCCTTGTTGCCCTTCCCCATTTAAGAAATTCAACAGGTGACAGAGGTTCCATTGATTGAAACTCAATACAGAATGTTCATGCATGTTTTATTTTCAATATTAAAGTTTATTTTTGATCAGTTTAAACAGCATTTTGATTCAAAATATTGAAATGAAATTGGATAATGATGATATTTGAGGAAATTATCAAACACACAAAAAAAAGCTATGATAAGCTCTATATGCATTGTTCAATTGGACGCATATAAGCAAATCTAGTTCACCCGTCTGTGTTTTATACAGTGCCTGTGTAACCAGGTGAGAAAAATATGCAGCCAGACCGGGGCTTGAACCCGGGACCCCTCACTAACAGGGTGAGTGCTCTACTGACAGAGCTACCGGACCGCTTGCCCAAATAAGGGTTACTTATAGGCCGTTACATACTCCCCTGCCAATTTGGAATTCGTCCCTAAATTAAAAGTAAAGAGAACAAATTGCTATGTTCCCGATGAACCCAAGGGCAGTATATACCGGAGAACTATACTGTAACAGCCCCACCTTGGTCGACAAATGAAACAGGTGGTGAAAATATCAATGGCTCAACTGGGACTCGAACCCAGGGCCTCAGGAATATCGTTTCTGCACTCTACCAACTGAGCTATCAAGCCACATGGCCTTGCCTATTGATTTATAACCAAAAAATACTTGTATCCAGCTATATCCACTTTATACATAACCCAAAACTCCGGCTTCGTTTCCAGTTTTCCTTCGATTAAATGAAAACACATTGACAATGATCATTCTAGCAGTCTTCTACTTTGGCGATTTTCCATTCGGACAATCAGGCTACATTTGTCTACTTGCCTGCCTGCAAATTCTACTCGTAAATACCAGTAGATGAGTGAAATTTTCAATCCATGTGCTTGGCACATCTAGTGCCGCAACACAAAAGACTACTGAAATTGCTTTGTTGGGTATATCTACTGCTAATGACAAACTTCCAAAAAGAAATCTAAATAAACAAAGCTGAAAAGGTTTCATAATACAGTAAAACCTCGATAATGAGACCACTACATGTATTGAGTCCGTCTGAAAATGGTCTTAATATTGAGTTGGTCTCATTATTGAGTTAGTCTTTTCATAAATATTTCATTTCAATGTTGATCAACAGTCTTTTCATAAATATTTCATTTCAATGTTGATCAAATGCAATACTTTTTTCAAAATGATGGATGAAAATAACATCTTTTGAATCAATTTAATGTTTTAAAAAGTTTTGCTATGAAATGTAATCCTGATTATTTTTATAAAACTTTTTATTTTACATTTAAAATTAAAATCTTTAGTCATATCATGCCAATTAAAAGTCTACTAATATCTCTGATTTTTCTATAATTATTTAGCTGATTCCTTAATTGATGTAGTAATAACCTTTTTTTTTAATTATCTAGTTGTCTTCCACTTTTCCCCGTGCTGTTTTGAATCAAGACAATTTCTTTTGAATTGAAAGATCCTAACATTTGATTTCAGTTTTGAATCATATTTTTTGGAAAGAAGTTATGAAAGTGATTGACTAATATGACAGGATATCTAATTCTATTTTAGTCTAAGTATTCGTGGGAAGTCTTCATGCCAATTAAGGACTGTCAAAACATTAGACAATAGAGAAGCGTCACGGGCAGATGAAAAAACCCACACATATTATTTAAAACCATAAAATAATTATAATTTTGATAAATATCAGAGAAAGAACTTGCATACATAATCTTACTGGTCGTTAAATCATGTCCCAGAAAATAGCAAATCCTACTCACCGAAAGTAAAAAAAAATGATAATTAGATCAGTGGTAATTTGTTTACAGATTTGCCAAACATTCAAAACATTAAGAAAACTTATTATATCAATACATCATTATTACAGCACCTTATCTTTCATTTAAAAAAAGCAATAGATCGCAATGTAGGGGAACTTCCACACCGACATTGTTTTGATAAACAACAGATGTCGTCTGCCATATTAATAATGAGATGAAGAGACATGTAACCACTTCACATCATCATACCGTCCATACACATCCTGGTCACTAGAACTCATATAAATGTAAACAATGCATTGACACAACAAATTGAGAATTGAAGCATTATTATGTGGGGGGAAAAAAGGGGGGAAAAAAATGTGAAGAACCGTTCGTTATTGTGAATGGGTCAGTTTTAGGGTACTACTTATAAGGGGGAAAAAAGCTGATATCGTGAGAAAAGTATGCCAAATCTTCCAAAAAAAAAAAAGCCATGCAAATTGGCATTTGTAGTTGGGTGCAGTAACTTACCAGACTTTGCAAAAGTCTCAAAAATCTGTCACACATTTGGACTGACACGTATGGAAATTCTGTCGGACTAAAAAAAAACAACTGCCGGGCCAAAAAACAAAAGAGAAGAAATAAAAAATTATACAGTTATTGTCTTTTTAGCCATTTTATTAAATCAAATTTTAAAAGACAGTGTTTTGTACATATTTATTCCACTGGAAGTAACTTCATTAACTAAGTTTATAAGAAAAAAGGAATACCGAAAGAGCCTATCACCATGTCTCTCTAAAGAGCCAACATAATTTGAAGTCTATTAAGAATGCCATAATCTAAAGCATATTAGGATTTGACATTTCATTCTGAAAATCAAGTTTATCATATTCTCGTTGTGATATACGGCATACCAGTATTGTATGTTGATTTTCGCTGTGTTCAGCAAATCTTGCAGTGTCATGTGCTGTCAGAATCTTGCACATACCAGGTAAAATCCTGTTGTGAAACCTATTGGTGTCATTTCTAGTTAGTTCTCATTAGCCTTTTGTTTCACATCTGTAGCAATTTTTCTAAGGTCATACATTTTGTTTGGCAGACTTTTTCAGTCTTTTCTCAACTTTCATGCAAGACAACAGTTTCTTCAGGGTACTACTACACACACACACCCCATAATTTCAGACTGCATGTCAGTTACTAGATGTCATGTTATACGTGTGAATTACACATTGTCTCAAAAAAGTAAGAGTTTGAGAGGTGTTCATTGGTTGGATTAATGTAATTTTCACTTAAGGTATTAAAAAAAAAAATGGTTTGTTTCTGGTTACCTGACGTCCCATTATTTTACCCCCTGACCTTTTTTTTTGTCCTGAGGCTAGACAAAAAAAAAAATTATAGTAAAAAATATCCATCTCAATCTAAGATTTAATATCGCCTTGTCTTCATTGAAACAGGTTATTGACGCTAACTTTGGAGATAGCCATTTTGAGATTATGGTATAAATTTCGAATTTCAACTAACTTCCATAAATAATAAAAATTATAAACTACGTCTGAAACGTTTCAAACAAGTCTTTTTAAAGTAGTTTGTAAGAATAGTTAGTTTGGGGGATCCTCGGCCCACTTTAGATATACTTGTATTCATAATAGACATTATTCAATCCTTTACATGTTACTTGCTCAGTCTACTTCACCAGAAAGCGACTGTTTCTCTTTGAATGTAAACAGATATTGTAAGTGATGTTCCGAGTGTTCCACATTATTCATAATTAGGAAGCTTAAGAACGTGTGTTGAGTGAATAAAATGACACCGGTGACTGACTCCACCATTTTTTTTATTGATTTTTCATCTGCACCCTGCATGTGCTTTCTAAGTAACATACTGTGTAAATGTACCAGCAATCGAGTTAGTGGACTGATGTTTAGAACAATCTAGAAAGATTTTTTTCTGTAAAGCTGTCTGAAATTGCAAAATACAGTAAAAGGTAAATTATGGCACATTAGTAGCTATGATATACTATTTTTTGCTTCCAATTTAGATCTAAGCTTTCAAGGGGGCGGGGGGGGGCATTTTTTTCCCGAGCCTGTAACCAGAAACAAGACTTTTTTTTACACCTAACCAAACATAGGCTGATAATACGCATGTGTTTATCTGATTGACATAGAAGGTGAAGCTACGACAATTTTCACACTCATGTAGGTCTCTACACATTTCCAAATGATTATTACATACCGTAATCTGGTAATCATGCTTGGCGCACAACTTTTTTTTTATCAGTGTCTCAATGTCTGATGCTCATGAATGGAACTTCTTTTATGTCCACATGGGTCACCCAACCCCTGAATTTTACTTATGACCCTATATCTCAAGAAATGTTCAGATCCCCATCCCTAATTATATATACTTGTTCCTCATGATGAGACAGATTGATTAGTACTACTTTGGTGTCCCCAGAGGTCACCAAGGGGTCAGGCCCCACCCTCTCAATTTTACTTATGACCTTATGTCTCAAAAACTGTTCATATCCCCACCAGGGTTTAATGTATACATTTTCATTTTGGGGACATGTGTCCCCTCGAATATTTGATAAGGGGTCATTTGAAATTTTAGGGGGACATGCTTAAAAGCAAGCCCCGTGGAACAGTCTTTATTCTCTTAGCTGATGGACTATCAGGCTCAGCAACAGTAACTTCACTTGATGACAAATCTTGGTAATTAGATGGACCAGGACGATCGGCATTGTCCGTTTCCGAGTTCTCTTTTGAAAAGAAAAACTTAAGATTCCGCTGCGTCATTGTTGCAGCATTTGCGATGATCCGAATGACGTTGCTATGCAACAACTCTCCATCATTGGTTGGGACTAAGTTGTACAGAACGTATCGGAACATCAGACTAATTTATAAAGGGAGAATTTTTCTGTGATAAAATTTATCCAAATATATTAAAAGGGCGATATATGGTGAGAAAAAATCAAAGTAAGTCTAGTCTTCATAAATAAAAACATGCTCAGGGCTGGAAAATTCCACTCGTCCGCTCGTCATGACGAGTGAATCATCTCGCAGGACGAGTGAATTTCAAAAAACACTCGTCCATTGGGACGAGTGAATTTTTCATTCATCATGCACAATAATTTAAAAAAAAATTAAATCTGACCGAAACCGCCGACCATTCGAGCAGAGCTCTCCTTACCGTTGTATCTACAACGTATTAAATTCAGATTCAGAACGTTCGAAACACATAAAGAGTGAATCTCAAACAAAGCCGGAAGTTTTCAATAGTCGTTGCTATAATGCGGCTCCCGGGAATTGTCTATTTATTGGGGCACTAGTATATAGCGAGTTGGTCATGTCATCCTGAGTTTAAGCGTGAGGTAAAATAATTAAATCATATTGAATAACTTCTTATGGCATGTCGTAGAATATTATTTCCGAGGTTCAATATATTTCAATAAAAAATAAGTCTCAGTAGGAACCCGTTTCACATAATATTACGGATTCGGTATTTACACGCTTTTATTGATTTCTGGTGTCGTCTGCAGAAATAATGACTGATGTACGAACATATTTCGGGGTTAATCAAACTAAATCACAAGGCGGGGGTGACTCTGAAAAGGCATCAGAAAATGTACAAAAAAGAAAACAATCACAGAAAAACTATGATCAGACAAAACGAAAGTGTTTAATGAAAGAAAGTTGGCTGACTGAATTTGAATGGGCCGAGTACGATGATGAAATAAACACACTTTTTTGTCGAGTCTGCAAGAAGTACCCCTCATTAAATGATCCAGATTCGTCACTGGTTAAGGGTGTTTGTGAAAAATTTAGAAAAGAAACCCTTAAATTTCATGGTAAAAGCCTCAGACATGTCAAATGCATGAAACATTAAAAAGCTTAAATGGCAGCACCGGGAACTTCCTCTATTGAAAAATGGTTTATAAAGCAATGAAAAAACTCAGCATACTGAACTTTATTAGTAGATAGAGACTAACTTAATCTTAAACTATGTATAATGTGGTGCTCTTTTAATCACTGATTCTTTTTCTTAGTTAACGTTTCAACATAATTTTCAGGATGTTACTTCATACTTATATCATTAATCATTAGCATTGAAAATAAAGGAAAACGACATTCTTTTTCATTATAAGATTATACTGAGGATTATTTCATTTTTTAATGTTGAATTAAAACTAGTTGTTCTTTAAAAGTGATTTTTTTTTACATTAAAAAAGGAAATCTGCAGGACGAGTAAATTTTTGGCAGGACGAGTAGAATTTTTCATGTACTCGTCCTGCAGGACGAGTGAGGGCCAAAATAATTTTCCAGCCCTGAATGCTTCCATGCACGTAAATAGACAGCTTAATATCCCAGACGACAACGACGTGAGGCCATCGTTCTATGCAATGCCGGCAGCCCGGGTTCTAATTTAAGAAACGGAAAGTCCCATATCTTGATCTGTTATTCAGAGCGATGCAAAAAAAATAAAATTAACATGCATCTGGAACATCACATGTTGTTTCCAGAGTAAAGGAAACACATAAATTATAGTAGGTTTAAACTGACAGCTATTTGATATCAATCAAATGTGTCTTATATTTAGAACCTGGTTTTGAAAATGCATCATTGACAGCGCACTAGCATTCAACATGGGGGTCATTTACGATTTTTTTGCGTCAAAACGCACGATTTTGTGCGTCATCGAAAACCCTGCCCCACCCATACAGGGTTCGACATTAAGGCCCGACAGAACGACATTCACTAGTAGATTGATGGTCTGGTTCAAAATTGGTCAAGTTTACAGAAATTTTATTATCTATTGACACATCAAAAGCACAAAAATAACTAATAGCCAAACTATTGACCCTTGTTGATAACAGTTTTTTGGAAAACCCGTTTGTGCTATATGTAGCGGCATTTTCAGTAACAACCTTGACATGCGTTCACTCATTGGTTTGTGTTATCAGAATGAGGCTTTTCCCCCACTCTTTTGCCAAGTTCAATGTCGTAATACTTAGCTAAGAATGCATATTTCTTCACCTAACTTTTCATTTTATAATGTTTACGAAATCTTCGTAGCACAAATGAAGCAAAAATTCAAGCTTTAATAGCAATTAATTTAGTGATATGTTTTTACGGAAACACGAAGCGTATTATGACGCATGTAGACTGACAGAACGATGTGTTAAAATGGGCATAAATGGCGACATAGTGAATCAAGGGCTTAAAATGTTTGTTTACACGCATTGATTGGATCCGTCTCATTTATCATGGAATATCATGTTTAAAAATTGAGGCAATCTAAATGTAGTTATTATGATATAATGTTATTTGGGAAAACAATAATGCTAGAGATGCAAGTTAATGCATGAACGCTAATCTTTTTATTATGCTGGGATCCCATGTATAAAGACAATAGACCTTTTTACTGCTATGTGCAGCCAATATGAAAAATGTCAAATAGTCTTTTCATCTGACAAAAAAGACAATGTCAGTAATGAATGAAAAATGTAGAGGAATCAAAGAAACTGTATGAATAGATGACAGGATACAGATCGTTTTGCTTGAAATGGAATTGCTTGAAAATAATGAAACAAAAGACATTATCTGGAACTCGCATTAATGTGGGATTCCATGTAAGTACAATCAAGGTATTCATGCAATGTTATGAAAAGCATGTAACACAAGAGTAATTATACCCCCCACACAACGAAGTTGTAAGGGGGGTATACTAGATTCAGCTTGTCTGTCTGGTCGTCTGGCCGTCCGTCCATCAGCTTTTGTCTGGGCCATAACTAAATAAGTATAAAAGGCATCAAGATGAAACCTTATATATGGATAGATCTAATTTAGTGGGAGTGCAGTGACCAAGAACCATAACTCTTTCGCGTAATTTTGGAGTTATTGCCCTTTGTAAATTTTCATGCTTAATTTTTGTCCGGGACGTGACTCAAAAAGTATTAAAGGCATCAAGATGAAACTTCATATGTGGATAGATCTCACTAAGGGGGAGCACAGTGATCAAGAACCATAACTCTCTGTCACATAATTTTGGAGTTACTGTCCTTTGTAAATTTTCATACTTAATTTTTGTCCGGGCCATAACTCAAAAAGTATAAAAGGCATCAAGATGAAACTTCATATGTAGATAGATCTCATTGAGGGGGTGTGCAGTGACCAAGAACCATAACTCTCTGTCGTGTAATTTTGGAGTTATTGTCCTTTGTAAATTTTCATACTTAATTTTTGTCCGGGCCGTAACTCAAAATGTATAAAAGATATCAAGATGAAGCTTCATATGTCGATAGAGCTCATGGAGGGGGTGTGCAGTGACCATGAACCATAACTCTTTGTCACGTAATTTTGGAGTTATTGCCCTTTGTAAATTTTCATACCTAATTTTTGTCTGGACCATAACTCAAAAAGGATAAGAGATTTCAATATGAAACTTCATATTAAAAAATTTCTGTGACAAAGTGGCATGCGGGGGGTATTTTCGCCGTGACAATGGCAGTTCTAGTTCTAGTATTATCTTTGTAGACCTTTATTCATTTCTAAAGGTAAACATGAAAAAAAAAAACACTATTCCGAAGTAAGTATATTGATCTAAGTATGACATGCATGTGTTTTACACTTCGGTCTAGTTTAGTTAAGGTCAGGTCTAGTAGGTTTTCTGAGTTACTGGACCACTGGTCCAACTCTCAAAAAAGTTAATGTTGAACCCTGCCATAAATCATATATATTCTTGTTCCTCATGATGAGACAGATTGAAATAGTACTTCTTTAGTGTATCCAGGGGGTCACAAAGGGGTCTGGCCCCACCTGTAAGTTTTACTTCTGATTTTTATTTCAAAAACCATTGAGACCATATATATTCTTGTTCCTCATTATCATATGGATTAAATGGTTCTTCTTTGATGTTCACATGGGTCACCAAGGTGTCAGGTCCCACTTCGTTTGGGAGACTTAGTAACAGTTCACTGTTACAATGATTATTATTTTGTGTAATATACACTTAAAGTATAGTGATTACAAAGATATATTTCTACAGTGAATAAATGACATGATATTTATTCTAGTTTGGTTGTCCTACAACTTTTGTGACACACTTCATGTATTGTATGTGGAAACTTTCTGACACCCAGGAGTCAGTACTCTGAAGTGTATATTGAAAGCAAGACTTCATTCAACTTTTGATTAAAATGCACAAGTCAAAATGTTTAATTGCTCCAGTGTGTGCACTTCTGCATTGAAAAGAGTCATAAGATGGTCGTACTTTATAACATCATGAATATTTATAATTTTACTCTCTATGTTAGGCTGCCGCTGTTTACCTTTAAAATGTGTTATGTACCTCTAAATGTGAAGGTCTGTATGAGGTACATAAACCATTTATCTCGTAGATATTCATGTACAAATTTATATCCTAAAGAATATCAATTTACTAGACTTTTTATAAAAAATTTCTTTGCTTTGCAGACTGTGAAGAATATGAGCAACAATCATGTAAATATTGATTAATGAAGGTGCAAACAGAGGAGATCCTAATCAGAAAGCTCTTGTCTGTCAGGGTCAGTTCTGTTAACCAAGGTGTGAAAATTAGTATTATGAGGTAAAGTGTTACACAACAAGTGTAACTCAACTTCCAAAATACTTCCAAAATATCTATGGGAACCTTGTAAAATGTATGTGTGAATATCATTATGAGAGAACTCAGACCTGATATGTCTGGACTGTTTCAGGAATGCCAGTGCAGGAGCCAGGAGGGGGCAATGGCGACCAATACTTTAATGCCACGTTCTCCGACACTGGTGGCCCAGACTACCAGCCTTTCTCAGTAAGTTGGATCCCTTTTATTATTGACCAGCCGCACTATTGCTAAACCACTTCATTTTTAACATTTTTCCTTCTCTGTTTACATTATTAGGGTTTTCTGCCACAGCAGAAAGACCTATTGGGTTGTTATGTTTTTTCTTCTTCTTCTTCTTCTTATTATTATTATTTTTCTAATTTCCTTTATTTTGAAGTTTAAATTAAACAGGTTGCCGATATTCCAGCATTGTGAAATTTTAACAGGAACCACGGCAACTTTGGCCCTTTTAATTGCAGTATTTTTTACTCCATATGATGTCATATTAAAAATTGTGTAAAATATTTTACGCAGCCTACAGCCATGATTTATGGTCAGATTTCTCTTCAGCTTACCAAAAGAAGAAAATGTCCAGGTTCAATGGCAAAAACAAGTTTTGAACCGAGGACCTTAAAATGCATTTAAGTGTTTTGAAGCTTCCAGTTATGATAGAAACATGAAATTTGGACAGCATATATCCTTTGAGCACCTGCAAACGTAGTGAAATGGGTAAAAAAATTGTTGCCTCAGAAATGGGCCAATCTTTACAGTGAATGCCTGTAACAAATTTAAACGGGTAAAAAATGTTTCTCCTCAAAACCTGACCCCATTTTAGCAAAGGAACCCTGAAAATAATTAATTTTAGAAAAATAATTACCAAATTGATGTATTTAATTTAAAAAGTTTCATTAAAATGACTTAAAAAATATAATGTAATTTGATATTCTCGTTAGGTTAGCATTACCATTTAATTATTTAAAGTTTCATTTTTCTGGTGATATGGTATGTATTGATTTTAATCAGAAAAAAATGAATAAAAACCTAAATTTGCATATTTTAATCAAAAATTTTAAATTACCTGAAATTTTTAAACTGATTAAAATCTCTTTTATCATATTTGAATGTTTATTTTTATAATTGCTGTGTGTAATCAATTGATTATAGATCTTTAGAATAAACTATTTAAAAAAAATTGATTATGTAATATATATTGCATGGCTTTCACGAGTTGAGCTTGATTTACCTGCACACTATAAACATGAGTGCGTGCATGCGCCTAAATGTATGTGGGCGGGTTAATCAAGATAACGAGTGAAGCCAGTGTAATATATAATTGTTGTGCTTTGAAGGGTTTCCAGAGTGTTTGGAAATCCTTAACATCAAACAAAAAAATCATTAGGGCCTGTGAGCAAGGCACAATTTTTTGCTTCAAATGTGCTGTATCCTATTCAAAAATGAAGAAAAAATGAGCATACGCATTTTTTCTTCTCTGAGTAGGTGCAAAATTTGCTGCTTGTGACAGCTTTAATTGACGTAACATACCACGTAGTATGGCCACTAGTGGTGAGCTGATTAATCATAAAGTCAACGAATCAGTGACGAGCTACTGGTTGACGTGACGATGACGACGAAAATAATTCGTTGACGAATTATTGACCCAAAAAAGGGGGTTTGTTAATATTTCAATGCGCATCTGATTGGGTAATTTCATTAATTTGATAAATTGATACTTGCAAAGTTGCACTTTGCACATCGTTGGCCTCTGGTTGTAACCTCTTATACTTTATCTCGGTTCAATGTTTATACATGTATTTGAATATTTGAGAAATTAACATCTATACCTAATACATATCTATATAATCTATATACTGTAAAATCATAATATTTCGTGGGGGATTAATTTTCGTTGATTTCGTGGACGCCGCTATCCACGAATTTATGTCCCCACGAAAAGTTTTCATTTATCATGTCAAACAGCTCGCCGATAATGACGACCTTCTCCCATACCCCAACAGACTCTTGCGTAAATTGAGTTCAATAATATATATAAAGTTTATGTTCTGGAATATAATGTATTAAAAAGCAAATAAACAAATCGCCAAAGAAAACTTCAAAATGTTAGTTGTGTTACTAAATGTGTTTAATGTACAACTGCAACTAATTTTGAGTTGGTTTCCACCATAATTTACAGTACTCCACCCACTTTTGTTTATACTGCGGTCGCTGTACTAGTCGTGTTTTATGGTACATAGTTTTATAATATATACATGATATATGTACATGTATATATATTATTCGTTTATCCTTTCATTTGTGAAGTTTTGCTTCATTACAAATTGTGTCAAAAATTTTTTGAGTACACGAGTGTCTTCAAGTTCCTGCGTAGATAAGCTGCATGGATAGGAGAGATCCCCTCTGTATTATGGCCAGTATAACACAGTGATTTGACGTTGTCATCAAGACGACTGATTGACACCTGCTGTGCCCCTATTGTCCACTAGCCCCAAAGGCACTACAGGACATCCTGTCTAGCCCCAGTTGATGACGAGTGGGTCCGGGATATCATGCTGTGCCACAACTGTGGTGAACTCGGTTTTTATCCTTATCAATACATGGCCGAAATGTTACGAAGATTATATGGCCAAAAGCTTAGATGATTTATTTACACTTACTTTGGTCTGATTAACGCTCCCTAAAAGTAAGTTCTAAAACAGATCTTAACATGCACTAAATGCCATGTCATTAACATATTATGACCGATATTAGGCTGCATTCTTTTCAACTTAAATTTTGTAAAGGTCTTCAAATCAACGTCCAGATAACGTTGAAATAAATAAATTAAAAAAAAAATTCTTACGCACGAATCCACGAATTCTTGTCCCCACGAACATGTTTTTTTCACCGAATCCACAAAATAAAATGATTTCACAGTAGTACAGAATACTTTATTTTCATGTTGTACAGTAAGAGAGTTTTAATAGGCATTTACTCCAAACATGGTATATTTGGTATTTAATCATGATTAATCAATTAATCAGTGACTTTTGTTTCTGATTAATCGACGAATATTTTTTCGACTGATTCCAATCACTAATGGCCACATTGCTAACATCTACTTTATTTTAATATTTTATGGCTAAATATAGAAAATATGTATATCTAATGGTCTGGAAAAAAAAAAAAAATAAAAAAAAAAAAACAGTTGAGGAAAAAAATTGATTTACACACTCTGTATAAGGATGAATACTGAGGACCACCTACAGGAATCGTATCAAGAATAAAAATATTTTGAGTGGTCACAATACTGTGTAGATATTTGATCAACCCATTGTCCGCCACTGATGTGGAAACTTCACCCACTAAAATGTGTGCGGTATCCAGTTTAAACATGGGTACTTTTCTACAGAAAACTATGTAGGCGTTGTTATAAATTTGAATAAATGATCAATAATGTTTTATTATTGATTGTCTCATTTTACATATTTTTACGCAACAGGTGTTTTGATATTTAACAAAAACTGACTACATGCTTTACTGAACTACACACCTGTAATGTTGAAAAACAAATTCTTAACAATTTTCAACGTTTATCTTATTTTATGTTATACCAAATTATTTAACATTCGTTAGTGTCCTGTATGGTGCATTATAGCCTCTACATACTTTTTCATATATTTCAGTAGTTCAGTGTATCCACAAATGAAGCTTCAACGCTGAAAAACAGGGACAACAAAATAAAAACGTATTTTGGTTTAATTCAACGTTGTCCAACATTCTTTTAACTAAAAATATGCCAAATCATGCATCCAGTTTTAAACATGCAAAAAAAGGCACCTGTCTCATAACATTGCAGGGAATTGCTGTAAAGATGGGCCTGTTTCTGAGGCAACATTGTCTTATACCCGTTGCAATACTCTACAGGCATTGGTTGTAAAGATTGGCTTGTTTCTGAGGCATCAATTTTTTTACCCATTTCAATACGCTACAGGCATTCGCTGTAAAGATTTGCCTGGAGCACAAAGGATATCCTCTGATGTCTATTTTTTGTGTTTCATGTCATGATGTAAAAGGAATTTTCAAGGAAATATAAAGTGTTTTTAAGACCTGCAGGTCTTAGTTTTTAATTGATTTGCATGAAGTTTTCACTGAAGGTGCAGCTTTGTGTCCAGATCATGGTTGAACATTTGAGTCATGGCAGAAAAACAAACATTTTGTTACACTAAGTGCATTTAAATGCTTATGTCTGAAAAAAAAAAAATTGTTTAATAGAGTATGAACATAATTTGTAAAACGATGATCCCTGGCCATTCTATTAGTTTTTAGATTTTAAATATTGACCTAAGATTTATACATTGTAGTTATAAGACATTAATTTATACAGAGAAAATGAAATTACATGAACATATTTTTGCTGTTTTCTTAAGGTTTAACTGGCAATATCTGAAACGCTGTTAAAGGTACATCTATATTATATAAAGTGTCAGAAATGTTGGTAATTTTAAACCTTTCTAAAGGTTCCTAGCTTTTTAAATTGGTCATCATATAAGGAAATTACATGAAAAATAAGATTAATTAAAACAGGTCTTTCATGCACCTGCAGTTGCTCCCAATCATTTAATTACATTTTTTTGTGTCACCTGCTGTCTAAGAAACTATTACTTTTTGAAAATAACTTTAAGAACATCATTTATGCAATGCTGTTGTAATGTTATGCAGATTTTAATAATAGGACCATTAATTATCAAGTTATCTGACAAGAAGTAGTAATTGACATGAACGTCAGATTCTTTTAGCAGCTTTTTGCCATTTCCTTGAAGATTATCTCCAAAATGATTATAGATAGGTCTTGGTTAAGTTTTTAGCGTCTGTTGCCGTCTTTTGTCCGCTGCACGTCATTCGTAGTGCGTCGTCAACAATTGCTTGTGAACATTCTAGAGACTGGTTTTGGTTCAATCTTCATGAAAATTGGTCAGAATGTTTGTCTGTACATAATGTCTCTAATAAATTTGAAACTGGGTCATGTTGGGTCAAAAACTAGGTCATCAGGTCAATTCTTAGAAAATTTTAGAAAAACATTGTGAACATTCTATAGGCCACAGTATTAGCCAGATCTTCATAAAATTTGACAGTTTTCAAATCTTGGCCCTGGGGTGAAAAATGATCCCGCGACCACATGTTAACTTTTTGTGTGGAATTAAGATTATATTGCTGTTCTTCTGCATGGATATTGTATTCAGTATGATAATGTTATAATAGGCAATGAAAGCAATATTTCTCAGGTGAGCGATTCAGGGCCATCTTGGCCCTCTTGTTGGTAATCATGCCTAATACAGCAATCTTACTCAGGTGAGCAGAACAGGGCCATCTTGGCCCTCTTGTTTGTAAATGTCATTACCGTCAATTTCTCAAAAAATGTTAAGTTATACATGTATTCCCTTCAAACTGGGATTGCATGTTTACTATCAAAGTAGGAACCCATTTCAAAAAAGCAGGTAGCCCTAAAAGTCATTTTGACACAATGTGGCCCCATTTCAACTTTTCTCTGTTTGTTAATGTCAGTTTCTCAAAAACTGTCCAAGATATCATCTGCTACAAGGTTGGAATACTTGATCACTTTCAAAGTTGAAAAAGATTTTAATTTCAAAATGGCATGTATCTATTTGTTTTTCTTTAGTTATGCCCCTTTTTCAACTGTTTATTTTAAAATGGAATATTTTAGGTGAATGTTTTCCAAATTCTTATCACAGTAAGTACTAAAGCTGAGGGATTGAAACTTGGCACATGTTTTCAGGCTCAATACATTTTGTCACATTTTTAAGTAAAAAAAAAAACTTGATTAAATATCTGAATATTGATGAAAATTTACAGTAGTCAGTCCGATTGAATTTTTGATTATGTATATGATGTCACAAAGTTCTTCAGTTACAGCAAAGTCTGAAAAATAAAAAATCTGTTAGTATCACACTTCTCTGGCTATCTTTATAACAATTGTGATACATAACGACAAACCTAGTTGTGAATGTTTTTCTTATATGTATGATTTGATTGACAGAGACAAGGACCAATCTCTCGCCAGCCACGGAATGGCAGCCTGGCCATGTCGGGCAATGGGAGCATGATGAACAGCAGCCCCATGTCCCAGCCCAACAACTCCATGAACCAGCCCAGCCAGATGGCCAGCCCCTTCAGTAGCGCCATGACCCCCAACAAGGTCCCCATATCACAGAGCACTCCGATGTCCCAGCAGGTCAGCCTTCTTGTCTCATTTACCCTCTGTAGAGGGTGTTTTACCTAAACATTTGTCATGAAGTACCCAAAACACTAAGGGAACTTCCAGTGCTAAGACCTGTACTAAAATTGGAGGAAATGGCAAAAATGATCACCAATATCAAATGTTTAGACAGCTTGCCTGTACAGTGAATGGATTCAGTGTTTTCGGGGAGAATTCACCAAACAGAACAAACTGAAGCGACAGGTCATCAAGTGTTGATTATCTTGTTTTCAATTTTGTTGTGAAATTGGAACCAGTTATGATCTTGTTTAAAGCCATAAGTTTGGCCAGCAGCAAGTTATTTTTGAGATTCTGGCTTGCAGGGGGCAAGATTGAATGTGTACTCAGTACTCACAGTCTGCTGCATGGGATGTATTACTGTTGTAACTGCAATTTAAAGATACTTCAGTAATCTTCAACATTTTTTTATCAATAAGGTGCCAGTTTTAATATTTTTGGAGATTTTCTTATCTAACTACACAGGAAAAGATAAGTAGTATTGGCTTATTGAGTGGATCATATCAAATTAAGGCAGCAGAACCCGGGTAGTTTCTTTTTTTGGCAGTTACCTTTCATAGCAGCTAACCTGTGAACCAGAGAATTTGCCCTCTTAATGACCTCCTTCCCTATATGAATTCTAGGGTAGATTTCAGTTTTACTGAGCGGCCATTGTTCATCAGTTTTATATGCAGTTACAGTCAACCTTGTTACAACGGCAGTATTCGTAAATCTCAATTTTGCCAGTGTATCGGAATTTGCCGGTATAATGAGCGAATCCTATTTTCCTATTTACACATCCCACCCACTTAACCGTAATGTTGATTTAGGTAAAAGGAGATTTTATAAATAATAAATGATAAGGCTAATATAACTTTTATGATGCATCTGAATTAATTTTACACGTATTTCATGTATCATGTGTGAGTGTGTGTGTGATTTGTAAATAAACTTTGTTTTACCTGTAAAATTATACACATATTCATGCTTTACCCTTCTTTGTAAATATGTAGATGCTACATGTATATACAACTTCCGGTTTGGTATAATAGCTTTACGAACATACTTATATCGTAAAGGGAAAAGACAGAATAAACAAAAATAAAATTACAGTTTATTTTCTTTTATGTGATTGCTTTAACTTTTTTTTATTGGAATGAAAGTCAGGATACAAGTAAGGATATAAAAACGTAACAATAATTATCAACAATTATAAGTAGCGTTTATTGATTGGATATCTTTAACTCTCGCGCATCAAGAAATTATCTCTTTATTTTCCCATTGGTAGGTACAGTTAACTATTGTTGAAAATCATTACAAACTGACAACACGTTGATTGAAACTCGACTAAATTGGTAATCAAAGGCATGTTGAAAGCCATGTAATAAACAAAACAAACTGATCACCTCATTAATTGATACCACTCATCGATATCATCTGCAATCAATGCAGCTATAGGTTTGATCAAAAGTATGTTTTTTATCCGTGTTTAAACAAACAAAAACTGACTACCACACCTATTTCAATCCCTAACAATGGTTATCTGTCTAATTAAAGGCAAGTTGTTTACACGTCTACTGGAGTAAACAAATGTTCAGCTGTGATCACCCGTGTAAAGACCGTGTTAAATTGCAAATTAACAACGACATACACAGTAAACAGGTAGTGTACCAGCAGGGGCCATTGACGAAAATCGGCAATGATCAAAAGCTGTCCGTAAGGCTGTCGCTATAACGAAAAGTGATTACACAATGAAACGGAGATTCGTCTGCCGAAAATTGCTGCCGGTAACGGAAGCCGAATTTGCGTTGTAAAGGGAGAAATAAAGAAAAAAGAAATCCATTACATGACTTATTGCCGGATCCCGAATTTACCGTTGTATCGAATGCCGATGTAACGAGGGTAGACTGTATATACATTAATCTGCAATCTCTCCTTGTTCAAGAGGCTATAGAGAGACTGAATGTTGACCCTTTTTTTTTATCTGTAGACAACGATCCCACCTCCCCAGAATGGCCCAGTGTCTAGTCTGATGAACGGACAGATGCCGCAGAACATGAAGCCCTATGTTGGAGGTAGTGGCTATGATTCCAGTATAGCTAGTGACTTCTCAGCATTGAATCTCTCTGTCCCCTCCACAACAAAGGTAATGTTTATTATATTGGATTTCTATAGTTATAGCTTATGTTTAATTATTCCTGATATTTTTGGTAATGTTCACAAAATTACTAGCTTTACTATTTCCTGTGTGGTGTGTGTGTGTAATACCAATATTAAAACAACAGAAGTACAGAGAAAATCATATTTTCACCTCTGTTGAAAAACACAAGAGAGACAAAATCATACCTTACCATGTTTCATCTTTTTAATACACCGCCAGAGGCGGTTGTGTATTGGCGTCATCTTCTCTGTCTGTCCGTACGTCCATTTCTTGTCCTTTGTTTCTGAATGAATCTTTTCAAAACTTGGTCAATGTCATAACTATAATAGGTAGATGTGCATTAAGTGGCGTTTTTCCGGTTCATTGATTTTTACAAGATGTGTGTCCCTTGAAACTTTGTCTCTGTAGCTGATTGATATTTCAGCCTTGTGAATGCCATTCCTTGTATGTTTCTGACCTAATCTTTTCAAAATTTTAGCAATGTCCTAACTATACTGGGTAGATATGCACAAAGCAGGGATTTTGATGTTCATCAATATTTTCAATAGTTATGCCTTTCTAATCATGGTCTCTTGAAACATAACTCAAGTTTCTAAACAGGTAGATGTGCATAAAGCAGGGAATTTCTGGTACAGTGATTTTTGCAAGAGTTAAGCGGAGAAAGAAAAAAGATTCATATTGATGTTGCTATTTGACCTACTTTCATATTGGAAGCCTTTTTAGGGTTCTATTTCTGTTTATAGGTCCTATTTTCTTCCTGACTGAAATATTTTGTTAAATTGGACATTAAGCTCCAAATATCCAATCCAATACTCTGTTTGCTGTTTCTTTTCCATTTCATGAGTTTACCATTTCTGTAATTATAATGGTAGTTTTGTGATTTTTTCCATGAAATTACCATTTTTAGGTTCGGCCATTTTGATAGAGACTCCAGCGGCCAGGCAACCACAATCTCAGGCCCCTGTCTTTTCATCATCTTTAGTGATTGCCTCACTTTGAGAAAAATAAATTCGTGAATATACTGCTCTTTCAGCTAAATTAATTGGTCTCACAGACTTCATTATGAGCTTATGCTTACAGAAATGTTAGAAGCAATAATTAAAAGGACCCTCTTGGTCTTTATATTTTGTGGCGGTGTATATTGTGGCAGCACTGGCACTCTCGTTAAAAATTATACTGATTTTGAAACAATTTTTCACAACTTACAGTATGTTAATCACTCTGATTTTGATGACTCCGATAACGGTGTACCAGACATTATTGTGAGAGAAAACAGGATTAAAACCTATATGTCCTGATGGGCAATCACAATTCCCTCTCACATCCATGACCAATCAACCCAGGACTCATTGGTGAGAAGTGAAGTGCATTACCACTCTGCTGTCCTGAAAACCCAGTGTGTCATCTTGTTTATCAAGGTGTAGTTTGTTTCCTCTTTATTACACAACTGTACTTCTCTTGGTGCAGGGTGCCAATCCGCTGGTGTCGGAGTTTGTGCCGAAACTCTCCCACAGTTCCAGTTCACCCAACTTCTCCAGCTTCAACAACATCGCCCCACCCGGTCATCCCACCATCACTACCGCCGGCAACAGTCATCTTGGAGGTAAACTATCTAGCATTATACTCAGGTATACAGGACTTAGACAGGAATTACTTTGGCAGAAAAGTTAGAAAATAAAGTGTTCATTTGTGTTTATATCCCATTTTATTTAGTGAAATCAAATTTTTGTAGCCTATTTTTTTTTAAATGAAGGATTAATACTGCATGAAACAATAACTACTAACGAAGAAATCAATTGCCAATACACCGTCCCTGGTGGGCCACTGGTTAGAGCGTTTGCCTTAGGAGTGGGAGGTCATGGGTTCAATCCCTGGCCGCAACATACCAAAAAAGGAACTGTTATAGCTCCCTTGCTTGGCGCTCACCATACAAGGGTAGTTGCAGGACAGGTTGGCCTGGTGTCAGGATAATGTGACTTGGTGTGGTATCATGCCACTTGTCTACGGCTTGATACTGCATTTTGGCAGCACTATATCTGTCTTAAGTAGACAGCGTCTTCAAATGACTGAAATACTGTCATTGGGGTGTTAAACCTAACAAATAAACAAATAATTGCTTACACATATTTTGGAAGCCCAACTGCAATTGTTACAGGTATCAGCCTCACCTCAAATGCCAGTCCCAACCACAGCCCCCGCCTATCACCCAACAACTCTCCTCTCATGATGCGCCGCACCGGTTCCCCAGTACCCCCACTGCGACAGAATAAACCCCCACCTGGCAGCACCATACAGGAGAACGTTGGTGGAACCACATACTTCTACAATGCAGAGGACTTCACTCCCGTTAGAGATGGAATTGTGAGTTTTATGATGACTTGCCTCCTTCCATATCTGTAGCCCTTGATATTGTAAAGTGGAAAAAATACACAAGTGAATATTTTCTTTGATTTTTTAATTTCAAATATTTTAAAAATGAAGATATGTGAAGTATGACTGTCATGTGATGGGAGGGAGCTGCAGGACTGAAAGCCTTGTAAACCAGCTTTCATCTCAAGTCCTGCCTCAGTTGGGATATAAGCCCACATCAGATTATTTGAAGCAGCTTAACATTATGATGTATACTTAGTGGATGGGACGTTCAACCCTACAAACAACCAAGTTTACATTGGCATGTTTGACACAGGAGCTGCCCAACTTCACCATGTACCATGGCCCCCCACCCCACATTGCCCACATGAAGGTCAAGTCCAACATGCCCCAGTTCTTCATGCTTGACGAGCTGAAGATGGAAATACTCAACAGGAACGCCATCACCATGGCGCAGATAGATCTCGGACAGAACACGGGTATTTATTATATATTCTCTATCCTGTCAATATATAGTTTGTAAATTTTATATATTATAAATATTCCTTTTTTTTTTTTTTTTTTTTTAATCTCAAAGAAAGTATTTTTTTGACTGGTGGAGGAAAATTTTCGGAAATAGAGTAAATACATTTTGGAGGCACTGCTTTGCTTCACTTTTTCATCTTTTTGGAATCATGCATCCCATTTCAGTCCTTTCACACTCTTAATCATTCTTTTCTATGCTTTATTATACCCCCCCGCAACGAAGTTAGGGGGGGGTATACTGGAATCAGGTTGTCCGTCCGTCCGTCCGTCCGTCTGTCCGTCCGTCTGTCCGAGCCAACATACAAGAGTTATGAGCTTCATTTTGTAGTTGAAAAAAGAACAAAACCTCTTAAAATTTATTTTAGGAGCTATTTTTG
>CM037785.1:6727670-6777670 GCA_021229015.1 Solen grandis
AATTAATACAAGTTGACATTCTGATCATAGCAGGATAGAATATACATTTTTTTTTTTAATGACTTAGTATAGAGAAAAAAAATAAGATAAATCAATTCTAATCTATGCACGTGGACCCATTCCACGTAGGTAACAACACTTTAAATAAAGGAAAAACGTGTCGGTCGATCCTTTTTAAAAGTAGGGTGAGCCAACCACGCCTTTCATTTAATCTTTTCTCTGATGTTTATTTCCCTCGTGTCTACCTTAGCTTATCAGTTTCAAATAGTTGAAAAGTCACTCCGTTCGTTTCACCCCCCCCCCCCCCCCCACACACACACACACGCTTTCAAAGATTGGTGACCTACCTATCTAATATTCATTCACAATCTGGCCCGTCGTCCGTCTTTTTTTTTTTCACACGCTCTACGTACAACGATACGACCTTCACATACTTACTATATTAGTGAGGAAAGATCATGCGGTGACAGAGTGATATCGATATTTGCGATTACCGCCTTGTACCAACCGCTGTTCAACAACGTGGCCGGTGAAACTATTTGAAAAGGATGTACTTGTTGAATCGCGTTGTACTTTTAAACAAAGGAAGAATTTGATTTAATTTATTTGTGTGTATGTGTGTTTTATAAAGGCAATCGTCAGGATTATAATTTCCTTATGGCCTTTCTGTTTACTTTTCTTCTCCTGAATACAATTATCTACATTATATAACCTCTGTATGATATTTAATATTATATATCTATAATGATAGATATGCAACATTTTGGAACGTTTGGTTTTCAGCCTCATAACTTTGTTCCACCCCACTGCCCGATTTGTTGCTACAGGTAACAATCAAAATAATAAAGATGGCCTCCACCTGTAGACATTCAAATGCCCGTGTCTCGAATGTAGACCGTAACTATAGGCCTCTACTGTACAGGTGGTATTTAAACTGACCTGGCGAAGCTTCGCTTCTGCGTTGTACAGTGTAGTAAATATAGTAGCAAGGCGTGTCTTTACTGACCATTCGACACGTCGGCACATATTGACAGCAGGGTCAAGCGGGCAGCGATTGTGTAACAATTAGGACCGCCCAACACGTGGGTCGGAACTGATAGGTAGAGAAGTGGCCGTCATTCGTACAGAATTCTTAGCCCCTACATTTTTTTTTTCTTCGAATCAAAATCATGGCATTTAGGTTTTCAGTGAAAATTGACGAAAACAATATTAGTTTTCCGGGTTCATGATGAACGTGCGTAGTACGGGTTATTATCTAGAAAAAAATAATTCAAAGCGCTCAGATAACCAAATATTTAAAAACGATGGCTCCCATTCGTGTTCATGACATAAAAAAAATTAAACATAAGAAACTCGATTATTTCCATAGCATGCGTACATGATTGTAAAACCGTAGCTATGTAAATTGTCTCCATGAAATCTAGACGTCTATAATTTGGGACGTTAATCATCTGCTGTTCTCTGTAAAATTCATTGTGAATATTAATTACAGAATTGGACCAGACAGCTGGTGATTTTTAAAAGGTGTACACAGAGTAACAACTTGTGGCGACAGATTGCGTCACACCTAGGGGGTACCTAAATTACGCACAGCTTAGCCTCTTAAAAAACAGCCGGTTTCCGGTTTTTCATGTTCATACGTGCTTTGCTTCTTTCTTTTTTTAAATGCAAATCACATGCACTCGATCTATCGAAGCTTTAGAACAAAATATTAATAAATGCTAAGTTTAGTGGTAAGTTGTTAGTGTTGACTTGTGTCAAATTTATTTTGGCCAATCAGAATATTGTGTAGATCTATTTAGGCGATGAATTTTGTCAAAATAGGTCTACGACTGACCTTCAGCAGAAACAAATCGACTCCTTTATGTACTGTAATGTTCCATGTTCAAAATACATTTTGTATCTTTCAACCTTCATCACCTATCGAACTTGTTTCCGCTTACACACATACGCATTTGCGTTTTTCTCTCTCGCGCGCATCCTCAGCATTCAACTTAGTTCATACTTTCGACCATGAAATGAATATATATAGCAATCGTTAAATGTGCGATGTGATATCAGCCGATTCATGGCTGATTTATACTTGGATACTATCCATTTGATGAAATGGTGTCAACATCTGAGGAAAATATCAATGTAAACTGGGTTCAACATGATAAGTCCTTTGGTAGGCACAGCATTTACACTTCCATCATACATAAATTCACTAAATATTATTATTTAAGTGGTATAAAAAACAAGAAAGATTTATTTCATATTAATGTTTTAATCATTTTCATATTTTTCAAATTTTCTTATTTTTCTTTTTCCATATAAAAATATGTCATTTTCTCTTTTATATATATATTACATAACATTTAGTTATATATACAAGGTCAACATAAGGCAAACACAATCATTATGTCTGCAATAAATAAATAGGCTAAGCCATTTACAGCTACGCTATTGTTTGCCCATGTACAATTATTGAAGACAACAAATGAAATCTACCCGCTCCATTTTGTTCAACTCAAGAAAACAATATATTAGCCTGTTAACATTCACCCAATTTACTCCATGATAAATTAAATTTTCTCTGTACCAATCCAAATAAAATCATAAAACTTAAAAAAAATCTTTATAAAATTTCAGTAAAATATAACAAATGCTTAATACAAGTATTTTACACGGTCAACTAATTATTTTTCTGTTTGATAAATGTACATGGGCTGGAGTACATTAAATAAATAATGATTATATGTACAGGTGAATAAATTAATGAGAATTACACTAAATTTTATTGTAAACACAAATATCAACTTATTAGTTTGGTAATACAGTGATATAGAATATTTCATCACTTTGTCAACAATAAGTTAACAGAAGTAGAGATTTCATAATGCTCTTACTAAAATCGTTTACATTCGACTAAAATACTTAATACTTTTTAAAAAGATTTTTTTTTGTGCAAATTGTAAGGCTTTTGGTGACATAAAAAGCCCCAGTTGAAATTACAATGAATGTGATGTTAATATACTGAGCAGAGTGAGCAAATATCCATATATAAATAAATGCATGACAAATTTTGGCAGGGATTTCGGCTGTAGATTCCGATATTTCATTAAGCACCACAATAGATTGTTTACACCTCATTTAGTCAGGAATGATATTTGTAACCAGTTTCTACATGAAAACAAGGTCTTTCGTTATAAATAGTTCTTCAATTGCATTGAAATGGCAGTGTTCAAAAGACTTTTCTCAGTGGGAATGAAGTCTTTCCAATTAAGTATGAAGTTCAGTCAAAATCCCAACATACTCACAATAGTTTGGCACTACACATTCACACAGTAAAAAGTCCGCTGGCTGCGTTCTTTTTTTTCCACATACGCTATAAATAACACAGTCAAACCATTGCAAACAGTTTAATATGGAGGCTGGCAGCATCCTATGGTTTCTGCAAATTGCCCCACTCAGACATGCACACCTTGGAGCCTCTGCTTGGCAGACAGGACTCATCCCATATATCCAGTGATACCAGATTTGGCTCTGGGCTTGAAATGCATAGCTGCTCCCTGAGATAGGCAGTGGACAGATTTCATTGCACTGTTCCATGGAATATTATTATCAGGCACCTATTCCAAACTGTTTTCAAGATTCGATAGATTCCTGACTGCTCATGGATTGTCCATCAATGGAATCTGTTTCACTGTGATTTCTAATGAGCTTGTCCTTTTGACTAGAGGTATGAATGTAGGTAGTGTCTCTCAACCAGGGATGTTCAAGAAGTTCCTCAACAGTTGGTCTTTCAGATGGACGAATGGAGAGGCATTTCTGGATCAAATCTTGGACCTCTGTAATATAAAGGGGGGGTCATAAGTCAGAAGCAAATTCAAAATACATATTTTTAATCATTAATACACAGTTTTCATGAAGTTTTAAATTTTAAATATTATTATGAAATATTTCTTTCTTCCAACACAGATATTTTTACTCATCACTTCAATGGTATTTGCCTTATCAAAAATTGTTTTAAATGGTTTTTGGTTCATGAAACTCACCTAGAGACACTTTGCCTTTGCAGCCTTTGAAGTCTAGTTCAGCTTTCACAATTTGTTCGTCTTGTTCAAATGGAATATCACCACAAACCAGGTCGTAAAGGAGGATACCCAGTGACCAGACAGTGGCTGAACGACCATGATAGCGATGGTATTGGATCCACTCTGGCGGACTGTAGACCCGTGTGCCTGAAAATCCATTAAAATAAGATTATCATTTTTGATAGAAAAAAAAAGAAATATTCCTTCAATTATCTCTTATTTTTGAGTACAGTGAAAAAATAAACATTACCCAATATTTTACACTTGGGACTTATATTTGTGGAAAAATAAAACAATTTCCCCATTAATGCCCCCTTTCATGCTTATTGATTATATGATATCTTCCATATATTTAATAATTTTCTATGCATTGCATATCCCATCAGAAATAAGATTATGTCCACAGCAAAATCCATGTTGAAAACTCACCATCAAATGAGAGGTAGACAGTGTCTTTAAGGAATGCTCCAGAGCCAAAGTCAATGAATTTGAGTTCACCAGTTTTCAAATCCACAAGTATATTCTCATCTTTGATATCTCTGTGCACAACTCCAATTCGATGAATGGAAATCACTGTTTCGACCACTTGGCGAAAGAAGTTTTTAGCTGTGTTTTCATCAAGAGCACCTTTTTCAGTGATATAGTCAAATAAATCCTTTACTGGCTCTGGTCGTTCCATCACAATTATATAACTATTCCTCATTTCAAACCAGTCCAACATCTTGATAATTCCATTTAAATGTGAAACTTTCTTCAGAAGGCATATTTCCATTGGTACATTGTGGCCATTGAGCTGAAATATGGAAGATAAAAATCATAAGTATGTTTCTCAAAATTAACACATTAATGATTATCTTTTACTTAAAAATTTGTTATTGATTCTTTTACTAAAATATGTTCTATTAAAATATGAAATATTTACGTAAATATATATTTACTTGTTCAAATTGAGACTATCCATAAGGTAGAGAAATTAAATACCACGTGGTTTTCTTCAAGAGAGGACATAAAAGATTCTTACCTGTCCCCATTCTCGGACCTTCTCCTTGAATATATGTTTGATTGCCACCTGAAAAGAAAATTAAAATATATTTAGAAAAGTGATTTTCACGTTCAAACTCACATCTATTCTATTATACAACAATTTCAGTCAGATTTCATCACGAAAAATAAACACGATTTATCTATTTCAAATGTGGAAAAAAAATTAAATTTACCGGTAGGTTATCTTTCCTCCGAACTCCACTGTAAACTGTCCCGAACCCACCACTGCCAAGAACTGGCCCGACATTGTAGTTTCGAAGTGGATCTTTGCCTGAAATATACAAGTGAACAAAACATAAGCTTAAATCTACAAAACCAATCATATTATTTACTAGGATTTCGTAATGAAACATTTGCACACAAACTTACATTGTTTTTCTTTTTCCTGATGATAATTTGCTGAACTGCATGTAAATATTCCAAGTTTTCTTCCCAACATATTTGTTACGTTTAACTATACAATGATATTGTACAGTTAAAGCACAACTTCTAGTTTCCAATAACGTGACTGGCTCTCGCCACAATCAAGTTGGATCTGAGATATTCAAAACATACGGCGTGTACTATGAACGTTAACCCTCAAGTGTGTAGACAGAAGTAGAGCGATTATTACGCGTCATTTGGCTAGGCGCCAATTTTTGTAACAAATATTTTTCAAAATCAAACTTAAAGCAAATGTACCATTTTTTCTGTATAAAATGATATTACTTCTTCATTTGACGAAAAAATGTTGCCATGCGCGAATATTTTGTTCCAGACATGGTACTATTTTTTCCTAGGTCAAGTCTGTCGCGTAGTATGCCCACACATTTCTTGGCTCGTTGCCAAGATCTTTGCCTTATGTGCCTCTACTTGGTTTACATTAGAAATTCCACAAGAGTTTAAGCCAATGAAATTGTTTCCCGCGTTTAATTATCATGATTCATGAGTTCCCAACCCAAAACTTGAATAACGAAAGAGTAACCCAGGATTTGTACGGAAATTTCGGGTCATTCAGTAGTTTTGAGAATTTCATGCCTGAAACTAAGTATTTACTTGCTGTCTAATAAAATCACCTGTAAGGATTGTACGTTACAAACAATACGTTCTTTTTCTGCTTAATATCTAGTAAACACTAAAAACCAAATAGATCAAAATTTTGAGTCTAACATACTTTTAGGGAAGGGATAATGTTTGATGTTGCCACACTCTTTTTATGATAAAATGTAAATTTATCAGATATATTTTGATTTTTATGTTACTATTAAAGCAATAAATAGGTCTACATGTCCGTTTTAATTAGAACAGGACTGGTCTTTAATTCTAAATAAATATGAAAACAAATAATTTAAAAGATCCTAGATCAATAACTTTTTTTAGGAAAACTATTTACAAATTTTTGTTTTGATTAATCATTTGTTTTCATATGTATTCTGTAAGATAAATTTGCATTACAAAGAACTTTGATCATCAATGATACAAAGCTTTATTTTTCGACGTGTACAATGTACATAGTCAATATAAATAAAGTAACCACATAATCCATTTGGTCACATACAATAAAAACAATTTCTTGTCATAGAGGATGAACCACATAATAGGTAAGCACACACACCCACACCCACACACATCTCTAGCATTTATTTCACCTATTATTTTCTATTGATTAACACCTCTAATGTAAGGACATGCGTGGGATCAGGTTTTAAACTACTTGTACAGTAAATTCATTTCTTTTATTCTTGATAAGAAGATCTAGTGATAAAGTTTCAGAGCACGTTCACAACATTTTCCCCCCTAAACAACAATGGCATTTTCAAATGCGTAATTCCCACGGGTAATCTTGCTATGTTTCATTACCTATCCAGTGGGTTTGGAGTATACATTTAGATATGCTTGAAACTCAGGAGACAGCCAATAAAAGGCCGTCTCAGGTGTGTTTACATACAAACAGTCGAATATGACGCGTCTGAGAGACGAAATGCATTTGAAAGAGAGAAAACAACATTCAAGACAATCAATATCAATAGTTTATAGCAACCAGTCCATCGAAATATTGTTTATCTTGCGTACAGATTTTGGCGCGCAACTGATCGGGGACGCGAACTGTCAATATATGACCTACATTTCTCAATACAATTTGTAAGGCGCAATTCAAACACTAAACAACCTGTTCAAACGTATCGATCATCGATTCTCACAGGAAAATGACCCCAAGCAATTTATTCAGTCGGATTGCTAAAACTTCCGGTACACCATGACACGCTGGTGAATTGTAAACATTTTATGAATGAATAATACTGCAGTTAACAAACCCATATGTTATCGTTGTGGAGGTATTAAGCTTCCTTACTAAAACCAAGTATTTTATCCATTGCGATTTTTAGTTTCCAGCATTTAAAACAAATAAAAATATAGAGGAAGGGAAATAACTCTAGTCTGCTATTTGGATCTATTGATGAATATCAGAATATATTTTATGGACTTATGCAGTTAGAGCCATCTCGTTAAACTAACGTTACATATAAAACATTTTTCGATAGATAAATTCCTCTCTCTCTCCCTCGCTATATATATATAAACATGGACCAAAGTTGTTTTCTCTATAACCAAATATATATTTTTTTTATTTGATTATTTAGCGATTTCATATAAGGGAGGGAAATAAAATATCGACAGATTTCTCTCCTTGTTTGAGTACTGTCCCCTGTTACAACCGAACGCGAACAACACAAAATAATAATAATAAAATCAAAGCATTGGCTAAAGTAAAATAGTTAACGAATTTGGTAAAAAAAATGCGAAACTTAGTTGTGTAGCCAAAAAAAAAAAAAAAAAAGGCGGACTATCCTGTTATATACTCAAAACATTGTTCTGCACCAGAAAGGAGCTAAAAAAAATGCCTAACAACAGAGAAAGAACGAAATAGTATGGTTGCAATGTAGGATTCTTTAGAACTTTTTTTTAAATAATTATCCTAATCGGTAGAATCTGTAAAAAAAAAAGCAAATCCACAGAAAAATATATTTCTTAAGCTGTTTAAATACACAATATTAACTTACTTGGCAATATATAGCTGATTCCTTCCATGATTTAACACTTGGCACCTCGCGATAACAGTTTCTTATTTCCTTCACAATTATTTTGAACAGAATAACACTATTAATTTAAGCCTTTCCTTTATGTTGTTGCAGATGGTTCTTGTATTTTCTCGGTAAAAATACGGATTCATGTGAAGAATGAGAAAGAGCGAATGTGGTACACCTTGATTTGACTTGGTTCATATATGACGCCAGTAAAGGAAGAGTTGTGCACGTTCTGCTCGATTTGTCACGATTTACGCTCACAATCACCCAGAGAGAGTAAACTCAGCTTTCTCGCTAATTGGCCATGTTGCTCAAGGCATAAAACTATTGTGTAACCTGTCGGTTCTAATATGTTTTCCCAAGGCAATTAAAGGTACTTGTCATAGACCAATTAGCCCACGTGGAAAATTAAAAAAAAAAACAGGCATACGGAAACATTTGCGACCTTTTAAAGAAGTAATTAATTTAACAAAAGTGATATGGGCGTCGAAAGCTGCGCTCTGTCGAGGCAAGTTTTCAAGTCTCAACTTGGTCTAAAATTCCACTTGTAACATTTTCAAGAAATTAACTTTTAACAATCACCCAGAGAGAGAGAGAGATCATTATCTTTTTGACATGTACGGCAAAACATATTTTCAAGGTGATCTCTTATTTGCGTATGACGATGATAATTAAGAAATAACACGTCTTATCTTATAATTCTTCACTAAACAAAAGAGAAACAATGCTATCTGTAATATCGCAGAGTGCATATAAAAGAAATGTGTCGAATTTGTACTGATGATCAAGAGATACAGAAAAAATAAAATAGATCAAACATTTTGTTTGGAATCCCAACTCATTGTTAAATGAAAGATAACACATGAGAAAAAAATAGTTTCAATATTTAAGAAATAATCTGCAAACAAATCTTTTTGAGGTAAAATAAATGAGCTGATGATAAAAAACTGAAAGGATAAAAATAAACGAAATATTCCAATTTTGGTTAAAAAAAGGTGGGGTTAATATGGAGAAAAGGTCACAGTGAGTGTCAATGTAATATTATTGTGGCGGTGGATGGTAAGTTGGGAGGGGAGTTCGTTAAAAATAATTTAGTTTTTGTACTGCATGTAAAGATAGTGTTTGATTTGAAAAAGTGAAATGACAGTTTGCAAAGGCCGCTACTCATAAAACCGAGTGTTTGTGTGCGTTTTCCTTGGGAAAAAAAATGAACTCATAAACGTGTACTACAGACAGACATATATGTTTACTTAAGTCTCACACTTGTGTACTACTAAACTACATGAAATATATTTCTCATGAGTAAACTAGAACATTTCACCCGCAGCCTTTAAATGGATTAGAAATAAGTACCAATCTTCCCGCGCAAACGCGACTGCAAGGGGAAAGCGTGAACAAACATGGTACAAATGTACATGAGATGCACGTACGGACCATGTTCGAGGTGCATGCTACTGCTTGACATAAAATCAGAGTTATAAAATATATTTTAAATCTTTAGAGATGCAGTAAATGCACCGTTTTAAATATTGCACTTTCCACGGATCTTTATAACAAAAGTAAACATGTGCACATGAAACGGGTAACATGGCATTAATACATGCTCAAGAACAAGTATATATTTTGTTCCCAGGGCAATTCCATTAACAAAAAAATGACTGAATAGCATGGTTTACACTTAAGCTTGTCACCGTGTCTTTAATAACAGCAAATAAATGAAGTGATTACCAGTAATGGCCTATAGCTAGGAATCCACTATTACGCTAACATTTTGTAGTGTTCTTACTGGCATGCGTAACATTGTCGACAACCTGAGCAATGTTCTCCTTAGTAGGAATATCTTTAATAACAGTTCAATATATTTTTTTTATACAATTTTGATAATTTTTGAATTGGAATAAAAAATTTTTACCGATATTTTAAATACATGCATGTAGCTTCAGAAACACTGATTATATGTCGCTAATACATTAAAACATTCTGTACTGTTATATGGTATAGTGTTTCTGTTTTAAATAGAATAAATATTAAAAATACGAATGTATAATTTATGTACCTAAAACTATTCAAAACAAATATATGTTACAAAACATTCATCCACATGCACACCACTGTCAAGTTGAAACTTGAAATAATCAACAACAGATAAAAGTACAAAAACAACAGAGAGTGTTAGAAACCATTTCGCGCTTACAAAATAAGATTTTAAGCTTTGAAAAGGTCCAACAATTGCACTTTGTTATTATACTTGTCTAGTATAATGATACATAGAAACTACCGGTAGTTAGCAATAAACAGCGTGAAATTATGTCGATTGATAGTCTCATGTTGGCTACTGTTTATTTATCGATGTTAATCACTCGCGCTGGAAGGAAATCACTATTCTAAGCTATATCCGGTGTCATAGGAAATGAATTATAATTATCACAGGTTGTAAATGAATGAATGTCTGATTTGTTGAGTACTTCTTAACTGTTTCGTTCAGATTTATTCTAGCACTGGTGTATTATGGAAGCGAAAATAATCCTCAAAACATCGTCTCCATACTGCTCCATAGAACCACAGGACACCGATATTATGTATGTATAGCTCTCTCTATATATAGAGGGGTCGATTTTTTTGTAAGTTTTTTTTTTTTTTTACTGAATATCAGGTTCCTGTGATAGAATGCATTACCACTATGTGGCAGCACTATATCTGTCTCAAGTAGACATCGTCTCCAAATGACTGAAATACTGTCGGTGGGACGTTAAATCCAATAAACAAACAAACATACTACATGTATACAGTATATATACTCGCCACCTACCCCACTCCAACACGTTCATTTTTTAGTTAAAAGAGAGAGCGGATAGCTGCAAGTAAAACTTTATTTATCATAAGTGTGTCAAGTTGTTTGTTGGGTAGAGTATTTCAGTCATTTGGAGACGACGTCTATAGTGCTGTCACACTGTAGCATCACGCCGTAGACATGAGGCATGATACCACACCCAGACAAATGATCCTGACACCGGGCCAACCAGTCCTGGAACTACCCTTATATGCCAAGCGCCAAGCAAGTGGAGTATACCAGTATTATTTTTTTAAATGGCCAGTGATTGGACCCACGACTTCCCGATTCCGAGACGTGTGTAAATGGCCGACTTGACTTGACTATATGAGGTTACCGTCGCTTCGACAATATTTCAGTCATATAGCGACGTCCAGCTAATTACAGGTGGAGGAAGACCCCGAATGCACGGAGGCATCCGGGTAGAACCACCGACCTACCGCAAGCCAGCAGGAAGGCTTCCTCACATGAAATGGCCGACACACAGAGACACATACATGTTGTATTTACAGAATGTTCATAAAAACCTGGATTAATAAAATGCTGCTCTCAATGTATTCTTTTTGCAATATGTAAGAAAAAATCTTGACCACTTTTTGTCAATGATCAGTCTGTTTATTGATTTAAATTATTAAATCTGCTTATCTATGTATATTTAAAACCGAAGACTTATCGGTAATATATATCTGTATTTTGTGTTTGAAGTCCCTCCGACAGTATTTCAGTAATTTGGAGATTATGCCTACTCGAGACAGATATAGTGATGCCACTCTGCAGTACCAATGTAGACCACACCCATTTACATTGTCTAGATGCAGGGCCAACCAGTTCTAGAACTACCCTCATCATAATGAGCGGCAGACAATGGAGCACACATGTACGAGAACCTTTTATTTTTACGACTTTCGTAGGGCGTAGCGACCGGGGATCGCATCCACGACCGCCCGATTCTGAGGCGGACGATCTGACCACATCACCACTTGAATTCTCAATATCTTATATGTAAGAGGAAGTCATGTTTGCAATATTTTCAGTTATACATATGTCCAATCACATTATTACAATGTACTATATTTGATATAATAGGCTTCCATTCCTTTTATGAAAATATATGTACATCTGTTTGATGAAAATAAACGGGTTGAAATAATCGAGAACATGGGACCTGGACTAGTAAGAATTACATTTTAGTCATTAACCTTATCGTCGAATACCCCACGGTCGATCTATAGATCACCTATAGATCGCATGATGTCATGTAGTGAAACGGAATAAGTCAGCCTTGGGTATTCGACTATGATTTACCTGAAAATAAGAATGGTTTAATATGGAGAAAAAAATAAGAAAAAAATAAGCCAAACGTGATGCTAGTGCAGGGATCATTTCGGGTCAGAAAGTGATTGAGATTGTTTGCCCATTTGGCAAATTTTAATGGGATTTTTTTTTCGGCGTAGCTGTATAAAATCGATTTCGATGTTTATTTTTAGACCAAAATCCCCCCTGCAAATCTGCAGAAGTGGACTCGCCCACTTTAACCTGTTGATCATGTAGTATGCGGAGGAGGTGGAAGTTAACCCATATATTATAATTAACACACACTTTCCTATCAATTAGGGGGTCTTACTTTATCAATACGGATCTAACCAACAACATTATGAATCTTACATATACAATAACATACCTTTGACCCCTTTTTGTAATAAGTAAACTTAACCATGTCAGTGTGTACAGAATGTATATAAATAGACTGCATGATCACTATTTTAAGAATACATCTGAGTTCCCGGAAATACAGTCTATTAGTTCAGTTTGTTTTCCATTTTACGCCGAATATCTTTTTTTAAAGATATTTCTTGTTAAATATTAGTGAGATTTTTTTTCAATAACAACACAAACATGAAAAGTACTTGAAATCAATCACTGGCTATATAAAGTATCTTAACTGAACCAGATGCTATAAAATGTAAAACGTTTATATAAATGTGTATTAATTAGATTTTTCTATATTTTCTGTAGAATTTTCTTTTAAAACACAATGATGAGGTCTTTCATGATGAGGTCTTTCATGATAATGTCTAATTATCAATATAAGTTTATCTCTTTTTCTTTTTTATTGATCTGATAATTCTTTATTGAATATGCTTATCTCAATGCAATTACCCCACCCACCTCTCTATTCATTACGATCATAAACATTACGATTATTGAGTCAACCTGAATTCCAGATATTCTGTATTTACATATGCTTATTTTAAACATCCACGCTTTAAAACATTACTGAAACTTTTTGAGTGTTTTTTATTGCTGTAAACCTAATCTATCAGTGCTTTTTTTACATGATGTTTTTCTTTCGTCTGCAAACGGCTAATCTGTAGATGTAATGAGTGTTGGTATTGGGATGAATAAACTTTCAATGTACAAGTCATTTATCGGATGACTGGACTGGGATATGTTTTCCGCTTTGTCATATTTTGAAATCAAAGATGGCAGAATGCGTGGTTTAGATAAATAATCAACATTGCTTATTTTCCTCTCAAAGTAGTAGAAGCAGTAGACACTGATACTGGCCACATTAATTAAGTAGAATTAATTAAAATGCCAAACCAAATACATGCACAAAATCGGCTGTGAGTTTATATTGAATAGCCAACGGATAGTTACATGGCTTAACACTGGCTCGTGTGTATTACATGACACACACACTTGGACCCGTCGGCAAAATCAACGGATGCTGTGAAGGCGAAAATAGAAACTTTGCCGACAAAGGCAGGTAGGGCGCAGATCAAAGGCAGAAGGGCTTGATAGGACACTTTTTGTATTTACATTTTTCACCCTCTCCAACAGATGCGAACTTTTATCCCATTTGATGATTTCTGGTGCGATTTTAATGAAAAGTATGCGAGAATATCGCGATATCGCGGCCCCAAATAATCCCTGCTAGTGTATAGCATTGCAACAAATCTGAAATTAGAAAAGTTCCTAATATACGAGCATATGACCTTATAATTAACGTGAGTGACAAACACATTTAAAGCAACATAAACTCATAAAACAGCGAGAACACATGCAGCAATGAGCAATATAGGAATAGAGGTAGTACGTCTACCAATATTGTTACTAAATGTAGAAAAATGGGAAAACCGGGTCTACTTTCGTTTTGCCATTATTTTCATTGTATAGATGTACGGAATTGTTTAAAGACAGAGCTAACTTTGATTTAAGACAAGGAGAAATATGTGTTACAAATGGATACATGTATACGTGATTATTATAACCGCGCAGTTTTCAATATGTTCACGTAAGATTATTTTACTACGTGCTAAAGGACGTAACGAGTTGCATAAACTTGTGTGTGGTTTTGCTTTTCATAAACTGACTTTCTGTTTCTGAAAATCTTAACGTCATTCCATGTACAAAGTGACACTAGTCGCTTACCTGATTATAATGATATGTGTAATTATAAAGAAATTAAAACTGGCAAAAGAGACTGGTCCCGGGGTGGTGCATTTAGAGCGTTTGCCCCGGAATAGGGAGGTCGTGAATTCGATCTCCCGGTCGCGACGTTCAAAGTCGTTAAAATTGCTCTAGTATATCTCTCTTGCATTACGCTAAATATACAGAAATGTTTTATAGTTTAATGATATATGGTTGCATCAATGAGTTGGTAATGTTCAGTGGGTTTTATTTATAATTAGTCAAAGAGTTAAAGGTACATGTATTTATAATTAATTAACCCTTTCCCTCATAGAGGGAACCATGAAAAGACCTATGCGAACAACATTAAACCAGATCAGCCTGCGAGTAACTCGCAGGCTGATCAGGTTTTATGCTGTTCGCTGCTCCTCAGTGGTCTGGTAATGAGGATTTTACAATTAAATTTGGTAAGGTTTAACTGTGGTTTTCTGCAGATCGGGCTTTATGTGGTACCTATTGAGTGCGTCAATATGAGTCTATATGAGGGAAAGGGTTAATAGAAACTCACTAGTACCATCACACTGTTTCACACACATTAGAAATAGAAAAATAGAAGCTGGAAAATGAGCAAGTCCTTTCACTGGAAGAAAGTTTCAGTGTTTGTGTGTGTGGTGTGTGTGTGTGCGTTTTGTTTGTTTTTTTTGTTTGGAGGATGATCGAGTTTCATTTGCTGTTAGTTTCTAGTATTGAAATGTTTTGTAAAAAGACTGCAGCATTTGAAAAAAAAAGGGTGTATTACTATATAATAAAATATTGTTTTCTCCCTGCTTCTTGCCGAGTGCAATTCATAAAGTATGGCCATGCATCTACTTATTATGGTGGCATATTTCTGCCAGCCACTTATCCACTTAGTTATGTCATTTTTTTATGAAAAATTGTCACATATTCAGTTATTATCTGGCAAGTAGAACATTTTCCAGTTATCCACTTAGGTATCTTAACAGGACTAAACTGTCTGTTAGTGCCCACTACTGCCAATCACATATTCACTTAGGTTAACTGGATATCATGCTTTTTCCCAGATAATTATGTGAAAAAAATGTTTGTTATCCACATAATTTAACTGACTAACTTGAAAAAAGGCGAGATATCCAATTACCTTAAAAGTGAATATATGGTTGGCAGTAGTGGGCACTAACAAGTTTTCTACTTGCCAGATACTAACTGAATATGTGACAATTTTTCAGAAAAGTTTCGACATAGCTATGTGGATAAGTGGCTGGCAGAAATATGTCAACATAACCTATAATTAAAATGGTGATATCTTTTTCTTTCTTTTTAGTTTTGCTGTCTACTTGCAATGTTTGTCATATTTCAAAAGGAAATTGATCTGACCTAAATCCGACATGTGGATTTTGAAAAAAAAATGCCAGGTATACTATCAAAGTTGTTTAATTACAAAGAAAGAAATCTTCCAGTTGTGTGAAAAAGTCTACTTACCAAAGTAAACGCTGAATTATCCAGTCTGTAATATATACATTTAAATATTTTCCACAGTTTTAAACGATTACTAACTCTGAAACAAGATTGTGACACTAGCCATTGCATAAGAATTCTATATTTAGTAACAAGAGCTTCATCAGCGCGTGAGTCACCTTGGTTTTCCAGAGATAGTCGATAATCAGATTTGTATCCGGATGATGTAATATTAGTTTATTCTATAAAATATACATAGTAATAATCAGTTGGATTTTTTTCCCGATCGACAAAAGACTGGCGCACATGCATGGGTTACAGTCTATACTTGTTACATCTGGTCTGACAAATGATTTTAAGTCTTTGCAGGAATTCTTTATCTACAGAGCGTGTAGTCCTGGTCTTTCTCTTAATTAAATGTCTATTCTTCCCTTTAATTCTGACTGATTAAAAGGCAGATGTATACTAGCTTACGGGATGACGTGTATTTTGTGGAAATATGTTTATGATAATAACTCACACAGAGATGCACCCAACATAATGGGCCTATAAAGTCTTTCGCCATGATATCATTCATGAGTGAAAAAAAAATCAAATTTACGATCATACATGCAGAGCAATGCGCCATGTAAGCAATGAGTTCACGTGGTTTTAGGTGTTACTATGGAATGCTTTAGCTTCCTTTTGTTTAAAACAGTGGAGTCCTTTTTAAAATACCTACAGCCCATTTGTCAACAAAACTGATCCGCAACTGCACTATTCAGCGCACGCGTAATCAAAATTTCCTGTCGGTACTTTCAAAATGGCGGACAAGTTAAATGATCAGGAAATTGCAAATGAATTAGAGCGATTTGGTGAAAAAATAAAACGTCCAATTGATTATAAAAAGAGACCAATATTGATAAAGAAGCTTAATCATTACTATGCTAAAGAAAATCCTCCCCCAAAACGGGGGAGATCGAGTGGCAGACTAAGTAAGCGACTGGCGCCAGCACCGGAATTTAGTGATGACAGTCACGATGAACAGGAACTCGAGTCGGTGAACAACAAGAAACCAGCCAGTCGAAACAGTTCTATGAACAATTCGAGACTCAGAGAAACATCAGCTAGAAATCTGAGGAGCCGAAACCTTGACAATGGTGCTAACACTAGCAGTGTCACAAAAACTAGGACGCCGACAAAGAAGACACAGCGGCCTATGGAACTGTACCCAAAAGAATTTGGAGACGAGTTTTCAGACACTGATCCAGACACCGCTGATGAAAGTCTTTATGTTGAGGAGAAGTCAATTGGTATCAATACGTCATTGAATTTTGATGACACATTTGACGAAGAGGATTTAAACCCAAGTTTTTCATTAATAAGGCCAAAGAGACGATTAAATTCAACAAATGCCACACCAAAATCAAGAAATGCAGCAAATGTGTCAGGCAATCATTTTGTCACACAGACAAACAAACAAAATCATAAGTTCAATAAGAATACTGAGGCAGAACAATTTGTTTCAAAGTCAATCCTAACACTTGTGGCCATCTTCTTTGTAATGCTAACTTTGAGCTATGTGTACATAAGGAAGGATATATTCTTACCAAAAGAGGCAGCTTTATCAAAGACAGGTACCAAGAACTGAAGTATTGTATTAATTTAGATCCAAATGAAATAGGGTCAGCAGAAAATGAATGCGTTCAATGACCATAATTTTGCTTAGTTTGCTGTCTATCATCTCATTTATTCAGCAAACTGTATCAAAATTTAAATGTGACACAGAATTTTGGCTGTAATCTTTCGGCTGAGTACAATGGCTCTTGAATTAATAAATGTGCTGGATTCACCTGGGTTACAGTATAGAAATCCACATTTATTTTCAAGCAGTCTTTGATCAGATGTGGCCGTTAGTTCTAGCTCTGTGTTGTCAAAAATACTTATGTACGATCTCAGGCTCGAATTTGAGTACTCATACTCAAATTCCTGTTTAAACTAATGGGTACAGTCTGGGTATGAAAGTCATACATAAGTACCATTTTTATGGTGAGACAGGGCCTGGACCATTTTCACTTTACAACAGTGTAGTAGATACAGGGAATAATCTGCTACTGTGTTTTGTTGTTAAGTTTATCAGACTCAGTTTGGAAAATTATAAATGACGAGGCTTTGCCTTGTCATTTATGTTTCTCCCAGCCGAGTCTGATAAAACTATCAAAACACAGAAGCATATTATTCTATTTATCTAACATAAAAAGAAATCACTGTAGCAATTTATTCAATTTGTCTTACATAAAAAGAAACTGTCTAAAATATCTGCATATTATGCAAATTAGGACAGGGTATGTATACAAAAATGGGCAGAACAAAAATCGATGTTAACACAAAATAGTTCTTTATTTTTATATTTATTTCTCAATCGGTGTATGTATATAATGTTGTTTTTTTTTTACCTTTTACTAGTAAAATGAACTTAAAACAGTGAAATTAACATTTATACTTGTAGTGAACTATACACACAGATCTATTTCTAAAAATAACTGACTGATAAAGGCTAAGTTTATCAGGCATGTGTTATCAGTCTTTGTTGCAATAGATGTAAGATAAAACAAGGGTTAGGACCTTTTTTGGTTGGTTAATTTTTAAAAAAAAAAAAAAAAAATCAGTATTTTTCTTTGTTAACACTTCAGCATCAACAATTTACAGGTCTTGATGGCTAATGTCAGACCATTAGGTCAAGAATCTATTTATCATATCACAACTCTCCTGAATTCAGTTGTAGTCTAGTGAGCGAAAAACAGAAAATGACTCTTGTTTAATGTATAACCTACTTTATTTACAGATCTCAAAGAAATAACCTTAAACATAAGTGGGGTAAGTTGTTTTGCTTATTTATGATATTTGTTTAATTAATTTTGAATTAAAAAATAATTGATATGAAAATACTTTCTCATCATATTAAATTTCAATAAAAAGTATATAATACTGATTAATATCATGTATAAGGGTAAACAGTAAATCTGATTAGGTATATCTTACACACTAGTATCAAGCAGTCTGGCTGAGCAATACAGTTAAGATAATCTGGACCCTTATACATGTAATTATGATATATACATGTATATATAAATTATTTGATATATTACAATAAAAACTTGCATTCATTTCATATTGAAGTGTCAGGAATTTGAGGAAAAATCCGAAGCGTCTCACATACTTTATGGTAAATAATTTACTTCTTCATTGCAGGAAAGCAAGAAATTCTCAGGGAAAGAAAGAAATGAGGTGTTACATTTTTTAAGCAGTGATCTGCATATGAAATTAGCAGATATTAAAGGTGAGTTAAAAAATACTCTCATGCCGTAAGACACATTCTTTAGCCCAACTATGCAAAGTATGTCAAGCTATTTTGCTTTGTCTTCGTTACATACTATGCATATTAATTTGATATTTCAGTAAGATATTCAGGGGCATTAAACAAGTTAGATAACTCTTGACCAGATTTAATGCAAATGATGGCCATTTTTAGCATGTTTGTTTCAAAGAAAAAGTCGAGCTGTTAAGATTGCTGGGTTGACGTCGTCGTGGTATAAATACTTAAATGTAGCCCTCTACTCAAACACTTTTAAACAGATGATTTACAGTTCTTGTTGAATTTTCATGTACCTAGTATAGTATTCACAGTATTTTTCATATTTCATAAACTTATTATACTGATAAGTTAGTGTTAATGAATAGATATTTTTATTATATAGGACAAATGAAATTTGGGGGGGGTATATAGGAGTCACCCTGTCGGTCGGTCGGTCGGTCCGGCGGTTGGTCTACAAATATTTATCCGGAGCATTTCTCCAAAACTACTGTACCTATGTTGATGAAACTTCATAGGTAGATAGACCTTGATGAGAGAAAGTGCAGTGCATCAGAACCATAACTCTGCATGTATTTTGAAAGGAGTAATTGCCCTTTGTCATTTTTAATCTTTTGATTTTGTCCGGAGCATAACTCCAATACTAAAGTAGCTAGGTTGATGAAACTTCATATGTAGATTGATCTTGATGAGAGGAAGTGCAGTGCATAAGAAAACCACAATGTAAAATCTTAAAGACAGGTTTTTGCAAACAATAAATATGGATGTGAACCATAATTAGACTGCATTTTTATTCTCCTCAGCTACAGATCTTGGGGGCAAATTGTTTTCTTCTGTGTGTCTGTTTGTGTGTCTCTCTGTCTATCTGTCTGTCTGTCAAAACTTTTTAGCATTGTCCAAAACTTTTGAACCATTGCTCACACTAACTTTAAACCTTACATACATGTAGTCTTTCACTCACGCAAACTTTTGAAACTGTATTCCTACACATGACAGACTTCCAGTGGGTATTGATCACCTTTAGTGATAATATTTTTTTTTGGTATGCTTATAAGCCCAAATCCTATGTGTGAACATTCGTTTTATGTGTCATGTGAATACATCCTGTGTCAAAGATGGGGGTGGGGGTATGAATCACCTTCAGTGATAGTTCTAGTTAAAGGAAAGAAATCCCCAGAATATCTCTTCCTGTAATTAGTTTTTTCACCAGAGCAAGAAATAAAAATTGGTACATGTATTTGATTTTGTGTATTTTGGAATTGCATTTTACTTTTGCATCTATCTCTATTATTGTTACTATCAAACTTTAGATCCAGCGGTTGAATGGTTAAGAGCATCACCCAGTAACCTAAAAGTTGTTTGTTTAATCTCTGACCATTCAATACCAAACTTGGTAAAATGAAACCTTACTTTGCACTCATCACATGCAGGTAGTTCTAGGACTGGTTGTCCCAGTGCCAGGATAATGTTTCTGGGTGTGGAATCACGCCATTGCCTTGAGTCAGTGTTGTGATATTACAGTCAGACATAGTTTTATGTAATTTATGATATTGAAGCAATTCTGAAAAGGACTAAAATATTGTCAAAATTATGTTAAACAAAATTTAAAAAATGCAAACAAGCTTACTTGGTTTATAAGGGTGCTATGGTCCAGTTGTAATGCATCTGTCTATAAATCAATACGCCTAGTTGTAATACATCTGTCTATAAATCTATATGCCTAGTTATAATGTGTCTGTCTGTAAATCAATACACCTAGTTGTAATGCATTTGTCTATAAATCAATACACCTAGTTGTAATCATCTGTCTATAAATCAATACGCCTAGTTGTAATACATCTGTCTATAAATCATACACCTAGTTGTAATGCATCTGTCTATAAATCTATATGCCTAGTTGTAATGCATCTGTCTATAAATCTATATGCCTAGTTATAATGCGTCTGTCTATAAATCAATACACCTAGTTGTAATGCATCTGTCTATAAATCTATAAACCTAGTTGTAATGCATCTGTCTATAAATCTATAGCCTAGTTGTAATGCATCTGTCTATAAATCTATATGCCTAGTTGTAATGCATCTGTCTATAAATCTATATGCCTAGTTATAATGTGTCTGTCTATAAATCAATACACCTAGTTGTAATGCATCTGTCTATAAATCTATACACCTAGTTGTAATGCATCTGTCTATAAATCAAAACACCTAGTTGTAATGCATCTGTCTATAAATCAATACGCCTAGTTGTAACAACTTGGTTCCCATTCGATTAACAAAAAAGCATTGAAACCAGAATTGATGCTTTTTTTTTTTTTTTTCAGGAAAATTTGAGTTAGGTGAAATTGTTGAATCAGACAAACAGCTGTCAAGGTCTGAGGTAGAGGAAACATTTAAAACATACAGAAAAAAAGTGGTAAGTAGATGAATTTAGAATTCAATTCACTCTTCCTGGTTAGACAGAGCTATTTAGATTATATTTAGATCAGCATGAACAGTTGGATGGATTTCAAGGAAATTTTACACAAAAGTTACACCATATGGAGATGCATGAAGTGAGATAATTTTTATCAGACACAGTTGAGAGAGTCATACCAGTTGGTCAAAGATAAAATAAGAGTTTCAATTTCTGTGTCCAGGCATGTGGAACTTTTAGTCTGACTGTTGAAGAATATGAGAGCTATTGCAGTCACCCTTGTGTCAGTGTTGACATTGGCATTGTAGCTATTTGGTTAGAGTTTTGCATGCGATAGAGGATTTGGTTAAAGTTGTGCATGCAAGCAAATATCCAGCTTTTATCACTTTAAACATTAATAGTATTTACTTGAAAGTTTATGAATGTGTTTAGGGACATCAGTCAACCAAGGTAGAGCTTTTGACTGTATTGATATATACAAATTATGGCCCCTTTTTAACTTATAAATTTTGATTAAAGTTTTACATGCAACTTGAAAGTTTATGAGTGTGGTCAGGGTCATTATATTATAACCAAGGAAAATATTTCTTGACTAACTTTAATATAAATGATGGCCCTTTCTAACTTAGATATTTTGGTTAAAGTTTTGCATGCAGTGTTATTATGCTTATGTCTCAGTAACTAGGCATGGGATTGATAAGACGTCATAAACAAATCAGGGGTGTCAGACTATCTAGGTAGAATATTTTTGTCTTATTATATACAGGGTATGTGAAGGGCAAGAATTGAAATAGACTTCATTTGATTTACCATCAAGCATTTTGAATAATAAGTTGAGCATGCTTTTGTTTAATAATTCGGCACAAATGTTTCAATAATCTTACCAGTAGTATTTTCCTGACTGTATTTCAGAAGCTGAAAGTTGACCCCGTGTGATGTCTTTCATTTGTCTAGTTCGAGCTGAAGAGGAATTATTTATATGTGCTGTCATCAGCAAACACTGTTTATAAGTTTTGGTACATCTTTGTCAATATCAATAACTTGTCTTTTCTGTTGTTTTGTAATTTGTAATTGAAAGGATAAAATGTTGATTTTCTTCCAGAAGTCTAAGTCACAACAAGATGTAGGAGATATGGTTCATCTGTGTTTCCACCTGCTCATTAAAAATCCCAAGTGGGACATTCTGTAAGTATCTGTTACTTTGTATTTTAAATACTTTAATGTTAAATTGTGTAAATAGAAAGAAACTTTGTTATACTTCGAAAGATTTAACTTAACGGAAAGAAAAAAATTATGAAAACTTTAAAAATCATCTCCATCAAAACTACTGGCCAGATTTCAAAATGTTTTAGTACAGTTGTTCCTTGGGTAACCCTATACTCAGGTGAGCGATTCAGGGCCTCTATGGCCCCCTTGTTTATCTTTACCCTTTAACTTTATCAAGACTGTCTGACATTGTAACAGTAACTGTGCAGAGCAGTATCTGGGGGTATTCATCATTTTCAATGATAATTCTTGTTTTATTGTTGTTGATAATTGTGTAAAATGATGTATAAGAGTGGCAGAGAGTGAAAGTACAGAATATCAAACCTTTACAGAGCCCTGGCAGAGGATGGGAGTGATGCAACAATCCCTGAGGAAGTTAACCCATGTAGAGTCTGTGTATGGCAATCTACCCTTGTCTACACGACTGATGCTGGCCTTCTACAAGGTCTTGTATGGTCTGGCAGTACTGCTGATCTGTAAGTGAACCACTGTACTATACTTTCAATTAGCCGTCATTGTTGTCTTGTGAATTAGTGATGGTATATTTCTCTGGTATCCTTGTTTGATAAAGCTTGTTAGTATTATGGCTCCTGAAACCACTAACTGTAAAACTGTATGATAAGAAACGATAGCATTGTGAGGGATGCATTGTAGTTCCAGTATCAGAGCTATATAGTCCCATCAAAATTAATTGTTGTTCTTGTCTACCAATTGTCTGATTTCAATAAAACATCATAAGACTCACAAGAATGAAATCTAGTAGTCAAGGTTTTCTTTAAGAATTAGAATAGAGAGCTAGTTTTAAATTGTTGTAGGCAGTAGGGTCTCTAGGGTCCTACATTTTCTTGTTATATTTTTTCATTTTCTTAAAAGAAAAACAAAAAACAAAAAAAAATATTGGCAAATTTGAGCTAGCCAGGAGTTGATATGAGGCATTCAAATCATCTGCCAACTGCATCTGAATGAAAACCATGCGTTGTAATTGTAATTTTTTCTGGTTTGCTTGTACATATTGTGTGCTCAACACACTCCAGGACTTTTTTTTTATATTTGGGAAGGAACCTTAATACCATATTTTGCTGAGTAAAGGCATCATTTTCTTGATTTTGGGGGAAGAAAAATGATGGGGTAAGTAACAATTTTGGAAGACCAGTGTGAATTTATACATTTATACATTATTTAAGAGGGGGCGGGGGTCTGATAAAAAGGGAAAAAGCCTTGCACACAGATCAATTTTCATTGAGTTGTAGCCTTTTGCTATTTTTCATGAAGTTTTTGTCAGTGCTTTATTTTCGGTCACAACTGGGACTATAACCAGGTGGAGCTTTGAAGATCATATTTATAGAATTTTTTCTACTTTCTCTTGATTTTTTCGTCAGACTACAACTTACATAATGGTACTGGTATAGCTTTCTTGATTGTTGCTCAGATATAAGGGTAATTCCAGGACTGGTTTGCTCCTTGCAGTCATTGAAATTAGGATTGAGATTTACAAGCAAGTGGGGCTAGTAAATTAACAATTTTCACTAGCCCGAATGAAAATTCACTAGTCTGAATTATTTTTTTCATTTTACAAGTAAGTCTAAAAAAAGGACAAATACAGAAAAAAAATCATAAATTAAGTAATGTATTATTCAACATTTATTCTCAAGAATACAAGAAAATCATTTGTTTGTATATTTAAGTTAAGACTATATTTTTTTTTAAATAAAGAATATTGTTTGTTTTGAAACTGCCAAAAAAAAAAAAGAGAGAGAAAATATTTTATATATGTCTATAACTATGTTGTTTATCTTTTAAGAAAATAGCAATCAATAAAGTTATAATGGCAAGATTGCCAGTGTTAGATGTCTCCTCTTTATCCTAATATTTTATTGTATATCTCCTGTCCAGCAGTTTTTTTTACGACAGCGAAGAAAAAATTTCAGTCTGACATAATCGCGGGAAATAATCCGGTGTCTTCAAAAACAATCATTTTTCAATTTTGTCAGTGCTACTGTTGCACAACTAAAAGAAATCAGTTGATTGTGCACACATTCCTGCTTTATTTTACATTCAGAATTAATGTCAGCCATCAGCGTTTAATTTGTGTAACAGTTTAAAAGACAAATCTCAACTTAACATCTTATAATCGCATGTTTTTAAAATGACTGCAGAATCAGATAACACTAGTAAAAGTTTTGCAAATAAATCCAAAGTTTGTCAGTCATGAGTAGCCCTTTTTAGTATTCTATATTTTTGGGAAACTGAAAATAATTTTCTGAAAATAAAAGATAATGACTGATCTTTTTACTGGACATTGTGTCCGATAACAATGGGGGTTTTCGTATGGCGAAATGGATACCACCCATTGTCAAAACTGACCAACGAACATTCGCATTGGCTGCTATATTATATATTAAGGCAGCTCAAAAGTTTGTTTACAAGGTGAAGATGAAAGTACAATAATTTTTCCAAGATCTGGATTTCACAAGCTTGTCGGGCTAGTAAATTAGGACTTTTTACTAGCCAGAGAAATCTACTAGTTTTTTGCTGTCTGGCTAACGCTAATTTTGACCACTGTCCTTGTCAGGATAATGTAACTGGGTGTGGTATCATGCCATATGTCATGATACTGTGTTGACACTGTATTGTAGGAGCACTTAGACATAGTCTCAGAAGGATTCATAGGATCGAAATACTGTCAGTGGGATGTTAAAACCAATAATCAAACTAACAAACAAGTCTGAGCATTTGATACATTGCTTTGTACAGATGACTTGTTGAACTCATTGTGGTTATGATTATATAACAACCATTTCTTTTCCAGCAGTGATCATAGTTACTTTTTTTAGTGAGTGTCAGTTATTAATTGTGCACTTCTTACTCCTCTTTTCTCCACAGGCGTGTTCTTTGGTGTCCTTGGAATCATCTATCTAAGATGGCAAAACAAGAGAAAAGAGAGAGATCAGCAGAAGGTTTATGACATGGTTGAGCAGATAATAGGTAATTATTTTATTGTTTGTTATTATTTGTCATGGTGTAAACAGATAAATAAAATGTACCATGACTGTATTCTTCGGCTGTCATCTTTCTTTTTATTGAATTAAACAGAAATTTTATATTCTTGCTTCTCTTTTTGAAATAGGGGTTATACTCAGTGTTCAGCCAATTTTAAAGCAATTGGGAGTTTGGTTGAAAAAAAGGGGCCTTTGACATAAAATATGGGATTGATTCATACTGTCATATGATCAGATAATATGTAATCAAATGCATTGTATTAAAGCAAAGAGCATGTCTTACCAACATATTTCAAAGTCAGTGCAAAAATCAAGAACATTGGAATAGGTTAATTTGAGTTTAAAAATTTCTTATCATTAAGTATTGTCAGTGGATTTAGAGCCAGTTTTATTGTTGGAACTAAATTTATGCTGGTTCATAACTATAGATCTTTTCTTTATCAAAATTAACAAAACGTGTCACAATATAAATTGTAGTTTTAAAAAAAGTCCTCTATGCCCCCAGATGTGTTACGAAATCACTCTGAGATAGCGGAGAAGAAGAATGACTCAAAGGCTTATCCTCCATACCTGGCAGTACAGCATATCCGAGACCAGCTGATACCAGTCTCCAAGAGGTGAGGCTTGATGGGGGCTAGACCTTTCCAGAACTTACATTCAAAGTTCCAACCTGCAGCCATGGTCTTTCCCATAGTTGCAGGACACTTTTTGTGTCACCTGCTGTTAGCAGAGGTGACACATAGGAATCACTTCTCTGTCATCTGTCTGTTTATCTAACTCACTTTTTCCATCACTCTCTGTTCTTCAATTAATTACTGCTATTAAAATGAAATTTCATTGATGGACAGAGCTTGACATAATGTAGAGATTTGTTACACTGAGGGAGTGAAAGATCAAGAAAAAAAACCAAGCTGTTCAACCAGGTTTGACTAGTTGGATACACATTTAACTTGTAATTCCCTTTCTTAGACTGTATCAAGAAAAAAACAAAATACCATGCACTGAACTTCATGTATGTTTGTATGAGTCAGACAGAAGATGCAGGGTCTCTGGGATGATGCTGTCAAGTTTATCGAGAAGAATGAGTCACGTATTCGTGTTGAGACGCAGATCATACAGGGGGAGGAATACAATGTCTGGCGATGGATCCAGGTAAGTCAGTCTCTCTCATGGTATCACCAGTAGTCCTAAAATTCTGTAAAATCGTTTATTTTTTATGGTACCAATTTTCAGTAATTTTTAGAATATTTCTATTCTGATATTTTAAAGCTTACGATTTTGTTCAGTATCAACCTCATGTTTGCCAAACTTTGATCCATGAAAATATCCCCAAGCCAATAGACAGTCAGTACAAATGGCTCTGATTTTGTCTGACTTTTCTCTTGGAAGAGGCTATAGGGTATAGTCATGAGCAGAGAGTCGTGTGTTTTGATATTAGCTATAGCCAATTACTCATTACAGTCAGTGTTTGCAAACTGAAATGAATGATTACCAGAAAATTGACATTCATATTATGATGTTCAGAGATTTGTTCATGAGTAAATCTGATGGGTGATAGTATTATTTAGATGACATTGTTTAATGTCAAATACATAAGGTAATTCCTCAAGTGAAATTGTATACAGAACTGCTTCATCAGAAATAAAGAACATGTCCCTTAGACTGAAATAACCGGTCAGATTAGCTATTATACTTTGTCATTGCTGTTCTCTTGTAAATTTGACCCTTCAAAACTGGAAGCATAGTAAGATCAAATATTTTATGCATCTTCCTATGATAAATTTTTTTTTCAGGCCATGCCTAATGGACACAAGTTATGGCAAGGGCAGGGTAAGTAAATTTTTTCAGTTTCTTGAATATGGAATCCTTAAATGATACATTGTGTCCCAATTTTTCTTGTTAAATGACTTGAAAATGTAAATAAAAGAGAAAATGATTTGATGATCATGTATCTACAGTTGTTGTCAATATATTTTTTCATGATGTTCCACGATTGAACATCAAGATGAAAACCCAAAATACTATATATTGATAACTGATAATTAATCCCCCGCCGTGAAGCGAAGGGGGGATATAGGAATGGCCTTCGTCTGCAGGGGTGTAAAATTTTCTTTTGGGTCACTCGTTCTGAAGGACGAGTAGGTGAAAAATTTTACTCGTCCTTAGACAAAATTAGCACGTTCTATTTGGTTCCCTTTAAGTTGTATAAAGCTTTTGATGTTTTGCGGAAACACCGCAAAACATTTTTATGCTCACCGAAGGTGACACATATAGTCGCCGCTTCGTCCATTCGTCCGTCACACTTTCCTTGTCCGGACTATTTCTCAGGAACTAATGGCTTGAATTCAATGAAACTTTATGGGAAGCTTTATTACCAAGAGTAGATACGCATATCGTCGACATGACCTGGTTCCTCAATTTTTAAGAGAGTTATGGCCCCTACTACCATGTTGTTGACTGATATTCATGTCATTTGCCTAATTTAACAGGAGATATCATTTAAACAAAACCCCACAAAATTCAATATGCTAGTAATGTCAATCATAATCATGTCAGCTAATTGTTGTTTAGGCCATTATACACTATTTCAAATATCCAGTCATATGTCAAGAGTGTTGGTTAACCTCTTTGTTATGAGCACACATTGAAATGTATGACTTAATTTTCAGTAGTATAAAAACTTAAAAAAAAAATCAATGAAAGATCTGATGAGTAACACGTATTATCATATTAAATAGTAAACTGTTACTAAGTCTCCAAATTAGAGTTGGTAAAACATCTCATCTGATGAGGAGAATAGATATGATTTAGGAATGGGGATTTTAACAGCTTTGAGCTGAAAGGTCCTAAGTAAAATTTTGGGGGTGGGGCCTGACCCCTATGTGATCTTGGGGGACACCAAAGTATTTACCATTTTATTAGCTCACCTGAGCACAAAGTGCTCAAGGTGAGCTTTTGTGATCGCCCTTCGTCCGGCGTCCGTCGTCGTCCGTCGTCCGTCGTGCGTCGTCCGTCGTCAACAATTTGCTTTAAATGACATCTCCTCTGAAACCGCTGGACAGAATTTAATGAAACTTGGCAGGAATGTTCCTTGGGTGAGGCTCTACAAAAATTGCTAAAATAAACTTGATCCATGTAGAACTCTGGTTGCCATGGCAACAAAAAGAAAAATAATTTGAAAACTTAAAAAATCATCTCCTTCAAAACTACTGGCCAGATTCCAAAATAATTTGGTACAGATGTTCCTTGGGTCAACCTCTACCAAAGTTGCTAAAATTATTCCGATCCGTAAAAAAACATGGCCGCCAGGGGCGGGGCTTATTTGCCTTATATGTATATAAAGAAACCTTTAAACAACATCTTCTCTGAAACCACTGGACAGAATTTGATTAAACTTGGCAGGGATGATCCTTGAATCAACCTTCACAAAAGTTGCTAAAATAAACTTGATCCATGTAGAACTCTGGTTGCCATGGCAACAAAAAGAAGAAAAAAATGAAAACTTTAAAAATCATCTTCTTCAAAACTACTAACCAGATTTAAAAATAAATTGTAACAGATGTTCCTTGGGTCAACCTCTACCAAAGTTGCTAAAATTTTTCCGATCCGTAAAAAAACATGGCCGCCAGGGGCAGGGCTTATTTGCCTTATATGTATATAGAGAAACCTTTAAACAACATCTCCTCTGAAACCACTGGACAGAATTTGATTAAACTTGGCAGGGATGATCCTTGGGTCAACCTTCACAAAAGTTGCTAAAATAAACTTGATCCATGTAGAACTCTGGTTGCCATGGCAACAAAAAGAAAAAAATATGAAAACTTTAAAAATCATCTTCTTCAAAACTACTGGCCAGATTTTAAAATAAATTGGTACAGATGTTCCTTGGGTCAACCTCTACCAAAGTTGCTAAAATTATTCCGATCCGTAAAAAAACATGGCCGCCAGGGGCGGGGCTTATTTGCCTTATATGTATATAGAGAAACTTTTAAACAACATCTCCTCTGAAACCACTGGACAGAATTTGATTAAACTTGGCAGGGATGATCCTTGGGTCAACCTTCACAAAAGTTGCTAAAATAAACTTGATCCATGTAGAACTCTGGTTGCCATGGCAACAAAAAGAAAAAAATATGAAAACTTTAAAAATCATCTTCTTCAAAACTACTGGCCAGATTTTAAAATAAATTGGTACAGATGTTCCTTGGGTCAACCTCTACCAAAGTTGCTAAAATTTTTCCGATCTGTAATAAACATGGCCGCCAGGTAGCTTAATAAAATGCAAAAAAGTTACATTAAATTACAAGGCCATTTATTAAAGAGAGAGAAGTCTAACAGAGAGAGAGAGAAAACCAGCTAGAAACAAAAAAATAAATTGTAACCTTAGATGAGATAGTCCACTAGTCTGATAGGTCATTTGGGTGATTCCACTACATATGCAGAGGTGGAGAAGATAACATTACCACAAATACCATTCCTATAGCTTAGTCTGACCTTCTGGCAGAGGTCACATTTTCTGGACTGTGTTGCCCCACTGAGTTAGTGCAAAACTACATTACCTGCTACTATGTATATGAGATACTAGGCTAGTTTTACACAAAGCCACCTGATAGAGATATAAGGGTTATTCATACTATCCTAAATCAGCAGCAGCATCAACATCATCATTAAAGTGATTGGGGGGGGTTGCCTTTTTTGGTTCATTCAGTGTTCCAGTACACAGGGATTACCAAACACCTCTTAAAAACCACAAACAAATGATTAAAAACACTTTGTAATAAATTGCAACTTATTTCATAATAATTAACCCTTTTCCTCATAGAGATCTATAAAATACCTATGTGAGTAGCATAAAACCTAATCAGCCTTCAAGTCCAACTGTTACTCGCAGGCTGATCAGGTTTTATGCTGTTTGCTGCTCCTTAGTGGTCTGGGGATGAGGATTTTACAATTAAATTTGGAGTGGTTTAAGTGGGGCTTTCTGCAGATCAGGATTTATGTGGTACCTATAAAGGGCGTCAAAATGAGTTTTATGAAGGAAAAGGTTAAGGACCATCTCTCTTTTTGTCCATTTTCAATCAGCAGTACCACACTGAAATCTCATGATCACTGTTTTTTCCATACTATTGCTAAAATGGGTAAGAAAAACTGTCAAGTTCCTGAGAAACATGTATATCAGTATGATACATGTATACTAGGTTGCATATAGAGCAGTGGTACTCAGGTGAGCGATTTGAGGCCCTATGGGCCTCTTGTTTAACAATCATTTTTAAACTTTAAGACAATGTTTATGCCCATAATCTCACAATCGAGTTATGCCCATTTCACCATAAAAAAAAGCCAGATTTCACTTTTACACTCAAGCATCTTTATTTCTTAAGCAATCATCTTTCTCAGGTGAGCGACCAAGGGCCATCTTGGCCCTCTTGTCTTCTGTCTCATCAAAAGGAACAAGAATATATAATATGGTTTACTGTTTAGAGAGTTAAGAGCTTTTTTTTACCTTTTTTTTATGCTCACTGAAGGTGACGCATATAGTTGCCGCTTCGTCCGTCCGTTCGTTCGTTCGTCCATCACACTTTCCTTGTCCGGACTATTTCTCAGGAACTAATGGCTTGATTTCAACAAAACTTTTTATGTGAAGCTTTATTACCAAGATGAGATGTGCATTACCTGGATTCTATACATTATAAGCATGTGTTGATCCCATTCCGGTCCTTAACATATCCTCCCACCCATTGACCAAGGCCATATTTGTAACAATGACGTTCTTTAGGGAGCATCTGTCAGTTCAATTGACTTTCTTGTTTCTTCTTTTTCCATCAACCATGGAAAGCCAGAAAACCAATGATCCAGGGCTTGTGCGTTTCATTTTATCGTAAGCGCTTTGTTGCTTCCTGCGTCTTAACTCTTGCTTTTTTAGCTCGACTATTCGTAGAATATGAGAGCTATTGTAGTCACCCTGGCGTCGGTGTCAGCGTTGGCGTTGCAGCTTTTGGTTAAAGTTTTGCGTGCAAGTTACTATCAACCTTATATCTCAATAACCATTTATGGTATTGACTTGAAAGTTTATAAATATGTTGAGGGGCATCAGACAACCAAGGTAGATAACTCTTGACTGAATTTAATATGAATTATGGCCCCTTTTTAACTTAGAAATTTTGGTTAAAGTTTTGCATGCAATAGAAAATTTGGTTAAAGTTTTGCGTGCAAGCTACTATGTAGTTTGTATCTCAATAACCTTTCATGGTATTGACTTGAAAGTTTATGAATATGTTTAGGGGCATCATATAACCAAGGTAGATAACTCTTGATGGAATATATTACAAATTATGGCCCCTTTTTAACTTAGAAATTTTGGTTAAAGTTTTGCATGCAAGATACTCTCATGCTTATATCTCAGTATCAAGCATATGATTTTTTAACTTAGAAATTTTGGTTAAAGTTTTGCATGCAAGGTACTTTCATGCTTATATCTCAGTATCCAGGTATGGGATTGATTTGAGACATCTTTAATATGTTTAGGAGTATCATACTATAAAGGAAGATAACACTTGATGGAATATATTAAAAATTATGATCTCCTTTAAACTTAGAATTATGGTTAAATTTTTGCATTCAAGCTACTATCCAGCTTATATCTCAGAAATTGCTTGTGGAATTGACGAGAAAGTTAAGGTGTGTCTTCAAGGGCATCAGAAAACAGGAGGATAACTTTTGGACTGATGCAAATTATGGCCCTTTTCTAACTTGGATTTTTGGTTTAAGTTTTGCATGCACAGTGTTATTGTGCTTATGTCTCACTAACTAGGCATGGGATTGATTTTAGACATCATAAATATATTAAGGGGTATCAGACTATCAAGGTATATCATTTTTTACTATTACTATGAAGGGCAAGAATTTTAAATAGATTTTATTTGATTTACCAACAAGCATTTTGAATAGTCGAGCGTACTGTCCTCTGACAGCTCTTGTTGTATTTTCATCGTCTCTGTCTCCAAGAAGCGTACTCAATGACAATTGTTTCGACATTTTGACTGCCGGAAACAAAACATATTTGCAAACCTGGACTGTGCCGCAAACTAACAAAAAACGTATTGAAAAAACACCGTAGAATATTGTGAACCAGTCTGCGCTAGCACCTTATGGATCTTTCTGAAAAATGAGCGTCACTATGGTGATATTTTGTCAAACTTAGCTCCCCTGATCAAGTAAAGAGTTTTATGATATCGATTTACCATAGTAACAATATCAAATTCATTTTTTTTCTGAAACATGTCTTTCTTGGCCACGAAAAGTTCAGGTTCAGGGAAATTATGCTTGTCCGACCGTGAAATTCACTCGTAAATACAAGCAGACGAGTGGATTTTCACAGCCCTGGTCTATCTGTCTGTCCGTAACGTTTTTGTGTCCGCTCCATATCTCCTATACCGCTTGAAGGATTTTCGTGAAACTTGCCACAAATGTAAACCTAGTTGAGACGATGTGCAGAACACAGGTGGCAGCCATGTAGGCTCAAGGTGAAGGTCACACAAGAAAGTTATATGTTTGAACCTTCAATTTCATGTCCGCTCCATATCTCCTATACGCCTTTTAGTTTTTTCATGAATCTTGCCTCAAATATATATCTAATTGAGACGATGGGCAGAACATAGGTTGCAGTCATGTTGGCTCAAGGTCAAGGTCACACTTGACGGTCATGTGTTTGAACCTTCTATTTCCTTACAATTTCATGTCTGCTCCATATCTCCTATACCCCTTGAAGGATTTTAATGAAACTTGCCTCAAATATAAATATAATTGAGATGATGTGCAGAACACAGGTTGCAGCCATGTTGGCTCAAGGTCAAGGTCACACTTGAAGGTCAAGTGTTTGAACCTTCAATTTCAATTTACAATTTTGTGTCTGCTCCATAACTCCAATACTCCTCGAAGGATTTTAATGAAACTTGCCTCAATTATAAACCAAATTGAGACAATGTGCAGAACACAGGTGACAGTCATGTTGGCTCAAGGTCAAGGTCACACTTGAAGGTCAAGTGTTTGAACCTTAATTTCAATTTACAATTTTGTGTCTGCTCCATAACTCCGATACTCCTCGAAGGATTTTAATGAAACTTGCCTCAATTATAAACCAAATTGAGACGATGTGCAGAACACAGGTGACAGTCATGTTGGCTCAAGTTCAAGGTCACATTTGATGGTTCAGTGTTCATTCCTGGATATTTTTGTTTCCATGCTATATTTTCTGAACAAGGGAAAGTTTTTCATAAGTCAACTACATCAAAATGTTGGTAGAAGCAGGGCAATTTCCATTAGAGGAAAAACATGTCTCCTATGTCAGTGGCGGGGGATATAGCTGTCCTTTGGATTGTCTTGTATAATTTAAAATTCAAATTGTTAATATAATTCTCACTAATGTTTGTGTCTGCCATTAAGGTTTATATCCTGTTATCTAATGGTAGATGTAAAGAATTAAATGAACTGTTTAATCAGGTGTCCTCTTCATATCTCCCAAATACTATCAAAGCGATGGTAAACTCAGATAGTCTTGTCATGTTCAGGCCAATAGCTCAGTGGTAGAGTGTCCGCTTTGCATTTGGGAGGTCTGGGGTTTAAATCTCAGCCTGGGCACTTCCTCTGGTGACCACATCAAACCAAAGACATATAAAATTAGTATCAGATGCACCCTTGCCTGGTACTCGGCAAAATTGGGTTGCTATGGGAACTCAGAGCACTCTGTACTGGCACTACCCAGTGTATCGGTGCTATATTCTGGGCACGTAGAAGAACCAAGGAGTCTATTTGCAAATGAGCTAGGGTATTGCACCCTGACTCACTTGTATCCAACCTCTGGCTCTTCAGATGCTGTTTCTCAGCAAAAAAATCAATAGCTCCATGACCTTTTGAATTTGCATGATTAAGGGCGTATGTGACAGTTTCTACATTTTCTATTTAGACAAAGAAGGAAAATTTAAACTGTTCAATAGAATTTTTTTAAACTTTGCATGTTTATAGAGAATCATCAACTTTCATGAAAAAAAAAATTGGGGGGTCACCGTCCTACTTTTTGAATTATCTGCCCCTGAATGTGATATTTTAGCACTTTTAGGCCATATTAAAGGGCAGATAACTAAAAAGAAATCTAACTGATACCTTATATTATTTCTTATTAATGTTTGTTATTTCATTTCAAGTCATTATGCAAAATTTGAAACCAATTGATCATATAGAAGTTCTGTTATGTTTAAAACTGTAAATATATTGCAATTTATATATATTTATAAGGGGAGAGAGAGTTGGAGGAAAATTGATATGTATTTGCATGAGTGATTATAGTATAAAATCTGTCTCATCAGAATTTCTACAGATTTTGTACAGAGATAGGGAATAAAGTACTGAACAATCCTTTTGAAACCTTATGAGGTGTTGTTTGTCATTATTTGAGTTATCTGCCCTTGAATATTGTGTCCATTTGTCTTGATTGAACAGAAGTACTAATAAGCTTCTGTTGTGTTCAGTATTAGAATTTGGCATATATGGTCCTCATCTGCTGTCTTCTGTTCCAGCTTTTGGTGAAACCAGTCAGAGCAGTGTGAATTCTTTACCATACGGACCAACCCCCTGTCTTAAAGTCAGGAATATGTTTGATGCTAACATGTAAGTACTTTATTATCGGTAACTTTTATATAGTGTTAAGTTTATATAGTGTTTCTTGATCAGTAACGTTCACATAGTGTTTCTGTGATCAGTAATGTTCACATAGTGTTTCTGTGATCAGTAATGTTCACATTGTGTTTCTGTGATCAGTAACATTCACATAGTGTTTCTGTGATCAGTAACGTTCACATAGTGTTTCTGTGATCAGTAATGTTCACATACTAGTTCTGTTATCAGTAACATTCACATAGTGTTTCTGTGATCAGTAATGTTCACATAGTGTTTCTGTGATCAGTAATGTTCACATAGTGTTTCTGTGATCAGTAATGTTCACATAGTGTTTCTGTGATCAGTAACATTCACATAGTGTTTCTGTGATCAGTAACATTCACATAGTGTTTCTGTGATCAGTAACATTCCCATAGTATTTCTGTGATCAGTAATGTTCACATAGTGTTTCTGTGATCAGTAATGTTCACATAGTGTTTCTGTGATCAGTAATGTTCACATAGTGTTTCTGTGATCAGTAATGTTCACATAGTGTTTCTGTGATCAGTAATGTTCACATAGTGTTTCTGTGATCAGTAATGTTCACATAGTGTTTCTGTGGTAAGTAATGTTCACATAGTGTTTCCTTGATCAATAATTTTCACATAGTGTTTCTGTGATCAGTAATGTTCACATATTGTTTCTGTGATCAGCAATGTTCACATTGTGTTTTTGTTATCAGTACTGTTCACAGTGTGTTTCCTTGATCAGTAACATTCACATACTGTTTCTGTGATCAGTAATGTTCACATAGTGTTTCTGTGATCAGTAATGTTCACATACTGTTTCTGTGATCAGTAATGTTCACATAGTGTTTCTGTGATCAGTAATGTTCACATAGTGTTTCTGTGATCAGTAACATTCACATACTAGTTCTGTGATCAGTAATGTTCACATAGTGTTTCTGTGATCAGTAATGTTCACATAGTGTTTCTGTGATCAGTAATTTTCACATGGTGTTTCTGTTATCAGTAATGTTTACATAGTGTTTCTGTGATCAGTAAGGTTCAAATAGTGTTTCTGTGATCAGTAATGTTTACATACTAGTTCTGTGATCAGTAACATTCACATAGTGTTTCTGTGATCAGTAATGTTCACATAGTGTTTCTGTGATCAGTAACATTCACATAGTGTTTCTGTGATCAGTAATGTTCACATAGTGTTTCTGTGATCAGTAATGTTCACATAGTGTTTCTGTGATCAGCAATGTTCACATGGTGTTTCTGTTATCAGTAATGTTCACATAGTGTTTCTGTGATCAGTTATGTTTACATACTAGTTCTGTGATCAGTAACATTCACATAGTGTTTCTGTGATCAGTAATGTTCACATAGTGTTTCTGTGATCAATAACATTCACATAGTGTTTCTGTGATAAGTAATGTTCACATAGTGTTTCTGTTATCAGTAATGTTTACATAGTGTTTCTGTGATCTGTAATGTTCAAATAGTGTTTCTGTGATCAGTAATGTTCACATAGTGTTTCTGTGATAAGTAATGTTCACATTGTGTTTCTGTGAGCAGTAACTTTAACATACTGTTCTGTGATTCTGTGCCATTTGAATGTAATACACAAAATCTTCTACAGACAGAGATCTGCTTACTGTCTGGTCCAGCTTTCCAGTGGTTGTATCATATTGTAAAACAGTGTATTAAAGCAGTGTATCCGCATAGTATGGGGTCCATTTTGCTGCTCTTAGTGTTGGTATTTGAAGGAAAAACTGAAGTACCAGGCATGCGTTCAGTATGCCAACCATATGCAGTCGTACGCTTACAGTCAGCTATGAAACTGTCTCATTGTCATAAACCATGATATTCACATATACCTATGTACTGCATAAGGTGCATGTGAACAGCATGGTTTAAGGTCCAAAGACAACTCCATAGCTGACTGTAAGTGACTGATTGCATATGGTTTGGCATACTAAACGCACGCCAGGACACAGGTAAATCCATATGTTAACTTCTTATGCATGTAACACTGTTTTAGTTTGATGGGATGAGGCCAGTGACAATTTTTGTTCACAGGGAGAAAAGTGCGGATGATTGGCACATCGATATTGAGGAGGGGATCCTGGAGAAATGTGAGAACAACAATGGAATTCTTCACATCTTTGTGGACAGAACGTCCAGAGAGGTCAGTGATTGGTCAGATTTCTAGTTAAAGACGATGGTTAAAATGGTATTTCAATGATGTCAGATAACCAGATTTCTTTTATGAGTTACTGAACCTTTTATATGAACTTCCTGTTTAAAGATACAGAAAATTTGATGGGCACAGTTTGTTATTGTAGTCTTCCCTATGTCATGTCTGCTTTAAAATAAACATGAATAAAAATGAAATAGCAATATTATAATATTTTTTTACAGGGTTGTGTCTATATCAAATGCAGTAGCTGTGAGAAAGCCTATGAAGCTTATCAGGCGTTACATGGCTGGTGGTTTGATGGTAAGGCTTTGTTCATAACTTGACTTGGAAAGGAGAGGTTGCCCTGGCATTGGCATGTGTTATAGTCTTTCATAAGTTTTGCTTTAATGAGGTACCTTTGCAAATTGATGTTAAATCTGAATTATACTTCAGGTTTTCCCATCCAATAAGTCAAATTTTCAACCAAAACATAAAATCATAAATTGACAATATTAGCTTGTCAAACTATGCAAATCCAAAGAACATATTGACAAGATTACATAGTGATTAAAGTTATTTTTTTATGACCTCTCTCTAATTTTGTTTTCATGAGTTTTCACCTATGAAAAATATGGGTTATCCCCCCCTTAAAACTTAAAAACTGTGATTATCACCATTTTTCTACGATGAAATTTGGATTTCTTTATGAAATTTGAAATAGAATCACAAAATGTGGCTTTCTACCATTAGTTTTTAGCTCACCTGAGCCAGAGGCTCAAGGTGAGCTATTGTGACCGGTCTTCGTCCGTCGTCCGTCCGTCCGTCGTCCGTCCGTCCGTCGTCCGTCAACATTTTGCTTCAAACGACATCTCCTCCTTAACCGATTGGTCAATTTTGATAAAACTTTACAGGGATGTTCCTTGGGTGGTCCCCTTTCAAAGTTGTTCAAAGAATTGAATTCCATTTGGAATTCTGGTTGCCATGGCAACGGAAAGAAAAAACTTAAAATGTCTTCTTCTCCAAAACAACCAACTGAATTTCAAAATGTTTTGGCACAGATGTTCCTTTGGTAAGTGTCTACCAAGATTGTTCAAATTATTTGGATCCGTAAAAAAACATGGCCGCCAGGGGCGGGGCTTATTTGCCTTATATGTATATAGAGAAACCTTTAAACAACATCTCCTCTGAAACCACTGGACAGAATTTGATTAAACTTGGCAGGGATGATCCTTGGGTCAACCTTCACAAAAGTTGCTAAAATAAACTTGATCCATGTAGAACTCTGGTTGCCATGGCAACAAAAAGGGGAAAAAAATGAAAACTTTAAAAATCATCTTCTTCAAAACTACTGGCCAGATTTTAAAATAAATTGGTACAGATGTTCCTTGGGTCAACCTCTACCAAAGTTGCTAAAATTATTCCGATCCGTAAAAAAACATGGCCGCCAGGGGCGGGGCTTATTTGTCTTATATGTATATAGAGAAACCTTTAAACAACATCTCCTCTGAAACCACTGGACAGAATTTGATTAAAATTGGCAGGGATGATCCTTGGGTCAACCTTCACAAAAGTTGCTAAAATAAACTTGATCCATGTAGAACTCTGGTTGCCATGGCAACAAAAAGGGGAAAAAAATGAAAACTTTAAAAATCATCTTCTTCAAAACTACTGGCCAGATTTTAAAATAAATTGGTACAGATGTTCCTTGGGTCAACCTCTACCAAAGTTGCTAAAATTATTCCGATCTGTAAAAAAACATGGCCGCCAGGGGCGGGGCTTATTTGCCTTATATGTATATAGAGAAACCTTTAAACAACATCTCCTCTGAAACCACTGGACAGAATTTGATTCAAATTGGCAGGGATGATCCTTGGGTCAACCTTCACAAAAGTTGCTAAAATAAACTTGATCCATGTAGAACTCTGGTTGCCATGGCAACAAAAAAACAAGAAAAAAAGAAAACTTTAAAAGTCATCTTCTTCAAAACTACTGGCCAGATTTTAAAATAAATTGGTACAGATATTCCTTGGGCCAACCTCTACCAAAGTTGCTAAAATTATTCTGATCCGTAAAAAAACATGGCCGCCAGGGGCGGGGCTTATTTGCCTTATATGTACATAGAGAAACCTTTAAACAACATCTCCTCTGAAACCACTGGACAGATTTAGATTAAACTTGGCAGGGATGATCCTTGGGTCAACCTTCACAAAAGCTGCTAAAATAAACTTGATCCATGTAGAACTCTGGTTGCCATGGCAACAAAAAGAAAAAAAATATGAAAACTTTAAAAATCATCTTCTTCAAAACTGCTGGCCAGATTTTAAAATAAATTGGTACAGATGTTCCTTGGGTCAACCTATTTATCTCAGGTGAGCGATTTAGGGCCATCATGGGCCTCTTGTTCTTAAAGATTAAAAGTTCTTTTTTTTTCATATTTAAGGAGTTTATTTCCCATAAGCTCCAATGTTGACTTTAATATGGATTATCTCCCAAAAATCTGACAAAACTGAAGAAAAAAAAACAACTCTCAGTGAAACATTTTAAGCTTGACAATTCGAAGAATATGAGAATTATTGTAGTCACTCTTGCGTTGGCATTGCAGCTTTTTGTTAAGTTTTGCATGCAAGTTACTATCAAACTTATATGTCAATTATCATTTATGGTATTTACTTTAAAGTATATGAATATGTTCAGGTGCATAAAACAACTAAAGTAGATAACTCTTGATTGAATTTAATATAAATGATGGTCCCTTTTTAACTTAGAATTTTTGGTTTAAGTTTTGCATGCAATAGAAAATTTGGTTAAAGTTTTGCATGCAAGCTACTATCCAGCTTGTATCTCAGTAACTATTCATGGTATTGACTTGAAAGTTCATGAATATGTTTAGGGGCATCAGACAACCAAGGTAGATAACCCTTGATGGTACATATCACAAATTATGGCCCCTTTTTTGACTTAGAAATTTTGGTTGAAGTTTTGCATGCAAGGTACTTTCATGCTTATATCTCAGTATCCAGGCATGGTAATTGATTTGAAACATCTTTAATATGTTAAGGAGTATCATACTATGAAGGTAGGTAACTCTTGATGGAATATATTACAAGTTCAGGCTCCTTTTTAACTTAGAAATTTTGGTTAAGGTTTTGCATGCAAGGAATGTCATGCTTTCATTTCAGTTACAAGGCATGGGTTTGATTTGAAACTTCTTAAATGTATTCAATTGTATCATACTATAGTGGCAGATAGTTTTTGACTGAATATAATGCAGATTTAAGGGCCATTTTTTGACTTAGACTTTTTGGTTCAAGTTTTGCATGCAAGCTTCTATCCTGCCTACATATCAGAATTTGTTTATGGTATTGACTAGAAAGTTTAGGAGTGTGTTCAGGGGCATCAGAAAACAAAGGAGGATAACTCTTGGACTTAATTATATATATATTATGTCCCCTTTCTAACTTGGGATACTTGGTTAAAGTTTTGCATGCACAGTTTTATTATGCTTATATCTGAGTAACTAGGAATGGGATTGGTTTTAGACTTCATAAACATATTTAGGGGTATATGACTATCAAGGTATATCATTTTTTACTTTTATAATGTACAGGGTATATTAAGGGTAAGACTTGAAACAAATTTCATTTGATTTAACAACAAGCATTTTGAATAGTCAAGCGTGTTGTCCTCTGACAGCTCTTGTTAGCTCACCTGAGCACATGTGCTTAGGATGAGCTATTAGGATTGATGAATGTCCATCATCCGTCCGTCCGTTGTCCAAAATTAGTTTGTTTGCACTCTAGCATCTTCATTTCTTAAGCAAGCATCTTCAAACTATATGACAATGTTTATTACCATAATCTCACGGCCAAGCTTGTATTGATTATGGCGAATATCAGCCTATTAGGTCAGGAATTATGCCCTTTGATATCAATTCATTAGTCAGGAGTTATGCCCCTTTTAATGTTTAAATTTGTGTGTTTAAAGCCATAATTTCTCAGTCATGTCTGACTTCAAATTTCGACCACAGGCACTGTTTCGTTTGTGGAATTATAAATGATCTCATGGATCTTGTATTCAGTACAACTGTGCCATAATTTAGTTACATGTACAGACAATGAAGGCAGTTTTTCTCAGGTGAGCATCTTTAGGGCCATCTTGGCCCTATTGTCTTTTATTTTCTAATTACATTTTTTTTTAATTCTCTTACCTTATTTCAGTGTAAGAAGCATTGTTGACAGCTAATTCAAACACAGATTTAACAATTTGTTCCACCCACAGGCATGTGTTTTTTGGACAAAGTAGCTCAAGGAATTTTTATAACTTAAGTGTCTAGTTAATGGGACAAGATTATTATATGGTAATTAAAATACCAGGTGAGTGTCTGCGTCCACTTGGCTGTGCTCTTGTTATATTTTAAATGATTTTTCACCTCGACAATTCGTAGAATTTGAGAGCTATTGTAGACACCCTGGCGTCGGCGTTGGCATTGGCGTTGCAGCTTTTGGTTAAAGTTTTGCGTGCAAGTTACTATCAACCTTATATCTTAATAACCATTTATGGTATTGACTTGAAAGTTTATAAATATGTTCAGGGGCATCAGACAACCAAGGTAGATAACTCTTGACTGAATTTAATATGAATTATGGCCCCTTTTTAACTTAGAAATTTTGGTTAAAGTTTTGCATGCAATAGAAAATTTGGTTAAAGTTTTTCGTGCAAGCTACTATCTAGTTTGTATCTCAATAACCATTCATGGTATTGACTTGAAAGTTTATGAATATGTTTAGGGGCATCATACAACCAAGGTAGATAACTCTTGATGGAATATATCACAAATTATGGCCCCTTTTTAACTTAGAAATTTTGGTTAAAGTTTTGCATGCAAGATACTCTCATGCTTATATCTCAGTATCAAGCATGGGATTGATTTGAAATATCTTTAATATGTTTAGGATTATCATACTATCAAGGTAGATAACTTTTGATGGAATATATTACAAGTTATGGCCCCTTTTTTAACTTAGAAATTTTGGTTAAAGTTTTGCATGCAAGGTACTTTCATGCTTATATCTCAGAGTCCAGACATGGGATTGATTTGAAACATCTTTAATATGTTTAGGGGTATCATACTACAGTGGAAACTCCCTAAACCGGACCCTCCGTAAACCGGAATCCTTCTCATTCCGGACGATCTCATAAGTCCCGTTTTTTTGCTTATTTGATACATATAGAAAATAACTCTCTAATCCGGGAATTTTGGTCCGGTTGTCATTTTTTCTTAAAAAAACCCCCGGTTTTTTAAAAAAAAGGGAAAAAAATAACCGGGGAAGGTTTATGGGATTAAGGTTAATTATGGTACGGACAGTCAGGTATATGGTAAAGAGTGTTATTAAGAATAAGGTGTAAAAAACAAACTTGACAATCAGGAAATTGATCAGGAAGACAAAAGGTAAGTAATTTTGTTAATTAATGATGAAAAAGAATGAGAGTATAGCAGGTGATTATTAAAAAAATCTGAGAGAAAAATAGAATTATGTTAAAATATAATTATGACAATAAAGATCTATTAAAAAAAAGTTAAGAAAAAATATCATCATCAACATCATCATCCACAACAACAGCTGAGTCTGATTTACAAAACCTCCGTAATCCGGAATCCTCTCTAATCCGGACTTTTTTGCTGGTCCCGAGGGTGTCCGGTTTAGGGAGTTTCCACTGTATAAAGGAAGATAACACTTGATGGAATAAATTAAAAATTATGACCCCTTTTAACTTAGAATTATGGTTAAATTTTTGCATTCAAGCTACTATCCACCTTATATCTCAGAAATTGCTTGTGGAATTGACTAGAAAGTTAAGGTGTGTCTTCAAGGGCATCAGAAAACAGGAGGATAACTTTTGGACTGATGCAAATTATGGCCCTTTTCTAACTTGGATTTTTGGTTTAAGTTTTGCATGCACAGTGTTATTGTGCTTATGTCTCAGTAACTAGGCATGGGATTGATTTTAGACATCATAAATATATTAAGGGGTATCAGGCTATCAAGGTATATCATTTTTTACTATTACTATGAAGGGCAAGAATTCAAATAGATTTCATTTGATTTACCAACAAGCATTTTGAATAGTCGAGCGTGCTGTCCTCTGACAGCTCTTGTTGTATGTTTTTGTTGTTGAAAATGTATGTATTACTAAGTCGGAAATAGTATGTAACTTGTTAAACAAAATTGATGGTGTGTTATTCAGGTCGTTTGATCACAGTGAAGTACCTTCGCTTAGAGCACTACCATGACAGATTCCCAGACTCCAGGAACAGAAAATATCCTCTTCATCCATCTAAAACCGAGCACCACTCTGTCTCAAGACCGTACCACAGGTCTGCACTGGAAATGACATAATTGGGACCTGAATATTCTCATGTGGGGCTGTGTATGGTTCATCCTTCAAGTGCAGTTATAAAGCCTTGAATGATTGAGGGAAAACTGAGGTACAGTGACCTTAAGCTGCCTCTCAGTGACTCGGTAGCTAATTGGCCCACCTTAACTTCCCCCGTTTTTAGGAGGAACACGTTTTATGAAGAAGAACATGTTTTACTCCATTGACATTTATTGACCAGAATATATCTTGAGTATGGTGCATGCATCATTTGTTTTAAGGTCATCCACAATGTATTTTTGTTGCATTTTGTATGTAAAGGAGCTGCATTGTGCAGTTTTTGGCAAACTATTCATAAATAAAATATTTGTAACAAGCAGTCATTTGCTAAGCATTTAAATTTTTTATTTTTTTTTAATTTGAAAGAAGTGTTATTTGATTATTTTAAGCACCTTACTTTAAACTTCCTGCTAGTTACTTATTCAATATGACCAAAAATAGTCAGGAATTCTTAACAATTATGTTTGTATAAAAGCCAAAATTTGCAAAATGCAGCTAAATTAACCTCTGATTTGTAAACTGTTGATTTTTTAGCTCACCTGAGCACTTGTGCTCAGGGAAGCTTTTGCGACCGCTTTTTGTCCGTTGTCCGTTGTCAACAATTGCTTATGAACACTCTAGAGGCCACAGTTTTGGCCCAATCTTCATGAAACTTGTTTAGGATGTCTGACTAAATGAAATCTTGGATGAGTATGAAATTGGTCATGTGGGGTCAAAAACTAGGTCACCAGTCAAATCTTCTCAGGCCATTTTGGCCCAATCTTCATGACATTGGTCAGAATGTTTGTCTACATGATATCTTGGATGAGTGAAATTGTGATGAGTGTCACATGGGGTAAAATAAACTTATTTGTTTATGTTGAAAATGGCTTCCATCAAGTTGTTTCAGTTTCAGTTTCTCACTAGCATTTTATCATGAAATATACCAGTAAGATAACTAATAAGAACAAAAGCAATAACCTGGTATTGTTTATTATGGTTTTGTATAGACTTTGTGGCATATTATCGTATTCATTGGCTTTCAGTATATCCATTTTCTGAGAGCGTATACCGGTAAATTTCACTTCTCGGTGATTGAAAAAAGAAACCTGAATAGCTGTATATCAGCATATAAGGCTCACCCCCTCTATAAACCTGAATTATCTGGAAAAAAAGTGTGCCTAATCTGCCGGTGTATACGGTAGGTCAACATGTCAAATCTTAGAAAAACCTTGTGAACACTCTAAAAGCCACAGTTTCAGCCTAACCTTAATGTAACTTGGTCAGAATGTTTGTTTACATCAAATCTCGATGAATTGAAAACTGAGCCACATGGGGTCAAAAAGTAGGTCACCAGGGCAAATTTTAGAAAAATCTTGTGAACCTCTAGGGGCCTACATTTTTGTACCAGTCCTCATTACACTTGATAAGAATGATGACTGCATGAATTCCCAGTTGAGTCAGATTCAGGTAGGATCAAAATCTAGGTCATTTAGTCAAATGTTAGAAAAACACTTAAGATGCCAAATTTTTTGCCATCATGCCTAACACAGCAATCATACTCAGGTGAGCGACACAGGGCCATCTTGGCCCTCTTGTCGACTATTGTTGACTTTTTTTTGTATTTGGGAATATGCTGTCTATAAATCGAGAGAACATTATCAGAAAATATATCTCCTATTTTTTTTTAGCTCACCTGAGCACATCGTGCTCAAGGTGAGCTTTTGTGATCGCCCTTCGTCCGTCGTTCGTCGTCAACAATTTGGCTTGTTAACACTCTAGAGGCCATATTTTTTGGCCAATCTTGAAACTTGGTCAGAATGTTTGTCTCCATAAATTCTTGGACAAGTTAAAAAGGTTGGTCAAATCTTAGAAAAACCTTGTTAACACTATTGAGGCCACATTTTTGGTCCAATCTTTATGAAACCTGGTCAGAATGTTTGTTTCCATAAAATCTTGGACAAGTTTGAATTTGGGTCATGTGGGGTCAAAACGTAGGTCACCAGGTAAAATCTTAGAAAAACCTTGTTAACACTCTAGAGGCCACATTTTTGGCCCAATCTTCATGAAAATTGGTCGGAATGTCTGTTTCCATAAATGTTGGCCAAGCTCAAAAGTGGGTCATGTGATGTCAAAAAGTAGGTCAATATGAAAAATCCAACATATGTTGCTCATTTATAATCAGGTGAGCAATTCAGGGCCATCATGACCCTTTTGTTTAATATCTTTTAAATAAAAGTTATATTTATTATGTTATGAGCAGACTTGTCTGGTTTAATATCTTATGATGCTGGTAGAATTTGTGTAATTCTAATTATAAAAGTTTATACATATTGCTGCTTAAGTTCACCACAAATACAAGGAAAACAATGTGTTGTGTCTCATCATAGATTTGTTTTTAAAACATAAATTACAAGAACTTCTATCACTTAATGGTATATATTAAGTTTTTCTGATTATCAAAACCTTTGCAAGAGGCACACAGAAGACCTTTTCCAGCTGAGAATTGTTTTCAATCAGATTTGGTTTTGAATTAGTATATGAAGTAAAATGATGTCTGTGAAATAGCCTTTACTATTTGTCAGCATACAAGGCCTGGCCATTCTATGATTTTTTTTTGTTGCTATTTGGTAGTTGTAATAGGTGTGTGTTTATTCAAAGGGGCTATTACATGTATAAAGCTGTTACAGACAAAACTTTTATAGGGCATATGTTACAAGGCAATCATTAAAAAAAAATGCTGGTTTGTTGTTGGCAAAGCCCGCTCACCAAGTCTCTTCTCCTTTTTTTTTTAATCCTCAGGAGGGGAGGGAGAGCAGATTTTTGTTTTTATAGGCCAAAATCTAACCTAACTGATAAGATAGTGGTGAAAGGACAGCTGCAAACCAGCTATTTAATGATAGCCCAATTGCATTCTTTGCAGAGATACTTTGAAAAATATAATTTCACAGTATGTTTTATTAATAAAAACATGGTGATGGACTTCAGTTGTGAAAAAGTAGTGTTTATTGACTGGATCAGAATGTTGAATGTTTGATCCCTGTCAGGTGCTGGAAAATTATGCTTTTCTGCTCCTCATAATGAGTTACACTTACCGTCAAATAAGCAAAAATATTGACCAGGTCGTCATTTAAATACAAACACTTACACCGGCTGCAGCTGGTGAAGTGAAAGAAGTTACGTCATGTGATTGGGCCATGTCCTGCCTTCCTTAACTTCAGTGTATTTCATGCCTATCCTCCAAACACATTTAGATGTTGTTGTTTCTTCCCATTTGTTCTTAAAGGATAGAGTTGTCATGTCAATATTTGTTATATTTATACCCCCACAAACAAAGTTTGAAGGGGGTATACTGGAATCAGCCTTTCGGTCGGTTGGTTGGTTGGTCAGACTGCAAATTCTTGTCCAGTGAACTCCTTCACTTTCTGTCCGACTCACCTAAAACTTGGTATAAATATTCATTAGGAGCTGAAGGTGTGAAAGATGCAAATTTCACGTTCGTTCACACAAGGATTATGGAGTTATTGCCCCTGAATCACTCTAAAAGTCTTGTTTGGTGAACTCCTCCTTCAGTTTCTGTCCAATTCACCTGATACCCGGCATAAAATTTCAGTAGAAAGTAGTAGATGTGCAAGACACAAATTTCACGTTCGTTTGCACAAGAATTACGAAGTTATTGCCCCTGATTCGACTCTAAATATCTTGTGATGCAAACTTCTACATTTCTTAACCAATTAAGTTCAAATTTTGTGTGTGCATTGATAATCAGCTGGAGAGGTGTGTGACATAAATTTAACTTGAGTTGTCTCAAGGATGGCAGAGTTACTGCCCTGGTCCTATTTTTGGCGCCTAGGGAAAGTACAGTGTCCAAGAACAGTGACTCTACCTGGTCCCATTTTTTAATTATCTTCCCTTTGCTTTTTTTTGTCCAGGATATAACTTGAATATTATACATGGTAGTTTACTTGAAACTTAAAATGCAGACAGATGGTGAATAGGTGAAGTGCAGTGTCAAAGAACTGTAACTACACTTTTAAACTACTGTGCCAAACAACCATAATTGACTCTCTATCCACTTTAAATAAAAACTTTACTTACTTATTACTTAATATCATAACCAATATACTATGTATACAGGTTCTTATCTATGCTCCGCCTGGAGTCTGCCTTCTCCTGTATCAAAGCATTTTGCGGGGGTATTAATTACCTTCTTCTAGTTGGATCAGGTTTGAAAATATTCATCAGAATGTCATGTGTATATATAAAATTTTGAGATAAAAAAAATGCAAAAAGAGGTGCTTATCTAACTTACAAGTATAAAACATGTGTTTTTATCATTATTGTCTAAACCTTGATTAAAAAATAAGTGTCTCTTTAGATTTACATTTAATGTATACTCAGCAATAGTAGAAACTTGCTCCATATTCAAGTGTATTTATTTTTCCTAAAACCAATACAGAAAATAAGTTTCCAGATACATATCAGTTGACATAATTTTGTAAGTAAAATTTTTGTATGAGACAAGTCAGAGAAGTCCAAGTAAAACCATCAGAAACTGGCTGCAATGTGTTTGTTTAAAATCTGCTGTTTTTGTTTTTGAAGAAAATAGGAAAAGTAGAACATCTTTTCAAATTTCAGATTAGTCTGTGTAGCAAACATTGAATCAATATATCACTTGTGTTTAACATGCACCTGCAAAATGCGAAATTGGCTGTTCTGGCAAGTGACCTTTTTGCAGATGTGTATTTGGGGTAGACTTTACATGAGTGCATTTAGAAAATGACCGTATCTCTCATGTATATTCACAAACTGGCTTTATAAACATTTGGTGAAAATATTAATATTTAAAAACAGGGACATTTCTAGTTTTGCTGAGTACATGATTCAAAGTAGTCTAGTGAATTTATCAATGAAGGGATTGTACTATTAAAACGAAAAAAAAAAATGCGGTGGACATGTTTTCTCAGTTTGCGATCTTTCATATTCTACTGAAAGAGAAATTAGAGTCTTATATGTGGACCGATTAATGAATTGAGAACATGGCCCTCCTGATGATACAAAGTGTACTCAGATAGATTTGAGCTTGTGCCCAAGATACCAGTAAGTATTTTTTGAGAACTGCAGGCCAAGTTGAAATGGATTGAGTAAAGGCAGTAACAGTGTTAGCAAGCTTAAGATATTACAGATACATAGAAGTCTTACTTAGCAAACTGATTGTTAAATTGTATTTTTTATAATAGTTGAAAGGTGAAGGTCACAGGAGTTGTTAGATTTGTTTTGTAATTCATAGGCTACATTTTCATTTCCATTCTGTAACTATATTTGGGTTTTCATGAAAATTTACAGAAGTGTCATATCACAAAGGTGTGCCGCGTGCATCAAACATGTGCAGGCTTGAAAGGTCAGAGCAGTTGGGGAATCATAACCCATTTCCATTATTTTCTTGTTTCAATCTGGCACAAATTTGTCATGGGTTTTTTTCACCAGTGGAGACTCCTGACAGTATTGCTTGCTATACTAACAAAGCCTTGTTCAGATTATTTCAATCCATTTATAATAAAAACGTGCCTGCTAGGGACGGCACTAATTTGCCATAGTTGAATATGTATTGTATTTTTAGTTTTTAATATCTTTTTAAAACTACTGGCCAGAATTGAAATTGTTGTTCAACCAAAATTGTTAAAATTATTTGGCATTTCATTTCACCCTCTCTACTGAATAAACCATTTCACTGCGAAATGAGACGTAAACCTACGTAAAGAAACTATCACTTCTGGAACATGCATATGTTCAAAGGTTAATAATTTTCCC
>CM037785.1:6777770-6827770 GCA_021229015.1 Solen grandis
CGACGAAAAGAAAATGGATTCTGTCGATGGTAAACATGTGGAAACTAAAACCAAAGAAGTGCCATTTTCCTTCAAGTATTCCACAGGCTTTTTCAGAATGCGGGCTTCGAGTGACGATACCCTGCCCACCATCATCCCTCCGAAAAGACCACAGAAGAAGTTTATATGCACCCATACTATTGAGGAAATCATTTTTGGAGAAAACGAATGCATTGAGTCGTTCATGGCTAAATATAAATAGAATGTAGAAATGTCTCCGAAATTTGAAAAAGTCTAAACGGATTTTCTACGACGAATAATAATACAGTATAGATATTTAGATATACATCCTCATATTGATATTATGGATAATTTGTAGCTGTTCTGAGATTTATTGAGGATGAACCAGACGTACTGTAGACTTAAAAAGACCAGTGTGCATAACTGACAAAGCAGCAATGCCTGTGTATTTGATGATTCTAGTACACCAAGTAAATTCCGTTTTTTTATGTTTTGTTGCTTTTTTTTAAGACAACTCCAAATTTAAGTTTTGAAAGAAGTAAAGTATTAAGCTAGTCTACTGTGTTGAAAAATAAATTTCGGCATGAAGTTCCGTGTTGATTAGAGATGCATAGAGGGTTTGTAAATATATATGAAAAAGGAAACATTTTGAATTTGTTGTGTTTTGTAAAATAAATGATGATGATAAATGCATATAATTTCAGTGAATTCAACATGTCATTTAGATATCTTAAAGTTAAAATTTTATACTAGTAAAGATCCTAGAAACAAATAGATCTTATAAATGCAATTTAAAGATATTTCTTTTTTTTTCCAATAGGCCCTATTATGTTCCTAAGTTAACTACAATCATACAATCATGATAAATATGTAGATCTATGATCACATAAAACATAATTTATTCTTTTTATTAATTTTTTTAGGGTTTCATTGTTTGCCATTTTAAAATGAACATTTGCAACAAACAAAAACAAAACAAAACTAAAACTGTTCACTGTATAAAGTTCTGTCGAATTTTAAACTTTTGAATGCCTTCTATCAATTGATTCACATAGCATACATCCATCAGTAGAATTACTGAAAAGACCTTATGAATATTCAGTTAGAAAAAAATCAAAGGTCAAGGTCATATTGCGATTATTGTTTTTTGATTCTACTCTAAATAGTTTCGAAACAAAAATATTTTATATAGAAAATATTGACAAAACTTTAAGTCTTTCAAAAGCTCTTTCCAATGACATTATTTATTTTTTTTGAAGATCGGGCTTGATTTGGTTATTTTACGGCAGTTCAAAGTTTGATCCTTTGTTGAATCAATAAAATGGCATTTAAAAAAGAATGGAGTGGGATATTTTATGCAATAATTCAAAACAAGAATATCTAACCTTCCAAAAAAAAGAAAAGAAAAAGAAATATCTTTAAAAAATACTCAGCCGTGGTAACCAGCTTGATGATTAGTGTCTGAATGGTTTAACGTGTAATAGATTTTGTTGTTGGTTTAATAGTGCAATTCCTATGTCAGTGCAGCTCTTTGAAATACCACGGATCCAAATAATTTGTACAATTTTGCTAGACACTTATACAGCCTTAAAACATCTGCGCATTAGACTTTGTTTCGCGTGCTACAAAACGAAACCGGATGTTAAGTTTTTATCGGATATAGGATCTGTCAGGGTCGAACAACCAGTTCCGAGATTTATGTGTTTCCTATTTTTTAGCGTTCTACTCTTTCAGTTTACCTTAAAAAGGTGCAGTGTGTTACTATTCGGGACAAAACTTTTAAAACAAACAGAGATCTAAAGAACTCGTTTCCGCAAATCCTTTCTTTTCTTTTGACTAATTTTACAATGACCAATAGGAATTTAGCAAAGTATATATTAAATAACCAATGGAAAACCTAATTTTATTCCGCTTCATTACTGTGTGTTTCACAGGAAGTCAGGGTGAAAATAAACGGCCTAACGGCGGAAAAGATTTTAAAAATCCACTGGTAAATGTGTATTTTATGCCTTTTTTAAACTGACTTACCCTCCCCCCGTTAAGAAGGCATGAAATGGATGTCTGTGTGTGTGTGTGTGTGTGTGTGTGTGTGTGTTATACCTGTGCTTGTTATACAAGCTGAGAGGCAGACTCCCTTATCTCAGCTATCAGTATGATCGAGTGTGTAATTTTAGTTATTACACAGCAAGATGTGCATAGCCTTCTAAGGGTTTGCTTTATAATTAACATGGAGTGGTTTGTGCATAAATCTCTCTCTCTCTCTCTCTCTCTCTCTCTCTCTTTGCCTCACCTTCCTTTTCTTTAGTCTGATTCTTTCAACACTAGCCATTTTACTTTACACTGTCAGATCGTTTACTAAACACAACTTTCTTCTTTTCATCCTATATATTATAAGCTAGATAAAGCCTTGTCGGATTCACATTCTAGCTAACTGGATAAACCTTTTCCATCCCGACATCAACCATATTTTCTCTGTATATTCCCCTTTCACCCCTCTCTCTCTCTCTCTGCTACTTCTTCTATTATATATACTGTAGTGTTAAACTACGGAATACTTTTAGTCTTAAAAGTATTGGAGAGTGTATCTGAACCAAGTTGTCCATCTGTATGGAAGATTATTTATGTAAATATTTAGAACATGCTTACTTCCGAATGCTTTATGAAAGATGGTATGTGCTTGCATGTATGTATACTTGTCAATGATGCCTTATTGCATTTCTGTTAGACGATTTTAAATGTCAAGTGTGTAATGTTAAATGCTTTGTGCTTAATGACTAATAATATGTTTAAATCCAGGTGCAAACTACCAAATGCTACATAACAAATGAGAAGTGCGAGCATACATGTACCCTTAAATATAATTAATGCAATATAATTACTTAAAATAATGTAGTAAACCAAAAGTTAAAACCAGAATTCATATGCAAGTATAATAGAACTTGTCAAAATCAAGTTGACACATAGCACAAGGTAGTAAGCATTACACACTAAACATAATCGAAGCGGGAAACCAAATTGAACATTTACATTTACTAGGGCCCATTCGACTTAATGAAGAGAGGTTACTCTAGCATGTACGACGAAGTATGCATATGCAATGCTACGCATCGTCGTACATTCTGCAAAGAAAATGCTAGAGTAATCTCTCTTCATTAAGTCGAATGAGCCCTAGTAAAATGTAAATGTTCAATCTGGATTCCAGCTTCTTTTACATTTAGTGCGTAATGCTTAGTTGCAATGCTTACTGGCAAGTGCTTTATTGTATATGTAACTCGGCGTCTACGTGTCACATTAAGAATCGCTATCATTTGCAGCACACAACTTAGAAACATAGTCTGTAATGTATTATTTGACAGTAAGAACATAGCATTTAGCACTATACACTTTTTATTATGTGGTACAGGCAGTCTGCATGTACATCCATGTAAGTTTGCACTTCTTGTCTGTAATAAATCACTTGGTAGTTAGCACCTGGGTCTTAATATACTATCATATTAATAGCCAATAAGCACATAACATTTAGCACTTCACACTTACACTACTACTTGTCATTTAGAAGTGAGAAACAGAAATGCAGTTAAGCAGTATGCACATGTAATTTTTCATAAAGCATTTGGAAGGTAGCATGTTGTAATTTTTACATAAATAATTTTCCATATTATTCGATACGAAATCTCAAAATGACTGAAATACTGTCGGCGTGATGTTAAAACCAATAAACAATTGTGCAGACATGCAATGAGAGACGGTCACGGATAGCAAGGATAAACGATAAATTGTTCTTTTCATTTGACATTTAATGTTAAATAACGTCAAATGGTACTGTCCATATATCGATTACATGTATAATGTAAAAAACATTTCAAATAGTATATATATATATATATATATATATATATATATATATATATATATATATATATAAATTTTATACGAATATCTTGTTACAAGTACTATATATATATAGACTAAAGAACTGTACTGAAACAGGTTCTCTGTTTATACATTATTAAGAGACCCTGACTGAAATAAGATAAACAGTTGATGTATTAAACAATACGCAACGTTATAATTATCTGTAAGCCCATTTCCTTAGGTGTATGATATATTTTTGTCATATATTTTACGTACTTATGCCATGTTACTTACATTTGATTAAATTAAACAAATACTTTTGGAAATCATTAAAATATTGGTAAATATCACTCGTAGTCAAGCTTGCCTATGTTCAAATGGTAAACTTCCTTCTTTTTGTTTTTTAAATCAATATCATGATAAATAATAGTAACAGGAAGAGCATTGCTACAAAAGGCAATATACGCCCCATCATATTACCGTTAATATCTACGAAATATCAACCAAATCCTATGGTATACGTAGAAGTTGGACGATCCAGACCTTCACAACTATAGAATATACAGGGGGTTTGAAACCCTCGATCTACAGCGGTTTTCCAAATTGATATAGACAATATGTTGGACAATTTACGAGAATAAACTGCTCATGTTGATAAATTCTTTATTTAAAACTGAGAGGAATGCAAGCACACACGGATACTTGTATGCCAACGGATAGACAAAAAACCAGCGTCCGTTATATTCAAAGTTAATATAACCCGTTCGGGCGTTTTAAATAAAATGTATGTTTCCTTATCGTATCAAATTAGAAAACTTCAAGCACACGTAGTTAATGCCAAGATTAGCACACCTGAACAAACTGCTGATAACGTTGTGGAAAATAGTCGCTACGTATCGCAACAAAATTACTCGTGGGTTCAGTTCGCAATTTCTGAGAAGGACTCGACTTTTCGGTACATCAAAAGCACAGAAGTATACGAATTCCGGTATGGATGTCTCAAATCAGCCATGTCGCCATGTTGAATTTCTTGGAACTCTGAAACCATGTGGCATGTCCCGGCCATGTCCCTCAGCACGTGCACCGACATTCCGGTGTGCGGCCGCAGTCGGAACATCTGCACAAGTCCTGCACCCCACGGGAGCCCATCCTGTAGGCGAGCCGCCGACCGGTCGACCACCGTACTGTCACCCAGTGGGGATCGCCCCGCCCCAACATGAAAAAGTAGTAGGATGCCCGGGCCGGGCTCACCACCACACCGGGCCGTCCACTGTCCTGAAACCAGGGCATAAGCTGAGTGTTAACATTGCTGCATCTGAGTTACTACACATGTCAATCAAGAGCGCATTCTCAACTCGCGAAATACATTAAGACCTTGCATTATATGTGTAACAACAATAATATATTCTGTTAACGGTCTTTATATACCTTAACAATCCATACATATATAATGTATCTCTCTAAAAGAAGAAAGATCATGTGTTTAACTACAATACTGACATCCGGTCTAAGATTTCAATAAACCATTCAATAATACGAATTAGAAAATGCTATATTTTTACGGAGTCAATTTCGAATTTCAGGTGTAAATTACAAGTACATGTGCAAATCCCACCCCACCCACCCCTCTCTCTCTCGTAGTCTTGCATGTATCATGACCCACCTCGTTCCCCCACGTCCAGCCCGGTCCCCGGGTCACCCTGTCTCCTTCACACAACACGGGCAGGTCCCGGTCTGTAACAAAAATAAAAACTTAGCATGCTGACACTTAAAATACATAACCAGATTTCAGCCGGTATATAGATGTGTGTAAGCTAGTGTTCTTTCTTCTGACATGTCTTTTCGGTGTATATGAAAATTTTAACACTTTTTTTCATATAAAATATGCGAATCTACGTGACATTTTACATTCAAGACTGACTTTCTCGAACGAAACAATATAAATCTCATGGACAAAAAATTCAATTCTAACTTCAGCCGCTACACAGGCCTTACTACTACTACTAAGCTGAACCGGGCTTAAATTCCAACAGTCGAATCCGATGGTTGTTAATTCGGATCTCGCTGAGGCAAGGATTTTACAGGACCTTCTTGGGAACAAAGTACTGGTCAAACACAGGAACCGTCGGTACAATCGACGTACAATAATTTCCCCCAATGCGCAGTAGTAATATTTAATCTTGAAGTTGAAGCACATTTCACCTGTCTTGTTTTACGTAATATATATGAAAACGAGTGGTAAGAGCGTCTGTCCCGGATTCGGGAGGTCGTGGGTTTGATCCCCGGTCGCGACATACCCAAGTCTTAAAAGATGCTACTGGTATAGCTCCCTTGCTTGGCACCGAGCGCGTATGATTATGAAGTTTAAAATAGCCGTGTGGCAGCGATATTGTATTTATCATGACCTTCCTAGGCGCAAAGTACTAGTCCAATCAAGGAACAGTCGAGAGACAGTAGTATAAGTTATAACTTCATTCCAAATCCACGTAAAAAATACACCTAAATATCAGGGTATTTCATAAGGGGATCGAGCGGAATATTTTAAGTATTACATGGCACTCTCAGAAAGTAAGGTAGCTACTCACATTGTTCTGCTTTCCAACTGCCTCTCTGAAAGTGAAAAAATCAAGTTTATTGTAGTCGTTCGCAATATATAATTATGTTTCAAATGAACAATGAAAATCAGAAATGATCAATGAATGAGTCCAATGTGTGACTAACCTTACAAATTATTGAGTGTACATAAGCTTATAATCGTGAAATACTTATGACAGTACTGGTATATCTATCCATCTTCTGTACTTGTTGTAAATATATCCGCACTTCAATTTTGCAGCCAATAGTTTTGATATCTTAGAATGAACTTAGACCTATTTCTCCACTCAATCTGTGTGTGATAACGACTATGTGCCCTACCCAAGGGTGAAAGGTGCAAGATACCTTATTAGATTGAAAGCACTTCCTTTGTGGAGTGTAAGTATGCCAAATATCAAGCCTTTTACTCATATGTAAAAATCACTGACTTTGCATCGATTAAAAATATATCACGACATGATATTTTGGCTTGCTGTTAAATGCTATCTTTGTTAAGTTTATAGTCGGACTTCTAAAATGCGTAAATATTTGTGTGAAAAACGACTGAAGTGTGGAAAGCATGTGTGCACGAGAATGTGAAAGGACTCCATGGTTGGGAGAGGAGACGTTCTCCTTAATTTTCCGTGCGTGCATGTTTTCCACAATTCAGTCGAGGCTAGCTGAAGGGGTTATCAAACAACGCTTAAAGGCTTTTGAGCGTTTTTTCCCAAATGTACCCGGTACGTTGCTGCCCATATAACAACAACAAAAAAAAAGCCAACGACCTTATAAATACTAAATATAAGGTTGCTGACTTTTTTTAATGCGGCAGTTTTTCGGTCAGTCAACGTACCAAATACATTTGGATTTTTCTTAGGGCAGATTTTTCTAAAAAAAAATGCATATAAGTACTTTAGAGTTGAACTAAAATATATATGAATTAAAAATAGGGGGTCACCATGCTTGTTTTAGAGATTAAGTTAATGGTAGAGCATCACTATTTACTAAAATTTGTTGGAAAAAAATCAACAACATGGCTTTAAAAAATAAGAAAGATTTCGTTTCTAAATACTGTAACAGCATATTAAAATGATATTTTTAAAATATTTTATCACCATTTGTAACTTATAATGTATTCTAAAAGTTAAGATAAAATTACTGCCAAATATGCATTGAAAATACAAGACGGGCATGCAATCCGGACCAAAATGAATACAAACTGTAAATTTTATATATATTTTTCTAAATAAAAAAAATCAACGGACAGATTTCCATTATTTTTCGAGGCAGTCTTAATTATAAATGCTTTCTGAAAATGTAAAAAAATACATACCTCACCAGGATTGTTTTTTAACTAAAACTTTTTTTATTGAAATTTTTAGCCAAATTTGCATAAAAACACTAAAATGTGACTTGGTACCTTCAAAATTTGGCAAATATACTTTCATTAATATTCTTAGCACATAGATCTTAAAATTTGGGCTTTCTATCAATTCGGGGACATAAAAAAGAAGATAAATGGGAGTGTAACGTTTTGTTAAAGCTCCACGATATCAGTTGATGATACACAATATATACGATAAGTATTGTGTTTGCATCCACGGAATGCTCGATCCAAACACCCTCACGTTCCAGTGGATCCGTACAAGACAGCGGGTCTAATGGTTATGAGCTCGAACCCCTTCTTGGAGAAATAACAATGCATAACCTCTCAAGTCCTCCAATGGGCGGTTCAGCGGGTTGTCATTGATTTTAATTTTGTATTTTATTTTGAAACTCTCATTTATTTAAAGTAGAGTGTTAAAATGAAAATCCAAATCTTAAGATTCAGGTTATAAAATCACAAATTAAAGTATATTTGCTTTATTTTGGGGGCCCTAAGAGCCACATTTTAGTGTTTTTATGCAAATTTGGCTAAAAGTTCAATAAAAAGACAGTTTAGTTACAAAACAAACATGGTGAGGTATTTATTTTTTTTTAATTTTCAGAAAGCCTTCATACCAGTGAATTGAATCTGAAACAAGAGCTGTCAGAGGACAGCACGCTCGACTATTCAAAATGCTTGTTGGTAAATCAAATGAAATATATTTCAATTCTTGCCCTCCATACACCCTGTATATAATAAAAGTCGAAAATGATATACCTTGATAGTCTAATACCCCTAAATAGGTTAATGAAGTCTAAAAGCAATCCCATGCATAGTTACTGAGACATAAGCATAATAACACTGTGCTTGCAAAACTTTAACCAATTATCCAAGTTAGAAAAGGGCCATAATTTATATAAAATTCAGTCTAAGAGTTATTCTCCTTGGTTTCCTGATGCCCCTGAACACACTCCTAAACTTTCTAGTCATTACCATAAACAATTTCTGAGAAATAAGCCAGATTGTAGCTTGCAAGCAAAACTTTAAATAAAAAGTCTAAGTCAAAAAGTAGCCCTAATTTGCATTATATTCAGTCAAAAACTATCTGCCACTATAGTATGATACCAGTGTACATATTAAATAAGTTTCAAATCAAACCCATGCCTGGTTACTGAAATATAAGCATGAAATTCCTTCCAAACTTTGTAAGTTGAAAAGGGGTCATAACTTGTAATATATTCCATCAAGAGTTATCTACCTTGATAGTATGATACCCCTAAACGTCTTAAAGATGTTTCAATTCAATCGTATTCCTGGATACTGATATAAAAGCATGAAAGTATCTTGCATGCAAAACTTTAGCCAAAATTTCTAAGTAAAAAAAAAGGGACCATAATTTGTAATATATTCCATCAAGATTTATCTAACTTTGGTTGCCTGATGCCCCTAAACATATTCATCAACTTTCAAGTTAATACCATAAATGGTTGTTGAGATACAAGCTGGATACTAGCTTGCATGCAAAACTTTAACCAAATTTTATATTGCATGCAAAACTTTAACCAAAATTTTTTAAGTTAAATAGGGGCCATGATTTATATTAAATTCAGTCAAGAGTTATCTACTTTGGTTGTCTGATGCCCCTGAATATATTCATAAACTTTCAAGTCAATACCATAAATGGTTGTTGAGATATAAGATTGATAGTAACTTGCGTTCAAAACTTTAACCAAAAGCTGCAATTCCGACGCTGACGCAAGGGTGACTACAATAGTTTTCATATTCTTTGAATAGTCGAGCTAAAAATTAATGGAAATCTGTTCATTAAAATTTTTAATGAAGAAAAACATGTATAAAATTTTCATAGCTTTGGTATATTTCTTGTATACAATTTGGTCCTGGCATAGTGGAGATTTTATGCTCGTTTTGTATTTTCCAAAGCATGATTGACAGTATTTTCACCAGGAACTTTAAGGATACATTGAAAGTTTCAAATTGTGATATCTTGAAAATATCATTTTAATATGCTTTAAAGCATTTAAAATGAACTCTTTCCATTTATAATGCCCTTTTTCAACAAATGTTAGCTAACAGTGACGTTAACTATCAGCAAAATCTCTAAAACAAATCTCAAGAAAAATATATCCGCTAGAAAAAAAAAAGCTGAAACGCCTTTAAAGTGACCCCACTCTTGGATTATCCTTGACCGCAAGGTCTAGAAAAATGACCATAATAATCAGAAAATGATTGCTTGCCATTATAATAGAAGAAGAAAAGGAGAAGAAGAAGTCCCAAATAAGTTAACTGGTCCAATCCAGGGACCGTGGAGAAGGATTAGTTTATTATTAGATTATAAAAACTTGTTTCCTAATCGACATAAAAGAACTAAGTTAAAAAATACGTTTTCTTAATCTATATAACAAAAAAATTAATAAAGGAAACAATCACCATGCATATTTTTGTATCAAACTCCGGATACTGAAGAACACTCCTCCCCCTAAAAATACTTAAATCTATAATAGACTCGGCAGCGGTGGCAATGGTGGCTCAGGTTGTCCCCGATAGAGAAATTTTGAAAGAATTAACCAAGTCCAACGTGCAAGCGCATGTTCGGCAAACTTGAAGCCCATATAAGGCCATTCCTGCTTAAGAGATCAGGGCAAGTTGCTGACACAATGTGGTTATTTTTTTTTATTTATTTTTTTTTTTCATCTGTTTTATTGTTTGGTTCCCCTTACACTCTTGAGTACGAACAGGAACCAGTAGGAACAGTTTTACACTCATGAGAGAGTTAGAGTCAGTCTGAATGTATGTAGCACGTGCGAGTCATGCAAGGGAGTGGGTAACACACTGTACAGTATTAAATAATGACAAAGACTAACTGCATTCTTTCAGTATTTTATTGCCGCAACCCAAAAATGCATAGTGTAAACAATACCATTACGTTGTACATATAAGCTTGAAAGACAAGGTATCAGTGAATAAATAATGTACATGAAAACTAAACATGCTCTTTCATCAACTCACTCATGACAACAATTGATAATCGGAACTATTCGGTTATCTACGCTACTCTTTGAGAAAGAGAATGGCCGTTGTTTCCACCGACCCCACCAACCGTATAATTACAGTCGACTTAACATTAATTCCTATATATATAGTACATATATTTGAAAAAAGATAAATATAAAAATAAATAAACTGTTCAGCAGTAAATCGCCGATCGGAGATGAAAGTGGCAACAAAGAAATACCCCACGCCGGCATGATATCACCTTGGTAACAAGCACACCAGATACAGAAATTAAACTGAACGAAAATATGAGATTCCTGAAGGCTGATGACCACACAATCTGAAGGTGTACATAAAATGAAAACTTTTGTTTAATTTACAAAATGAACATTAGTCTGAAATTATTGATGTCCCTGAGAAATATTGAAGAAGAAAACATACACACAAGTATACCACGTCTCTCTCTCTCTCTCTATCAGGAATGGAATTACTTCAAATGTCTAAATAAGAGATGCTAATTACCAACAAACTTATATCATACCTAACAAGTAATACACATGAGACGAAAACAAAAGTTGTTTGTTTCCATTAACATCGCCGAAAAAATTGGGTCGGTAGGTCGGTTAAACTTTTTTTTTTAACTTTTTTTATCCATTTTTACCTTATTATTTTAGCGGAATTGACGATAAACAGCATTTTCAAACCGTAATAGCCCGAAAACTACGAAAAAAACAGTCTAGGGTCGGTACAAAAAATATGTTCGGTCGGACTAGTGGAAACAAGTAACTTTTTTTTATTACGCCTAACCTAAAATTGACAATCGTATGTATGAAGTCCTTTGAGTGGCATTCTACACCTTTGATTTCTTATGCTGGGTCTTTAATTCGTATCTTAGAATATTATCTTGTGATAACGTAATATTTATTAATAATTACGAAATCATTTTGATCAATGAATTATATTCTATATCAATTATTGAATGTGTTATTTAGTATTTACGAAATATTTTTTCATTAAGTTAAAGAGTTCGTGATGTAAATTCTGTTTACTTGTATGTATTCCATTATATGAAAATGAAATAACATTTCGTTTACAACAAACCATTTCGTATTTACGAAATCGTAAAAATAATAGTATTTTTTTATTTACGACATAATAATTATTATATAAAAGATAAATAATGGTCTTGCAACTATGTTGCAATGTCGCTTCAAAGACTCCGTACATTTCAATGAGCAATGACCCCTCAGTGTCAGTGATCTATGGTCATACCACCTCTGTTGTTATTTAACATATGTCTCTAGGAGACTACATGCACTCATTCCACCACATCCAGCTACTGACCCTGGTCAGGCAGGCACATGCGATGCATCCCGTCCCGAATGGACGAAAGGAACTGTCGAAAACTTACCGGGCATTCTAGTTCCCGTCCTGGTGACTGAGTAGAGGTTCTCCGCTCACTCTGTACAACAGAACATGAAGAGGACCGGTGAGATGATGTTTCTTTGAGATTTCATTTTTGAACATATGTCTACACTTAGTAATTGTAATGCAAGTATCCATCGTTGATCAAATCAATAAATGTAGGTGTACTATCCATATAGTCAAATTGTAAATAAATCAGATACTAGTATCACAGTATCAGACAAACTATCATGCAGAATGTTTGAAAGAAAATTACTGAAAAGCTAAATTGTGTACAGGCACTGTTAACACCACTGTATTGTCCCCTCGCCAGACCATTTGCAGGACGCCTGGTTGAGACTGGGTGATATGGGGGATAGGTAACTGAAGGATCACAGTAGTATAGCAAGTGGTGTTTCACAGAAATCCACGATTTCACGAACTACACGAAAGCACGCTATGACGTCATTAATTAGGACAATGGCCTATTGTTTATGGTATGACATAATCCCCGACCTCACCCCTTTAACGAGGTCACGTGACATTCTCGATAAACCGCAATATTTATGTTTAATTGTCTCCCTAAACAATTAGGACAATGACCTATTGTTTCGGGTATGATATAATCCCCTTATCCACCCCTTAAACGAGGTCACGCGTCTATCGTTTTCGAGGATGAGTAAACCGCAATATTTATTCTTTTATAATATCGTATTGTTATTCGGGACAATTAATCAACTACGTCATTGACCGCAAAAACGCGATTGAAACAATCAAATCGGACTGCAGCCCCTACCGCTCCCTTAAACGAGGTCACGCGACATTCTTAATAGACCGCAATATTTATTCTTTTATCATATCGTATTGTTATTCGGGACAATTAATCAACTACGTCATCGATTTCGCTATTGTCGCAGAAGCATTGAATGAGCGACGTTAAATAATGAGTATTGTCTCTTCGAATAATAACGTTTTTACTGAACAATTAAACGACGCTATCCGGAATACCTCGAGCCGTATAACGGACACATTCCCACGCGTCGAGAGAAGATTTCTCCATCATTAATTAACGGTAACTGACCACTTAAACGTTCCCGTAAACATAATCTACACCCGTAACACCCGTATCGATCGGTTATCACCTATTATTGACCTAAGGCCTTACGAATCGCGGACTAAAGGAATGTAAACAACTGTCTCACCCGTCCTCGGACGTATTATTTACTGTTTTTGGATGAAGTCGAACATTCGAAATCGCCTATCTATACGTATTAATGCTCTTTTTTCTACCGTTTCTGTCTTTCTCTACACATTTCCTCGTAATACGCGTGTCAATGCGTATGTTTTGACAATCGGTGTGAAACGATTCTCAACTTTTTATGTTTAATCTCTATAATCACAACCAACACCCGCAGCGGTATTTGATCCACGGCGAGTTAATCCGGCTTAGTCTAGCGACGATAAACGGGTATTAGCGGTTTTTCATAAGCCGAGATAGTCGCTTTTGGCATTGTACGTTTTTCACTTTCTCCGTGTATGTAATCGAGAAATTTATCATTTTATTTATTTATTTGTTTATTTGTTTATTTATAAAACGTAACGCGTATACAGCATTGGTTATTCTCTGTTTAACAAGAGTTAGCAGTTTATTGTAGTAGAACAAATACGTAACGCATATATTTCAGGCGGTTATAACGCTATACAAGTTATAATTTATTCAATAAATGCATGCAATGTGTGTTATTTGTTGCGATATTGCCGGACACGTTATATGTTGTCAATAAATGCATGCAATGTGTATTATTTGTTGCGATATTGTCAGACACGTTATATGTTGTTCAATAAATGCATGCAATGTGTATTATTTGTTGCGATATTGTCGGGTGTCATTTAATTAACTTCTTCGAGAGTATTTTGATACCTTATGTCAATCCCATTTTATATGTTCTTGTTCGATAAAAGTTATGATCAGAAATAACAAAATATTTTTCTCTCTCTCGCTCTCTTTGCGCATTTTTTTTTTTTAGTATTCACGCATTATCGCTGATTATATTTCTTACTTTCGTTTTTCATTCTCTCGGCAATATTATTCGTAGGTATTATTTTGGAATTCTAGTAAATAAGGCGGAACTACGAGAGTAAAATGAAAACATAAATTAAAGAAAAGTTAAATACATCATACTATCGTTAGTTTATCGGAATTTCAAAACAGAACAGAACAGATTTTTTTATTTGGACTTAAGCATACATAAGCTCATCGTTATACATCATATTTTATCTTAAATATATATATAGCCAATATATATACGAAAAATAATTGCATAAATACACATACTTAAACGCACACACTTCTATACATATAAAAGTAGCTATATACAAATACACGACGCCATTTCCACGCGTCCCCACGAGTCCAATACCGCGCCCGTATTTATACAGCATTGTTGCGTCAAACAATAGAGGGGATTATATTTATCCTTACGAAGTTCGCCGAGCTTATAACTGACTTCTAACGGTCAGAATTTAAATCAACCAATCAATTTGGTTAATTAAAATGTTATTCGTTATCCACCAATTAGATCGATTAATCGAAATAAAATATTAGCGTCTATCAAGAGCGGAGCGTCATTCAGCCAGTTTCTGCCCCGGAGAACACATCGTTTATATCGTTCTGTTGAGAAACGAGGTAAAATATACCCAAACTTTAGTAATTTTGTAGAATTCTATATATTATTTGAACGAAATATCTTTATTTTCCCAGGTGCATTATATCCCCTTCGAGCGTACGTTATCTTTCTCTTGTTAAAATAGTCTCAAGAATAAATGATTTGATATCGCAATTTCTTTTTACAGAACATTCTCTTTATTCTATACTAAAACATACACACGGCCATACGAAAGGTGTAACAAAGTGGTTTAATGAGGGAATAAATTCCTTTGGATAAGTTCAGAGTCATTTGGGAATTTTAAAACTTGGAAAGTATTTACATTTTCATTATTTTTAGATATTGATACACCGGAAAAAAAACACACACACACAAAAAAATGTTAATTAATGCGATTATACTCAATAATAAAAATAATTCGTATATACGTTACATCAACTTCTACGTTTTTACAATTATATTAACGTCGGCCAGAAACGGGGTGCTTATTAATAAAATTATTCAGTATTGCACATTTACACACATTTGAACTCGGGGAGCGATTTTCTTTTCGATTATTTAGAAAATTATCAGGTATTGACACAAAGCTGGTCAGGGGAAGAAGTCGAAGCTAATATTGATATAAGGATTTACACTTCATAAATATTTGACCACGAGGATATCGAGCGGAGTGTATTGATGTTGCAAGTCAATCAATACTATCAAATATTCGATATCTCATTCAGCCTCGAGAGAGTTATTCAAAACAAGGTAGAGGCGCAGTCTAAGGGAGGTAATTTACATAAAAAAAACCACGAAAAAATATATAATTTAATTACTGTATAATACTTGTAAGTATCAAGTCAGAGACAGCGACAGATTCCCGTGTCATCTAACGAAGCGTTGATTTCTACCCAAGGAATAATTTCGCAGAGAGAACTGTAAAAGGTATTTAAAATATTTAATATGCTATCAAAGTAGTATAATTGAAACATCAAATAATGTCAATTTATTTATTTCGCATATTTTACAACGATGTCACTAAAAATATCTGATACGCTCTATCTGTTCTGTTATTTTTTTATCTTCTTTAAAATGACTGGCTCATTTTATCATTAGCAATGATATAAAATCATGTTATTACATTTATATTCCTTTTAATTACGACATTTATTACTGTAAATGTCTTTCTAACACGGTAGATTATTAATAAGTATGATTTTTATCACGGTAGTTACTTAACTGATATCATTTTATCTGTTATCTTCTTTTTATTGTTTTTATTATTAATACTATTATTACAAGTATCGCGTGCGCCCGCGCGCCTCACAACCTCCCACGCTTACAGAAATAGACCCCGATCCTGCTTCCCGAGAGACATTCATCTCAACCAGGAATACTTCGAATCCGTAATCCCGGGGACTGGGTAAATTGGCTAGATTTTTAATCGCCGAATACCCGCGAAATGGAGCACGTGCTGAGGGCTTTTTTGGACCAGGGCGTTTCCGCCGACCAATTTCAGTCGTTCGTCACCGCCCAGGGTATCCAAGACGACCCGTTCGTGCAAGAAATCCTCCACCGACTAGTGGCTAAAGAGGTCACCGCTTCGAGTCCCGGATCTCCTCCGATTTGGACCTCGGAAGATGCCGACGAGCTGCTGAATTTCTTGAAGTCTCCGGAGAAACCCGCGGCGACCAGTCCATATACACCCAGTAAACGGTCGACGCAGGACGCGGACGACCTGCTGTCCATGCTAAAATCGCCGGAGAAACAGCGTCCCGCTTTGTAAGTTAAATCTCTTCATTTTTTATTTATTTACTTTTATTATTATTAAATATAACAAATATAAATTTATGTCACGATATGTATTTATCGAATAATGATATTATAAACTTTTTTTCAGGTCGAAATAATACGAATATTCCGCCGACGATACAGGTGTATGGCGGGCGATGCTATGACGCATAAATGCTTATTTCGTCAACAAATCGTTACGAAAAGGAAATTAAGTCCGACTATCACAGGTCGGTATCGAGATCGGGCGGCTATGACACATGAATGCCTATTGAAACAATCGGACCAGGAAAAAGTCGTTCAAGATACACGATGCGCGACTTACACGTGCTAAATGCAAAGCGTTAAATAACAACTTAAAACATCACGAAAAGGTCTGTAAAGGTCTTTTTCCCTGCGATCGATGCCCGGAAATCTTGAAATCGGCCCGACAGTTGGAATTTCACATGAAAATAAAACATAAGGCGAAGCCAGCCAAGCGTTCCGCCGGAATACCGGGAACCAGCAGCTACGAGTGTCGGCACTGCCCCGCCCAGTTTCAGCACCCGAAACAACTGCAAATCCACAACGCTAGGCAACATGGTCCACGGGGTTCTATGCCCGAGTCCCCGCAACCCGGACCCAGCCGTCAGAACCGAGATGCTTTGTCCGAGTTCCCGCAGCCCGGACCCAGTCGTCAGCACGGGGATGCTGGAACCGACTCCCCGCAGCCCGGATCCATGTCTTATAAATGTCGAAGGTGTCCCGCCGTGTTTCCGGACCGCCAAGCTCTACACGCCCACAACGCTCAGCGGCACTACCAGGTAGGAGCTGGCTTGCACCCGCAACCTTTCCCAGAGGGCCAGGAACCGTGGGTCGACGAAGACGGTACGATCGACGAGGGGTTGCGAGATTGCTACCTGGTAAATAGGGCTATGATCCTCGAAAGGTACAACGAAGGGCCCGTAGAGTCAATATACAACATCCCCATGTTCCCCGGTATGACCGTCGAAGATATCGGCCAAGCCCTTCAAGGCGTGTACGACCGTCAACACAACGCCTTTAAAGTAAACCTGAGTTTCGGGTTCATTATGCGGCACGTGGAGACGGGGCGGTATCGATACTTCCGACCCTATGACAACGTCAACGTTCTAGAGACACCCATCCTGATCTCATCTCGGTCGGATATATCAAAAGTGAGTATTTATTTATTTATTTATTATTTTATATATTTTTATTTATCTTTTTTCTAAATAAAATAATTAATTTTAATTGATATTTTTTCAAAGCTATTTTTTCTTTTAAATACATTTTTTATTTTAAATAAAGGTACAACGCACGAATAATAAAGCGCGTCACTATTCCAGGTCCTCAAAAAACTGAAAAGTATGGACGTCATGGCGGAAATGACGAAAAACAGACCGGATACCAAATGGAAGCTTGTGTTACTGACCAATATCCGGGTCAAAGTCTTTAACACCGATTTCTCACTGGGAGCAAAGAGTCAGCTTCCGATCTACGTGACCCGATCCACTGCTATTGTACCCCTGGACAAGGACCCCGTTACGTTCAAAACGTATGACGATAACTTATGCCTCTTCCGGTGTCTGTGTCTCAAACGTCATGGTTCCCTGGTCAAAGTTCCCGAACTCTACGACCAGTGGGAAAGATCGCATCACGCGCGAGAATATAGGGATTTTCTCGGCGGTCGCGCGACGGTACAGATAACACCGCCCTCCAATTTTAAAGGCGTACAATTCGCCGACATGCCCGAGTTCGAGCAGTGTTTCGAGGTCAACGTACAGATGTTTTCCCTGCGAGAAGACGAAACGGTGGTACCCGTCTTCAAGTCGGCGGAACGGTACCCGGAAACACTGTACGTTAATCAGAACGAGAACCACTGCTCCTACATCTCCGATTTCCAGCAATACGCCAAAAAATTTCAGTGCCCGTTGTGCGATCGGATGTTCGATGATCATTGGTGCTTTAAACGACACGCCAAAATATGCGATAAAAAGACCCTGTACGTTTATCCGGGTGGTTTTTATCGGGAGCAGCGGACGATATTCCAGCAACTGGAAGAAGTCGGAATAACGGTTCCCGCTGACCGGCGCACTTTCCCTTGGTTCGCCGTCTTCGACTTCGAAAGTATGCTGGTAAAACTCGACGGCGACGCCACGGAAAAGCTGGAATGGACCCACCAGCACGTCCCGATCAGCGTCAGCGTCTGTTCCAACGTGCCCGGACACACGACGCCAAAATGTTTCGTCAACGTAAACACGGACGAACTTTTGGCCGAAATGATATCCGCCTTGACAGAGATGCAAAGCGCCGCTTCTGGTTTGGCTCGGCAGACGTGGGGGGCATTCGCCGACGAAATAAGTGAAAAAATGCAAAGTCTCTCGGAGGAAGACGAGGAGGAGCGGAAAGAGAAAGAGAAACTAAAAACGCTTTACGGGCGGTTCACGGCTTACCTCTCCGCGTTACCGGTCCTCGGGTTCAACAGGTAAATAGTTCGAGTTTCTATCTATCTACCCGCCCGTCTGTATGTCTATCTACCTGTTTGTCTGTCCGTTTGTCTGTCTGTGTGTGTGTGTGTGTCTGTCTGTCTGTTCGTTTGTCTGTCTGTCTACCTAACTAACTAGACCTGTTTGTACGTCTGTCTGTATTTCTGTCTATCCATGCGTCTGTTTGTCTATCTAACTAATTACACCTGTTTGTCTGCCTGTCTGTCTGTCCGTTTGTCTGTCTGTATTTCTGTCTGTCTATGCGTCTGTTTGTCTATCTAACTAACTACACCTCTTTGTCTGTCTGTTCGTTTGTCTGTCTGTGTGTGTGTGTCTGTCCGTGCGTCTGTTTGTCTATCTAACTAACTACACCCGTTTGTTTGTCTGTTTGTCTGTCTTTCTCTGTGTCTGTCTATCTCGTAAAAAAAATGCGTAACTTTTATCTTCACGTATTATATCTATATTTCAGCGCCAAGTACGATCTCAACCTGGTCAAGCGGAAGCTCGCTAAACATCTGGGCATGCATGACCAGGAACGTGGATTCGTGGTGAAGAAATGCAACTCCTACGCGTGCCTCTCGACCGACAAATTTCGTATTTTAGATGTCAGCCACTTTCTTGCCCCGGGTACCTCCTACGCCGGATTCCTGAAAGCCTACGGGGTCGAGGAAGCCAAAGGTTTCTTCCCCTACGAATGGCTGGATAACCCGGCAAAGCTGGAAAGCACGGAGCTACCTCCCCACGAAACCTTTTACAGCGCGCTAAAAGGAAAAAATATCAGCCCGGAGGAGTACGCGTACTGTCAAAAGGTATGGCGGGACGAAAAGATGGTTACGTTCCGGGACTTTCTGGTCTGGTACAACGACCTAGACGTGGGTCCCTTCGTGACGGCCGTGGAACGCTTGCAAAAGTTTTATTTCGAAAAAGACATAGACGTCTTGAAGTCCGCCATGAGCGTTCCCGGCATCGCCCGCCAACTTTTGTTCAAGTCGGCGAGAGAATTAGGGGCCGAGTTCTCCCTCGTAGACCAAAAAAATGCCGACTTACACACCACCATCAAAGACAATATCGTCGGAGGTAAGCGTGTATTTATTATCGCGCTTTTTTCGTCTTAAATTTATTATTTACATACTTTATTATTATTATTATTATTGAGCACGCGACGCTGGTGGCGCTTCTGTTCACGCATGTCGTTTACGTTTTAGGTCCCTCCATCATATTTACTCGACATCACGAGGCGGGCAAGACTAAAATCAGGGGAGGTAAACTTTGCCAAAAAATCGTGGGGTACGACGCCAACGCCCTCTATTTATGGGCCATCGGGCAGCCCATGCCGGAGGGTATGTTCGTGCGTCGCAGGGCCGAAAACGATTTTAAGCCGGAACACAGGGACCAGTTTATGCAGGCCTTCAACTGGTTAAATTATTTAATCAAGTTCGAAGGTAAAAATATACTGCATCAACGAAACAGAGGTCAAGAGGTCCGGCTGGGCAAATACCCGGTTGACGGCTATGACCCGGATACAAACACCGTCTACGAATTTCAGGTATATTTGTGTTTTTTCTTTCTTTACATACATTATTTATATACTTAATAACAATATATTCATTTTTTTTTACTTAATAACTTTTAATACCTATTTATTTACGTAATGACTATATATTTTTATAATATCGCAGGGTTGTTACCACCACGGCCACGAGTGCGACGTCACCAAAGACGTTAAAAGCGAAAAGTGGCACTCGAACAAGGACTCCCTGAAACGAAAGACGGGAGAAAAAGTAGATCAGCTCCGTCGACAGGGCTACAACGTCGTGGAGATGTGGGAATGCGAGTTCCGGGACTTTTGCAAATCCCACCCTAAAATCTACGACATCCGGGATCAGTGTCGCCCCGCCTTCAGCCAAAAGCATCGGGGTACCGTGTCCGAAACCCAAATTTTGAACGGGGTCCGTTTCGGACATTTATACGGTATGGTCGAGTGCGATTTAGAGATCCCGGAAGAATGGAGCCCCGAGTTTGCCCACGTGCCAGTGTCTCCCCGACGCTATTTCGAAGAAATGTGCCCCATTTTCTGCAATACGGATGTGGGGTTTGACGATATCGGGGAACACATGCAGGCCCACGTCTGGCAGTACCAGCTTTCCGATAAACCCAGACGGCTCCTCGTGGGCGGAACCAAAGCCCGCCAAATCCTCCTGGCCACGCCCCTCCTCAAATGGTACTTGGACCACGGTTTGAAAGTGACCAAAATCTACCAAGTGGTCGAGTACCGAAAAATGTCCTGTTTCGAGACCTTCGTACAGGAAGTCAGCGCGGCGAGACGTTTGGGCGACTCGAATCCCGGCTTAGCAATTTTTGCCGACACAATGAAACTCATTGGGAACTCAGCGTGTGTATATTATTTATCAAATATTATATATATTATTTATTAATATGATAAATATATACGCGTTTATTATTTACGAATATAAGTAAGCGACAAAAATGTATTGATATAATAATTTTGTCTTAACGCGTATTTATTTTTTTATTGAATATATAATTTTGAATTTTTATCGAATCATATTATTATAATATATATATTAAAATATATTTATTTAAATAATTAAATTCGTTTCAGTTACGGATCCGTCATTATGGATAAGACAAAACACCGCAAAGTGTCATACGTGGAGGGGGAAAATAAGGCGTGTTTCGAGGTCAACAAGCCTCAGTTTAGACAAACCACCTGTCTGGACGAGGTGGACCAGTACTACGAGGTCGAGTCGGCTAAAACGAGCATCAAACTCGACCTCCCCACGCAGCTAGGCTTTTTTATACTGCAGTACGCCAAACTCAGGATGCTGCAGTTTTACTACGACCTCTTGGATCGATACGTGGACCGCTCCGACTTCGAATATCTGGAGATGGACACGGTAAGTTATGTTTTAATGCACTACCACAGCGATTTCGTACTTTTTTTGTCAGGGTTAATTCACTTTTTGTCACATCGTTTTGATATTTGCGTCGATCATTTCAATATTTGTCAATACCGATTCATTTTTTGTCACGGTCAATTTACTTTTTGCGCGTTTACACGTAAATCTCCATAGACAGCGTTTCATTTTCTGTCAACGTTAATTCACTTTTTGTCATATCGTTTCAGATTTTGTCAGCGTCGTTTCGCTTTTTGTATCGGTCATTTCAAATTTTGTCACGATCGCTAAGCTTTTTGCGCGTATTTCTCCGTAGTTAGCGTTTCATTTTTTTTGTCAATGTCGTGCCCTTTGATCGTTCGTTCTATTTAGTATATTTTATATGTTGTTTTTTTTTAAGGACTCCGCCTACATGGCCCTGTCGGCGTCGAGTCTCCGGGAGGTCGTAAAGCCGGAAATGATGGCCGAGTACCAGCGTGGACTCACGGGATTATGCGGCGACGAGTTCGATCCCGTTGGAGACCGCTGGTTCCCTAGAGAATGCTGCGCGAAACACGCCAAATTTGATAAAAGAGTACCGGGACTCTTCAAGACGGAATACGAGGGGGATGCCATGATAGGTCTCTGCTCCAAGACCTATATCGTGAGCAAAACCGTCCCCTCGAAAGCCACCAGCGCCGTCATGACCGCCTCCAAGCTCTCGCGCAAAGCCAGGGGACTAACGCTCAAAAAGAATCATTCCCGACCCCTGGTGACAACGGAGTGTAAGTTTAGTTCCAAGGGAATTTCGAAGCGCCTGGTTAAGGAACCCCTTACTATATTTAAAAAGGTCCTGCGTACCGGAAAGTCGGCTTCCGGTCGTAATAAGGGGTTCCGGGTTCGAAACAACGGGATATACAGTTACAACCAGACCAGGTGCGGATTCTCTTATTTCTACTGTAAGCGGCGAGTGTTGTCCGACGGAATTCGCACAGTACCCTTGGACATCGTTCTGTGCCCCGTGAGACGCGGATCTGAACTCGGTCTCGATCATAATGATCAGAAATTGGTCGAGATGCTCGAGCGTCAATTTAAATTATGAAAAAAAAAAAATAGTACGATTGTTTTGTTTTCATACGTATATATATATTATTTGAACTTGTTATTGTTGTACAGCTCGTAAACTCTTTACATGCGTGTGAAAAATATTTTTCGAATCGCAGCGCTGTTGTATAAAATGTTTGCATTCGCATAAATGCGTAATGTTTTATTATTGTTGTATTGTTTCAATCTTTTTATATATCCTTATTGTTATTTTTATCAGTTTGTATATAAACTTTGACGTTTGTAAAATTGTTATCGAGTGTATATAATGTATGTTTATTTACCGAAAATCGCTTATATAATAAATCTTGTACCCGTATTATCGCTTTTTTCAACTATTTTATCTCCCAGTACGTAAGAAGAGGTACGTGTCCTACAAAATAAATTTGAAATTGATATAAACGCGTAAGAACATGAATGATCAAGATAATGCTATTCCCGAACGGGAGGTATTACTGAATCTTCCGAAACCAGGACGATGAAAGCCTGAGTGATAAGTGGCATTTATTAGGAACGAGAGTACCCCAGGCAGAGATTGTGTATTTTTCTCAGATGATTATCGTTTACGTTATCATTATTACGTCGATAGTCAACTTATCTCTGCAAAACGGTTCTACGGAGTTGTGGATCAGTTTACTTAGCAGTTGTATAGGCTACGCTCTACCTAATCCTAAACTGAAAAAATAATGTTTCCGTTCGAACCTTGTTCCAGCGTGTGTATAAGCGCTCAAACGGGAGCCGGGAAAACCCAATGGGTCTATAAATTTCTAAAAAATATACGAGCAATGTATAGCGAGGACCCGCCAGTATCCATTTTGTATTGTTACGGAATCTATCAACCGCTTTATGACGTCATGGAGAGAGAGATTCCGAATTTTACGAGTAAATTAGGACTTCCCACGGCGGAGGAACTAGATAATTTCACGGAAGACAGACGACACAAACTGATCATAATAGACGACTTAATACAGGAGGTGGTGCGACACCAGGAAATGGAACTGTTATTTACCCAGGGTACGCATCACAGACGCGTCAGCGTCATTTTACTTTCGCAAAATCTTTACCCCAGAGGCAAACACGCCAGAACTATCGCTTTAAACACGTGGTATCTCGTGCTGATGAAAAATTTGCGGGATGTCTCCCAAGTGAGTGTCCTCGGACGTCAGCTCTTCCCGGTAAAGTTGGGGGCTTTATACGGGCTTACCAGGATGCCTTAAGCGAAAAATACGGTTATCTCGTGGTAGATATGAGTCCGCACGGTGATGATAGATATCGATTGCGCGCCCGAGTCTTTCCGGGGGAAGATACTGTCGTATATCGATTGACGTAAGAAGGATATACACGCCTTTCGACGTAAGAACACCATGGAATTAATGAAACAGCAGCAACATTTTCTACGCTTATACGCCCAGACGACTACGGCGCAAAGAAAAGCGATATTAAAAACTGTTACAAAGCCGCAGTTAGGGGCCTTGCGCCAGATCGCTTATAATATTATCAAATTTACTATACGGTTGTCATCGGAAGAAAAGAAAAAACTTAAACGAGAAAAACGTTTCGTGCACTTATTAGCGAGAAAGTCTGCCGGATACGAACAGAAAAAGCGCGCCATCGTGAACAAGCAAGGACTTATTTCGATATTAGTAAACTTGGCGCTGCATTATTTGGATCCCTTGCTGCGGTAATGGAGAAAATGGTACTGGTGCCCTACGACAAATATCAACGCCTCCGAGAGCGCGATCTCGTCGGAAAGGGCGATAACGCGCTAATTATCCTCAACCGCCGGGAGAAAGGGTGATAAAAAAATCTATTTCGGAGAAATCCCCGTCTTCCGAAGTTACTCCACCTCCCAGTTTTCCCGCTAAACCCCCAAATATCAAGAAACGACATAGCGCTGCCAAAAAGAGAAGCTCTGAGAAACCTCCGACTATAAAGAAACGACAAAACGCCGCCAAAAAGAGACGCGAAATATCCCTGCCCTGGCTAGATGTTTAAAAAATGAGCGGAAATTCGAAGGATAACAAAGACAATATTTTCATTCTATTCGATTTTTATTTGTATGCAAAATGATAATAAAATTATATAAAATGATATATATGTTGTTTTATTTTGTTATATTTGTTATAATAAGGGAGAGAGAGAGTTACACAATAAACATAGACATGATAATAACATTCTATAATATGTTACATTTTAAAGACACATTTATTATAATATATGAGAGAGAGAGAGAGAAACAACAACAACAAGAAATGATAAAAAAGTGATATAAAATAATACAGGAAAGAGAAATGGGAGAATTACACAATAAACTCTGATATGATAATGAATTATCTAAAATGATACATATACATTTTTTTTTATATTTAAAAAAATACAGGAAAGAGAAAGCGGTATTTAAAGTATAATTCTTCGCGCTTTCGCGTAATTGATTATAAAGTTTTCGTTCTTTTCACGATTAGTGACACAAAATGGTTTCGTAATATCTATCAAAGACTTTTCGCTACACCGTTCCATTATATAATACACGCAATACAGTCCGCAGGTAGAGGAATTTGGAGCTTGTATGGGGTCGCGTATCATCCAGTACGGTCTCCTTAAGACGTTTTCGAAACCCGCTCGGTAATATTTAGGCTCGTTTCCGAGGGAATCGAAATACTCGTAAGGCCCCTCGTTCGGAAAGTAGAACACGGTCCAATGCTCTCCCGGGCCGTCGCTGGAATCGGTGTTACAAACGACGAAACGCCCCCTTTCTTCGCGTAGCTGATCGGAAGCGCGTATTGTGACCGGATAGGCCCGTAGTATTTTCTCTAGTTGATAGTTATTCATTTCACGAATACGGCCCTAGAGTGATCTATATTTAGAATTTCCGGAAACTTCGCGTACATCACCAATGTCACGCTTTCCGGTAAAGCGGTGGCAAATTTCAGCTCTAAACGACAGTGCCCTTTTCGCTTGGTGTTGAAGGAATAATAGGGATCGATGTCTAGCACGTACAAACAATATCCCTTCTTATATTCGTCTACGGACACGTTGACGTCATTTCGAAATGAGGTCAGGGTTCTGTAGCAGTCCACGTACTGATTTCCTCCGTAATTCGGCTGTAAAGGCTGCGATGGATACGATTGACCGTCCACGAAAAAACCCACTGAGGTGCAGTCGTAATGTTTGAAATTAAACGGGTTTTTATGGTAATCCCCGGTATACGCGGCGCCGGGTACCAAACCGATGATGAGTTTACTGGGTACCAAGCTCTGAAAGATGTCATCAGCCGTATAGTTGTAGGATCCGGCTGCTATGGCCGTAGTTTTGATCTCGGAGCGGAGATACGGGTAAATAGCCGGTCCTTCTTGTAACAGTTTCTCGTGCGCAACGACCACCGCTCCGTTAACGCGTTGTACGCACAGTTTGAATTTAGCGTCTATAATTTGTACCTTGATAGACGGAGATAAAATATCGGTGATGATTCTAAACGCGTCGGGGGCTGGCCACAGCTGAATACCGATGTGAATTCCGTTGATCAGTAATTTTGATTGTTGAAACAGGTCGAGAAGCAGCGGACCTTCTAAATTGACAGTCGCTCCGCCTAAAGTTTTCTTGTATCTCAAAAATAATCCGGTGTTTTTTCCGGTCTTAACATCATTGTCGTCTAATTCCGTTTCTTTGTAGAAAAGCTGGCTAGTAAGTACACCGTCTTGCATCTGTCGGTTCGTTTTCAGTATCGTATCGATATAGGCTTTATACGGGTAATTATTGCCCATATGAGAGAGCGGCGTCTGTTGCAAGCTAACGTCGACTTGTTTAAAAATGGTGTGTAAAGGGAGGTTAACGAGTCCCGCAGTTTCAGTATCCGCGATAGGCGTTCCATCGGCGTCCGTGAGTCTCAGTTTTAGGTTCAATAAACTTCTCTTCAGGTCCACGTAAGCGGAGGATTGAGCCGGGATGTTAAATTCTATGGCTGAATTGTGCGTTATCTGATTAATGGGTCGATATTCTATCCATTCCCGAGACTGGAGCGAAGGATCGGAAGGGGCTGATACAAAGAGAGATAATTCTTGCTGATGACAATCTTCCCTTTCCATCGTTTACACTTGCGTTTCTTCGTCGTATCTATAGCGTTTTGCGTGCCTCGGCGCCGACTTTTTCACCCTCTTACGTGTACTGCCGAACCCCTTCTTACGTTCTTTTTCGCGGCGGATATCGGATTTGGCTATTTCCAAAGCTTGCGCGACGGGGGTGACGAGCTGAACGGCTGGTTGGTTTTCGGCGTTTCTCATTCTCCTTTCATCTTCTTCTTCTTTTTCTTTCACTTTCCTGTTTTTGGCGCCAATACCGACGACATAGCGTCCCTGGTGGTCGGGTTGAACGTAACCGTCCCGCAAATCCTTGAAATGTTGATACCACTTGTCATAGTCGGGAACGTAAGGCACCCACTCTTGACGCTTATAATCGTACACTTCTATCGAACCCATCTTTTCTTAAAGTGTAAGACGCAGTGTAATGTCGGGAAATCGTCAAATATGACCGGTTCCAAATTTTCGTTTAATAATCGAAATCCCAACTGATGTCCCAAATTTCTTCTTACTCTTACGTATGTGGGTCGCGTATACGTCGCGTTCAAGTATTTGTTGAACTTTCCTCTGACTTCCACGTTCTTAAGCGCCGGGACTCGAGCGCGATTAACGTATTGCTCTTCTAGAAAGTCGCCACATAAATACACTCTGTCGCATTTCGGCGTAAAATTGCAAATGAGAGAGATTTCTAACAGCGCGCATTCCCAAATTCCATCGGAAAGCAAAGCGCCAGGCGTATTTTCCCAAAACTCGGCGGGATTCTTTCTCTCCTCCGAATCCTTGTTAGACAAGTATAGTATGATATCCGACATCTTGCTTCGAAAGGATGGTTGTACGGAGGCTCTTACGCACCTTTAAAAGTCTCGACATCTTTCGCGGGAATAAAACTATTAAATTTCTTGGGCCAACCCATCCATTTCACGAGTACATCGTTTCCCGACTTTTTCAGGATTTTTTCGATTCTGAACGTAGTGTCTTTATCCACCGTAATTTTCGACATTTCGTTGTCGTAAAATGTACCGTCAATCGGTTCTCCCTGAAGATCTTTTACTTTGTAATACGAAATATTCTGTTTTTTACCCCTTTCCGATACGATAAAGTATTCCGTAGTCCAGCGTTCATCGTATTCTCGTTGAAAAGGCCTCCTCAAATGCGATAGGCGGACGGTATCTCCCACCTTGAAACGATACGGTGTACCGGAAAGATTCGCTCGACGTTTAGGTTTCTTTAACGCGTCATAAATTCGTTGCCATATATCTATCTCGTCCTGCCGCTTTACGGAAACGGGCGTCTTTTTAATGGTTCTGTGATAGGTATGATTATAACTTCGCGTCACGTCTTCTAAGACATCGATCCATCTGTGACTTTGCTTCGCGGTCATATAGCGGGTTAATTTCATTTTGATAGTTTTTATGGCTCTTTCGGCCACGGCGGCCTTGGTTTCGTTACGCGAATAAAAATGTTTAATTTCTTGCGTTTTCAGTACCTTCTGAAACGCTAGACTTTTAAATTCGCTGCCGACGTCCGTTCTCAAACATTGCGGTTGGCGACCCTCATCGATAATAGCTCGAAAGGAGGTGGCAACTTCGTGTCCTCGCACCGTTTTCAACGGTTCTGTCCAAACGTATTTGGAAAATATGTCAATCACGAGCAGAAAATAACCGTAACCATCATTCTGTTTCGTAAACTGGTTCATATACGCCACGTCGGCTTCCCACTGATAGTCTATATACGGCGATACGATGCGTTGGCGACTGTGTTTTCTGACGATAGCTTTGTGTACGGTATATGTCTCTTGTTTCTTTAACCATTTTTCAATTTTAGCTTTATTCAGTACAAATTTCCCTTCTTTCCTCACGGCTCTGTACAATTTATCCGAGCTAGAATACGACGCCGGGTGAGAGGGGTCGTAATAAATGTTCTTCAAGTAGTCTTCGTACCTCATGACTCGCGCGCGGTGCGGACCTCGTCCGTTATGACTTGTATCAAATAGAGGGTCCTCAATAAGGCGGGGATGAGAGAATGATTGCGTCTAACCAAAGATTTCTTTCTACGCGGTGAAACGTCTGAGGATGCTAGCGTTCTTAGCAGCGTTCTTTTCCGGCTAAATAGCTGGACGTCCCTTCTCGCGGGAGCCACGACGCCATTTACCACCCGGAGCGCGACTTCGCTCACGGCTTCTAGTTGACTGGACGTAATATTCATGAGCATATTTTTTCTCTCAGACGCGGGGGCGTCCTTAAGATGCAGCAAAAAGCGTATATTAAGGTAAACTTTGGAGCCTTCCATGTCGTTTAAGATACATTCGATTATTAGCTTCTTACGCTATACAGTTCCAGTTCGATAAGCGTAGGATAGATGACGTCATCAAATTCGAATACTCTCTTTATACCGGTAATGATAATTTTACCCGTATGGAAACAACTGAATGTGATACCTTTTCGTTTAAGTATCGCTGCGGGGAATAGATCGGGTTCGTAGACGGCTTGTCTTTCCATTACTAGTGTCTGTAAATTTAACCCGGAGCTCAGCGTATGATAGGCGGATGCTGTCAGCAACTTGACGTCAGTGAATTGTACTGGATAACCTAATTTTTGCAAGCAGCGAGCGTATCTCCTTAATCTTTTTATACCTTCTTTGAAACAGCGGGCTTTACCGTTACAGTTAATGACGCCGTTAGGAAAAACCAGGCAATTTCCGCCTATTTTCTTGTGTTGCCACACGAGCCCCGTGAATCTATCGGGATGATATTTAACGTTACCTAATTGCCGGCATAACTGCCTTAAATCGAAGGAATAACGTAGCTTAGCGCTACACACGACGTTCGTTATAATCATGTTATCTCTTTCGAATCCGTTGTTAAACTGATATAAAAGAGATGTAAAACCCGGGTATTTATACAAGACGGAGAGCCTGCAGTTTGTAAGTTATATTTATTAATACGCAAATGACAAAAAATGTATAATTTGACATACGATGACGGTAAAATATGCAAAACATACGAATATAATATATAATTTGACATACGAATACAGTAAAATGTATATAAAAAAAAATACATGTATACAATAGTTGATAGTAAAAATTCAATACATACACGCATACATATATATATAAACCAAAAATGAGTCTACTTCGGATAACACTCCGGACATTCCGATACGTTATGATTGTCCATCGTATAGCAGGGGATCACATCTCGAAGTTCGGCTACGAAACTGTCGATCGTACGAAGCCCGTTTCTCAGCTCTCTGTACTGTTCGAGCGATAGCGAAACGCCTTTTCTGGTGGCGCAAATCTCCTCCGCCCCTTCTGGTAGCCAAAATTTTCGAATATCCACGCAGTTGAATCCGCTCTGCGCGGTTACGTACCAGTTTCCGCCGAGGTGATGTCGATAGAACGTGTCTTCTCCCAATTCCATTCCCCCGACAATCGTATCGAGGTGCGGTAGAAAAGCGTATAGTTCGTTACATCTCTGTAACGTTAGCGCGATCCCGTCTTTGGTCGGAATTTTTCCGGCTAACAACTTTCTCACGTGAATGTATGTGGTTCCATTAAACACGCTGTCAAACAGAAACAATCCTTTTCCGATGTCTTGTAAATAACGAGCTTTCTGATTTTCATTCAGAACCCTGTGGGGCGCGTCAGTCAGTTGAATTCTGGTAGACATGATGTTTCTCCTTCGACGACTTAGAGCGGAATGAGGCATTCCGAGGGTCTAAGCTAGATATAAAAATGTTTACTCTCATTTGATTGATCCGAAGAATTACGTCGTTTGCTAATTATAGACGGTGACGCTAGTGTTGTTACGCGTTGTTGAGAAAATCGATATCCTTTGCTATATATCGAAGTGACAGGTTCGCGATTCGTTTTCGCGCTTTTCGCCACCGATCATTTTCAGAAACTCGCAAGAAGGTGACCACTGCCGATGCTCCCGATATGGATCATCACGCTGTTCCCAAGCGTATAAAGATAGTTTGCAGCAAAAACAAGTAACCTTGTCGTATTGACCCGTGTAAAAAAATCCGTTTCTCGCCAATGCGAACGGCTCTGGTTTTATTTGCTTTGGCCAAAACTTAAACGTTTCCAATCGGTCGTCGTACAGCTTCATGTCTCTCCGATTCCAGTCGCTCGCGTCCGGCACGTCCATACCTTCAGATAGCTAGGCGTAGAATGACTTTTCCGATCTAATACATCGATCATTTATAATACTGTACATATATGACATATATTTTCTTAAAGTTACATAGCCTTCAATTCGCATAATAACATAAGAAAATGCTGTTCTGCGTAGAGATCTTTACATCCCAGAGTATGTTCTATTCCCTTACCATTTTTCCATAGAAAAATACGCCTGATGACCACATTATCGGTAGCGACATATTTCATCCATTCTTCCATTATGAGCGCTTCGACGTTAATTTTAACGCCATATTTTTCGAGTAAACGTATTAAAAACGTTTTAAATTGTCCGAAAGTGGACTTTTCGCTTAACCATCGTTTAATATACAATTTGGTCTTCATCGTTGGTTTTCTACACGTTTCGTATAACGCCATTTTGTACATCTCGTATCCGAGAATATGTTTCAAAGATATAAACGGTTTTTCTACTAGGAAATGGTATATATCGTCGCATACGTGGGCGGGTAAAACGTCCATGTTTCGCGTTTTAGCGCCGAATGGCTGTTAACTCGTGGCCTCAAAAGTCACGTGACCTCGTTTAAGGGAGCGGTAGGGGCTGCAGTCCGGTTTGATTCAGTCGCGTTTTTGCGGTGAATGACGTAGTTGATTAATTGTCCCGAATAACAATACGATATTATAAAAGAATAAATATTGCGGTTTACTCATCCTCGAAAACGATAGACGCGTGACCTCGTTTAAGGGGTGGATAAGGGGATTATATCATACCCGAAACAATAGGTCATTGTCCTAATTGTTTAGGGAGACAATTAAACATAAATATTGCGGTTTATCAAGAATGTCACGTGACCTCGTTAAAGGGGTGAGGTCGGGGATTATGTCATACCATAAACAATAGGCCATTGTCCTAATTAATGACGTCATAGCGTGCTTTCGTGTAGTTCGTGAAATCGTGGATTTCTGTGAAACACCACTTGCTATACTACTGATCACTTACTGAAGAGGATGGGTAATTCACCGTGTGTATTCTGTTTACGTCAGACGCCATTAGAGCTCGGGACGCCACTTTGCCGTCGGGCCACTGGACCGTTAGCTTTGTCGGGGTGCTGGAGCCGAGCCCAACATGGGCGAACGGTTCCATTTCACAAAGGTAGCCAGACCCCCCGTCTATCACGTGGGTCAGTGTGTGACCCTCACTGGTCGTGATCTTTACTGACGCACCGCGGGCAGGCGCGCCGTGCTGTGTTTTAGGATGAACGCGAATCCAGTTATTCCCATTTCCGGTGCTGACCTTAAACATTGTCAATGATTGGGCGTTTCCTTCACCGTGGGAAATAAGAAGTTCCAGTTTCCCGTCTCCATCAAAATCAGTAACAGCGGCCCCGGTACCGTAACCTTCCGGTTCAAGGGCGTCGCCGATCGGGAGATCCTCGATGCGAATGCTTGATCCATCTGGACGGACCTTGAACAGTTTGTTTGGCTGCAGATGGTTTCTGTGATAAATATTATTCTGAAAAATTTCTAAGAATCCGTCATTGTCAAAGTCCGCGGCTATCACAGTCCTGATGTGAGTGGGGGTCTGGTAAGAGAAAGACGTTGAGACTGAGTTGACAAACCGCACAGTGTCACCTGATTTGTGCTGCAGGTAAAGCCGGTGTGGTCCATCCCAATTACCGTATGCAATGTCAATATGGCCGTCCCGGTTGAAATCACCAAGAGCAATCCCTCGAACATTTTCTTGGGCATCAGCTATACCAGCACTAGCTGCGATGTCTTCAAACGTGCCATTCCCGCGATTCTGGAACAGGAAGTTGGCCCCAGCGTTTAGGTAACCTGAGTTGCCCTCGTTTCCAAAGAAAATATCAGATCTACCGTCTGTACCAAGGATAGGGCCAACAGCAATACCGCGACCACCTGCAACGTAAAAAAGTCCGATTAGAGTGTTCTTGACTTCTGCGATATATGCATTATAGACGAATTGCGCCATATGATATGTGTCTTTGTTATGTTCAAGTAAAACATTCTCAAATTGATCCATCAAGCAGTTTTAGCAGCGAAAAAGCACGACCCGATATTAATTTTAATATAGAAAGAGATCGATGTCTTACATGAAATAATGTTTTGTTGAAAATTTTACACTGGTGAATATATTCAATAACACTTATGAGAGAGAGAGAGAGAGAGAGAGAGAGAGAGAGTTTAAGACCAACCTGTGCTTTTGTCAATGCCGGCCTCCGTCGCAACGTTCCTTAAAACAATTGTACCGGAAGTAACGTCATTCTGTGGATGACTCTCATCCATTTCAACCAAAGCGAACTTTCCTAGAACAGTGAATTATTATATAAGTTTGTAAAAAAAATACTTTCATATAAGATACATCATACCAACTATATATAGGTGTATGTACATGCACTTAAAATATATTTTATATTTAGATATATCAAATTATTTAGGTTCCAGAAGAGGATTTTTCTTTTCATTTCCATACATCATGCACTGGTCAAACACAGAAGCCATCAAACGGAATCAGTGTAAGTGTGAAGAATATGTCTACCAAGCGACGTAAGAACATTAATGCAATTTTATCTTACCTGTCAAAAATCACGTAGCAATACCCGTTTTATTCTTTCTAACAGCGTCAATTTTGAAAAACTTGTGTAAATCCTGCTTTACGTGGAATGTCAATATATTGAAAGACAACGTCTGTAAGCCAACTTACCTTCACCCCGGTAGGAGTATGTTGCCACAGCCACGGAGTACTTCCCGTTACCCTTCCTGTCCACGCAAGCCACCGACCTCCCGGCGAATGATTTTGCCGGCATGTTCCTGTTCACGGCATCCGAGAACAGGTCCACGTAGGAGCCATTCCTCCACTTGAACAATTTATCCCCGTACATGGAGTTTCCGGCGTAGGCCCCGTTCGTGTTCAGGAAGTAGATCTCCTCCAATCCGTCACCGTCGACGTCACATGACGTCACACCTAAAAACGTCCGATTTGTTGATACATTATAATACATCTTTAAAAGTTGATTGATAAACGTGTAATTTTTGCAATAATCCGATCCTGCGAAAGACGAAAATGTTTATTACGGTATCGCTGGTAGCTAGGCAATTATCATGATAAAGCACACGCAAACCAGTGACGTCATTTCAATTTAAAACATTGTCGTTATTAAAGTTTGGAACATTATTTTATACCATTTAAAGAAGACCATTCACAGATGACCATTGACTAAGAATTTGATTTAAGTCTATATGCGTGTACCTCTACTAGATCACCCATCTACAGACGCAATGTCACCAAATGGACCATTCCGTGGTTGTAATAAAAAAAAGTTTGTTTCTCCATCACAGGCTGTAGCGTTACGAACAGTATAACCCTGAAGTTAAATTTTCCATTTCCGTGTGTTTGATCTCATTCACTTTGATTAACATGTCATAATTTGCCTATACACTGTAACATTCGAACGTATATAATTTTATATGGGTGAATATTTATAATGTGCATGTATTTTGATAGTTCTTCCTGTTTGCACTTTACAGTAATAATTGAAAATGAAGATACACAACCTGGCTTTATTTGTCCCAGACAATATTACATAATAAATATGGACTGTCAAATCACTCACATATGTTGACTATTCAGTATTCCTTGATCAGAGTACCACTGTTATGAGCGGTGATTTAAGATATATACCAATTTTGAAAATGTGTACAGAATTAAACGGTATGTGTTCTATCAATAAAATTAGTAACAATTCTAAATCATTTTTCTTTCAGAGCTATATAATAATTTATTTTGATTTTGAAATTATATATCTTTACTCTAAATAATAAGTGATTTTTTGTGTGTGTGCATGTAGTTTAAACTTATTTATTTTACGTCGATTGGGAAACAAGTTCTTGCAACTTAAACTAATCCTTCTCGACGGTTCCTGGGTTGGACCAGTACTTTGAGCCTGGGAAGGTCATCACCTCCAACAGGGTTCGAACCCACAACCTTCGGATACGTAATCGGGTACATTACCAGAGGACCACGGCGACCCTAAATGAATGGAATAGGCCTACATAGATGTTTCATTTATATATATATATGAGCATGTATTATTAGTATACATACTATAATTGCTATTCTGATACATCAGTGTATTCCATTCATTTTTCTGGTACAGGCTCTTTAAAAAGTTAAAAACTGCAGGTAATCTTGTTTCAGAATCAGAGTTATGACTATTATTTGTTTCAAAATAAGTTACTTATACGGTTTATACTATGGTGATGGTGCCTAAAATTGTATTCAAACGCCTCTAAGAAAGTAAACAAAATTCCATATTTTAGTCAAGTAAATTATAAAGATAATTCCAAAGTGCCCCCAAAAAAAAACATAATAAAAAAAAATATATATATGCTTCTTTCTATCAGAGATGTGAATACCTACTATAATATAGCTTCGTGTTTCTGTGTTAAAATATATATCCTTCTGTCTATGTTAATCCCTCTAGTCTTGGTTTAATTGCTTGTTAATGTCCATTTTCATATACATTAATAACTACATATAATTGAAGGTTGAAAATGTGTGCAAGATCATCCGTCTGGGCCACATTATCTTATTACACGACACCCATATAAAGGGCGATATTTTGTATGTGGTCTCTGCTGGTCAGCATACTAACAGAACAATAAATGGCTTGTCCGGGAATATGAGTGATAATCGTCCCGATATTATATTAACCATCAGGAAAAAAACAATAACAATTATCACTCTAGTGCCCTTGCAACCCACCATGTTTCATCTATAATATATCCGTAAAGGTGACACTCAGGGGTGTTTAGGTTTTGTGCGTTTTTTTGTTGTTTTTTTTTGTTTTTTTGTTTTGTTTTTTTGCACGTTTATGTTGACCCTTGTTGAGAAGTCCACATTTATGATTTATGTATATCGTCGTGCTACTTTCGTTAAGCGCTAACAACACGTATTGATGCGTCGAGAGGGTCTCACTGATGTGAAGTCCTACTTGTTGACCATATTTACAATAAGAAGAACTTATTGAAGATTGGCAAAATTAAGACAAACAATAATTTGATAAAATCAAAATACAGATAACTAAATTTAATCATTCAAGGAAACGAAAATAAAAAGAGTACTTTAAAGGTTTTTACTGTTAATTTTTTTTTAAATAAAACGTATTTAATTCAAACTTACCGATTGCGTTTCCTTCAACGTTTCTCAGAGCGCCATATGGCGTTCTTTCTTGAGCGATATTGGTGACAGTGCCTGTATCTTTGTCGTACGTAAACACAATATTAGGGCCATTATATCCAGCCACGATGAAGTCCGGGTTCCCATCGTGATTCACATCCGAGACTGCAACACCGTAATTCTTCTGGTTTGTATTGATACCGTCCAGCCACGACTGTTTCACGAAGATCCCTTCAGTGGGGTTGCGCGTGAAGAAAATAAGTAAAATTATACCCGATAATGTCCAGCATACCTTCATTTTCGCAGTTACAAAGGAATTTGTGGTACAACTACTGTGCTTATAGTAGAATAAATGAATATCACGTTGTCGGGATGTTTTTGTTATGAAACATAAGCAACTTATGAAACGTTTATATAACCAGTTTCAAAATGAACTATCCTTTGATTATTTACGTTTTTCGGGTGTTTCCGGACACCGTGGAATGCCTTGAAGCGGAAGTTAACGACTAAGAGTCTTATCCAATCATAATAACACAACGGATATACCCGAGTAGTAACGGTCTCGCTGTATGAGAAAAAGGATAGTACTTCAGAAGATTATACAACGCTGTTAAGAGGAGAATGCGTCATTTTTTCTAATTTGATCTGATAAATCAAACAATCCAACAATATCATCATCATAAAAGTTTCCCTTCTAACACCCAAAAGCGTTGTGACCCGTTTATATTCATTTAAGATCATCTAGGGGGGGTCAACACCAAAACAACCAATCAGCTATTAAGACGGTTTGGGTGCTGGTTTCCATGTCACAATTAATAAAACGTTGTGCACAGAGTCGGGTACAAGTCGTGTCGAGAACCTTGGAAAAAGATTCCAAGATGGCACTTCTACGGATCCAAACTTCCATTCTTCGGGTAATTTTGTGCTTATCTAGTGAATTTATTTTACAAACTTTTGCTTATTGAATAGAAAATGAACATCTAGACCGTCTTAGTTACATATTTATGTGTGCCACTTCGTAAATATACCGTCATACGCAAATTCGTGTAATACGGTACTGTACTGAGACAGCAGTTCATGGAAAGGTCAATGTCTCCAGCATTAGGCTGTCATAATTATAATAACTCCTCAGATTCAAGAGACATGCTTTTCTTTATTATTTGTTAATTTAAGATTAATAGTAGATCTATGTCACGTTTTTTTACTGTAGAAACGCAGTCGAAAAAGCTAAAATATGCTTTGAACAGACATAACCCGATTGTTACAGGGATCCCTGGCATTGGGAAAAGTTATGTTTTATGTGAAATCGCGAAAGAATGCTTAAACTTGGGAAATTAATAACTGCTAGCACGGGAGTAGCATCTGTGAATTTAAATATATAGAATTATTTGTATATAACATATTTATAAATCATTTATTCATATGGTTTAAAACTTAATTATATCTAAGTTGAATAAAGCAAACATTTAACATTTAATTCAAAAACCTGGAATCGCAATATCACTGACCATTACCGGAACGTAAAAATCTGAATCTTTCCGAAAGTTTACTTTCTGTCCTGGTCCAGGTTGTTGTCCTTTTTGTGAATTCGCGAGTATTTCAAATGAAAAAGCAGACATAGGGAGATTAGACAAACAATATTTTGATGTATTTCAAAAGAGAACTATATTTTATTGATTCCATATGTAAATTTATTGATTTTATTCAAATGATTTGTAAAAAAATGAGTTGAAGCAAGTTGTTCCTCAACTTTGTGTCCACCCTAGTTGATATTTATGTGGACAGTAGGATTTTTTTTAAAACATACAGGAGCAAGTCCCTGTGGTCTAGCATTATGTATTCTCCAATTACTTCAGTTAGAGGAGGTTGTGTAATTTACATGTATGACATGACCTCTACTGTATATTAATTGAAATATCTGAAATAAACAGGTGTTTAGAAGTCGCCTGTTCAAATTATTGTCTCGCTTAAAAGGTGAGAAAAGACTGAAAAAATCATGCACACTAAATGCATAAACTTTGAAAAATGGCAACAAACACACAAAAAAAGGCTGATGAGAGAGACATAGAACTGACACCAAGTTTCACTACAGGATTTTACCTGGTATGTTTAAGATTCAAACAGCATATATTTAACACTTCAAAGATTTGCTGAACAGCAAAAACCAACAAACAATAATAGTATGCCATAGGTCATGACAAGGACATGATACACATATATCATGTCTTTAATGTGAATTCACCCTTCCGAACTTTCCCCTCCTATTTATAGTTAAAAAATTAAGACATAGTCGATGGATTTGAAGCTGATTTTCCATTTGGTCAAGTCCAAACTGCAACCTAGCGACTGTGTACATATACCAAGAATTAAAACTTGTAAAACATCAGATTAATGAACATGAAATGATGAAAATGCATAAGATGTAGGATAAGTTGAATCAAATAACTAACTTCAAAGGACTGAGATTCTTATGCTGGCAGAGTGTGCATTGATTGTTAGGGCGAAATGTCAAATCTGGATATGTTTTAGCTTATGACATTTTTAAGAGACTTCAACTGGTGTTGGCCTTTTAGAGAGACATGGTAAATATTGACAGGAAAATATGTTCTTTAGTAATTAGAAATTATGTCTCTTGAAGTGAGACATTTAACTTTGAAATCATTATATGCTCTCTCGGTATTCCTTTTTAATTGATTTCTTAAAACTAAGTTGAAGAAGTTACTTCAAGTTGAATAAATATGCACAAAACACTCTATTTTAAAAAAAAATAAAAGGGATAATTTGATATTTTCTCATCTTATTTTTTCAGTCCGGCAGATTTTCATTCGATCTGATGGAATTTCCATGCTTGTCAGACCAATTAAATGTCTGACAGATTTTTGAGCCTTTCGCTAAGTCTGAAAACAAATGTCAGCTATGCTCTTATATTCTAAACAAGACATCATGTGACTTTGTGTGAATTTGAGGTAATGCTTAAGATGCTGGTCTAATTAATTTAAATCTTGAACTCATATTTGAATGCTATTTTGTAGGTCAAACTTATCTGAATTATTTGAATATTGACATATTTTCAAACCCAAACCTAACTTTTTCCTTAAGATAGCTTTTAACACAAACTGCAGAATAGTATTTTATGCAGACAGCAAAATAAATATTGATGCCATGTGCCCAGAGAGTAAGTTAAATGATGGCATAATTTGAATAAAAATTGATATTATAATGATTTTAATGATTATTAAGTTGTGTTGTTTACAATGCAAATGCAACATATTATAACTGATCAAGGGAATCTGAATACCAGATATCCAAATTCAATGCCCTGTAGAGGGCAAGCTATACATGCACCTGTTTGCTCAAACCATCATCATACAATTGATACATATGGTTGCAAGTGACAAGCTCCCTTCTAGGCAAGTGACTTTTCTAAATATCTTGTATGAAGAAAATGCATGGCTATCTTCTTTGTAGTATTAATTTATTATTTTATTATAGAAGTTGCCACAGCGCAATACAGACGATAACTCTGCAACAATGCATAAATGGGAAAAAATATCAGAGACACATAAACAGAGATTGGCAGCTTTACGAAATAACGTGGTTTTCGCGTGCCTTGAGTGTTAACGTGAGCATGCCGTCCTGTCACACAAGTACGTACATTTCGGTGGGGTTTGGGGAATCTTACAGAACAGCAATTAATTTCCAAATACTTTTAGTAAATCTACTGATTTTAGCTAAAGTATTTAAATGAAGGAAAGAAGAGGACGGATGCATGATTAAAGAATATTTTTAGTTCATTTATAATTAAGAGAGAGAGAGAGAAAGGAAGAAAGACAGATGCATAATTGGTCTGGTATGACTAAACAGGGAACGAGTAAACTTCGAGATACATGACAGCCTAGTGTACATTCAGGATTAACCAGTGATTTTTGCCGGTTATGGTATTCTTGTTCTTTTGACTGATTTTGGTAAACATGTTAAATGGATTGCCTTAATTGCATATTACCGTGTGGCCGATCAACCACCTCACTGACGTTTATGTCAAAAGTAATCAAACAAATAATTGACTAAAAATAACCATATCAATACTATATTATTTTAAATGTCCATTGGAACTTCCCATAAATATGTATTTGGTTTCCAATCTCGTCCGGGTCTCGTTGAAATCTCATTGTCTGCGTGCGACTTCAAAAAATCTATATGGACAAAGAATAAGCTGCCAATCTCTGTTATATGTCTCAGAAAATATCAGTGAAATTACTATGAATGAAATTGTGTGACTTAAGCCAGTGGCATGCTATACATGCAGTTTACATAGCTCTGGCATATAATATGTCCTTTTTTTTTTATGCTGTCAATAAACTTTCAGTTTCTAAATGTGTATTTTAATGACATTACTTTTTTCTCTAAATTTCAATTCTTGTCAATCATACATGATGATATTCTAAGCAATATATGGCTAAAATATGCATCATGTATTTTAAAATTTTGTTGAAACATCGCTTTCTTTTGATCAAATATGCTATTTCCCACCAAAATGTTGTATATGACGATTTTTTGTACTACCAGCAATAACAACTTGTATTGCTTAATGATAGTACTGTATTGAAATAAATATTTGAAGCAGTCTGGCAATACACAGAAGTTCTGAACTAGCTGATAACGTGGAGCTAATATCTAACCTGTAAAATTAGTCACAGAAAGGAAAATATGCTTTTAAAGGAAGTGGAGTCTTAAAAATTACTATGTGGCTGAGTGGTTAGAGCATCCGCCTCAGGAGCCGGAGTTCTGGGTTCGATCCCCGGCCGCGACATACCAAAGCCGTAAAATATGGTACTGTTATAGCTCCCTTGCTTGGCACTCAGCATATAAGGGGAGTTGCAGGACTGGTTGGCCCGGTGTCAGGATAATTTGACTGGATGTGGTATCATGTCACATGCCTATAGCATGATACTGCAGTGTGGCAGCACTATATCTGTCTCAGGTAGACATCGTCTCCAAATGACTGAAATACTGTCTGTGGGTTGTTAAACTCCTACCTAATTACGCTTGGCCTTGATGTGAATTTAACAATTATTGAAGGACCAATTCCAGCGTACACCATTAGTTAACCTTACTTATCTAGACATATGAATACCAATTACACTGTGTATCATTTTCATTCCAGGCCAGCAGGCATGCTTGCAGATTTTACTCTAGTGGAGCTGTAAGTATTTCTGTGAAGTATTTAACATTTCACCACTAAAATAAACAAGTGTAAAAAACTTTTGACCATTGAAGATCCCAATCATACATTGTTGTGCATAGATCTTCATGGAAATACTGAGTTTGAAATTTTTGCATCTCATATTAAAAATAAAAATATGGAGTTTATAATATTTAACAATACATTGTACAGCATCATTCCTTTAAAAACCCTCTTCTCTCAGTACTATTGATGCTTTGATTCTCTATGTTTGTCTACAGATGAACTATGGTTCTTAAACATATTTAACAATTTAACTGAGTATTCAAAAGCTTACAAGATAATAGTATGATATATATAACCCTTTCCCTCATAGAGGACACCATGAAAAGACCTATGCGAACAGCATAAAACCAGATCAGACTGCGAGTAACTCGCAGGCTGATCAGGTTTTATGCTGTTCACTGCTCCTCAGTGGTCTGGAAATAAGGATTTTGTAATTAAATTTGGTAAGGTTTAACTGTTTTCTGCAGATCAGGCTTTATGTGATACCTATTGAGGGCGTCAAAATGAGTATATATGAGGGAAAGGGTTAAAGAAGTTTGAGAATAGTTAAAGAAATGCTTTGTTATTTTCTCTATGATTATATAATCATGCATTATTGTATGGTTCATACTTATATGAATATTATATTTTATAAAAAAAAATATATTCATATGTTTTTAACCAACAGCCTACCACAACTAAACTGTTCATAGATGGAGAGTTCAAGGAGTCCCAGACAAACAAATGGATTGACCTACACAACCCAGTAAGTATTTTGGGTGATGCTGCCTTCTAAATACATGGCGTTCTGGTTGGTATATGCAGATCTGTCAAGGTCATGTTGAGTTCAAATTTTATTTTGACTTTACCTCATGAATATTCATGTACAAATTTATGACTAGATTAATATTTATTCACTGGATTTAAAATGGTCTATGAAACCAAGGGTTTTTATATTCAATGCAGACTGTGTAGAATCTGAGCTACAATATTTTATGAGCAAACAACAGACCCTTATCCTTCCTCTTGGGTCTCCTTTATTTATTAATTTGTCAGAATGAGTCATTATGAGATAAAGGTTAATAATGGAACACATCTTAAAAGAGATATTACAACAGAGTAACAGGGTATTTGAGTATTTACTCAATTTTGGCAAAAAAAAGCAATCGTTTGTAGAATCATGGGGAACAAAAAGCAAAATAATTCCTGAAAACTCAATTCAGGGGTTTACTTAAGGATTTGATATTATTTGTCAAGGGGGCAAGTTACTTTGAACATCTACTAGCCCCCAGTGAAAACAGGTTGCCCGATCTTTAAGTTAGTTGGTGTTTGTTAATGTTTAAAACTAAATATGTGTAATATTAAGGTGAATTTTAGTTAATAGGTATCAAACACAATTTGCAAGCATTTCACCCCTGATATACTATAGAAAATAAAAAAACCCGAAAGATTTCATTTACATAAATAAACTTGCACTCCGGGCTATCTTCTTTGAAAAATCACTTGCCCACATTGATTTAACTTGGCGTGGGCAGGTGGGCGTCCACTTAAGAAAACCCTTGCAATTAAAATGTTGGCAGTTGTATACAAAATATACAGAATAACCAAGTCACATTTTCTCAAAAACCCAACTGAATTGCAAAAATACCAAATTCATATAAAAGTCATAGGGTAAATATCCATTTCATGAAAAAAGTGATTTGTAGCTCTGATTACAAGTGAATAACTATTATGATACCAACATTTTATGACAACAGTTATGTTTTGTTAAGACTCGTGCCTAATACATTTCTAATACACAATGTTATATACACTCTTATTCAAGGTCAACATTAAATGAGATCTAGAAAAAAAAACAAAAAAACTTTTAGTTACTTATTTCTGTAAGACAATAAAATGTATACATATTAGTGTAAGAGGTAATGCTTATTTACAGAACAATGTATCTACACCTTCTTACATGTCAAACTGATTTTATATGAATTTTTTTCTTCTTCCTTTCTCCCATGAAAATCACTGATTTAACTTGCCTTATGATGCTTTATAAAAATAGGGCAATTTGCAGAAATGCCAATCTTGTAGAGCAGATATTTTCTATCAACAATTTTCTTGAGTCTTATGATTTTGCAATCTGGGTAACTCTGATCAGTGTTTGAAAATATGGCTTGTGGTATTTAGATTGCAAGTTCGTCCTATTTTAAGGCAACCAATGAGGTCATCACACGTGTGCCAGAGTCTACACAGGCAGAAATGGAAGCAGCAGTAGAATCCTGCAGAAAGGCATTTCAGTCCTGGTCTGAGACAACAGTCCTCACACGGCAGCAGTGTATGTTCAAGTTCCAGCAGCTAATCAAGGACAACCTGGTGAGGAGATCCTGCCTCTCTCACACTCAGAGAGAGAGAGAGAGAGAGAGAGACTCTAACAGTGCATATCATACTCTTTTATAAATTCATTGACATGGACAAGCACACTCCTAAACCAAAGAGAGATACACATACTGCCGTATACACACAACATAAGTTTAAACTCACTGTGCAACCATGTACACATCCGTAGTAACATACAGGTAAACACAAACATTTACACACTAACTCTGGTATACAAAAAAGCTGACATGCTACTCTGATACTAGTACTGGGTGTACATAATCAATCAGGACTGCTGGGTGACGAGTGATAACACCACCCCCCCCCCACACACACACAAAAAAAGACATACTGCTTGTGGCTGGAGAGTTGTTATCCTAATGTAAACAAGTTTAGTGGAACTTGAATGAGACTTACTGGGGCTCCTAAGTTTAAAAAGAAAGGTTTCATGCTATATTGTTTTATTTAACCTTGAATGTAAACTAAGGACTTGTAATCATTTGTAAAATCTTTTTCAAGTTTATATCTGGATGCATACTTGTATTGCCGAGGTGTATTAAAGGTGGATATGAAAACATCAAAGTTATAGCAACAATCTCTCAATTTTTGATTATTTATTTTCAGAAAATGCTGTCACTAGTTAATTCAGTGATGTGAAAGATTGCATTAGTGGCCCTGTTATCTCTTTTAAAGCATTTTATAACTTTCTAGACCTCAGTATTTGTTTTTGTGTCTAAATATTTAGTATCTTCAAATATATTCCTGAAGGTGAAATTTCATTAAGACAGTAATATAAAGTCTATTTTTTAGCTAAATAGAGTGGATTTTTGTTGTTATTATTCTATTTATTGAATTTATAGCATTCTTTTTGTTGTGGTTTACAGAGAGAGATTGCGAAGTTGATCACTCTTGAACAAGGCAAGACCCTGATAGATGCTGAGGGGGATGTCATGAGAGGCCTCCGTAAGTAGTCCATACAAACACAAATATACACACACACTAAGTTCTGAGGTTGGCTCTTGGGGTTATGCAATTCATCTCAACACAGGAATGCCATCAGAACCTGAATGTGATAACCAAGAAGTAATTAAGTCATAGTCTTTAGTGATCAAGGATTTCCTTATACGGTACTCAAAGTTTATACAGGTGTCTACACAGCCATATAGTACACTGGAAATCATCCGGAGAAGCAAAATAACGCTAAAGGGACGGGGTATTGTTTTGCATCACATTAATATATATTAGTGATTGTGCATAAATTTAGACCTGGTTAAGCTCCCCATGGAAGATATATAAGCCCATATCAGCATGTACACACATTGATTTTGTACTGATTAGAATTTTAAACTAGTCATATCTGTAGGTATATACATTTAATTGATAAGTTTAGATTCTTAAAACTATGCTCTTCTAACCAGTATAAGTAGAGTTACATTTTGAGTGTATAGGTTTATAAAGCAAGTTACATAGAGATATATTTAAGTTTTGAAGGTGGCAAGCGGTCATGCCATGACTTAGATACAAACAGACCTTTACTTTGAAATAATATCTTGTCTTCAGATTTCATACAGATATTGCTCAGCTTTAATAATAATTACCATCTGACCTTATGCATGACCTTGAACCTAGCTGTCAAACATAACCCTGATGTTACTGCTATTGTCCACAATGACCCTGATGCAACACCAAATGCCTGACCATGATCTTTATGTTTCACAGATTTTATGACCTTGACCCTGATGAAGCACCTCATGTCTGACCTTGACCCTGATGCAGCACCTAATGTTTGACCATGACCCTGATGTTTCACAGATTTTCTGACCTTGACCCTGATGTAGCACCACATGTCTAACCTTGACCCTGATGCAACACCTAATGTTTGACCATAACCCTGACATTTCACTGAATTTCTGACCTTGACCCTGATGTAATACCTTATTTTTGACCTTGGCCCTGATGTTTTATCAATTACCTGACCTAGACCCTGATGCAACACCTAATGTTGACCTTGACCCTGATGCAACACCTAATGTTTGACCATAACCCTGATGTTTCACTGATTTTCTGACCTTGACCCTGATGTAACACCTTATTTCTGACCTTGGCCCTGATGTTTTACCAATTACCAGACCCTGACCCTGATGCAACACCTTATGTCTGACCATGACTTGATGTACCTAATGTTTGACCCAAACCCTGATGCAGCCAACACCTAATGTTTAACCTTGGTTCAAAAGTAAAATCTAATATCTGAACTTGACCCTAACAATTTCTCTATTACAGAGGTGGTGGAACACTGTTGCAGCATCACATCACTGCAGCTTGGTGAGACCATGTCTGGTATCGCAAAGGACATGGATACATACACAATCCGTGCTCCTCTTGGGGTCACAGCGGGCATCACACCCTTCAACTTCCCTGCCATGATCCCACTCTGGGTATGTGAATGGTAGAGTCTGTGGGGTCACTAGGGTAAACCCTGTGTTGAATGACTGATTGATTTTCTTCTATAACTATACATCTGATAGTTTCATATCACTATTGAAAGACATATGATATGCTGTGTATGTCATTAAATCCAGATTCTGCTTTATATTTGTTTAAACTATAAATGTATAACATGTTATGGTTTGAATATCGGGAACTGTAACTGTAGTCTATAAATTATTATACCCACCCCCCTGCACAACGAAGTTGTAAGGGTGGTATACTGGATCCAGCTTGTCTGCCTGTCCGTCTGTTCAGCTGTCTGTTTGCATAAAAGGTATCAAGATGAAATTTCATAGTTGGAAAGATCTCATTGAGGTGGATTGCAGTGACCAAGAACCATAACCCACAGTTGCATACTTTTGGAGTTATTGCCCTTTGTAAATTTTCATACTTGATTTTTGTCTGGGCTGTAACTCAAAAAGTGTAAAAGGTATCAAGATAAAATTTCATATGTGAATAGATCTCATTGAGGGGGAGTGCAGTGACCAAGAACCATAACTCTCAGTTACATAATTTTGGAGTTATTGCGCTTTGTAAATTTTCGTACTTAATTTTTGTCCTGGCCGTAACTCAAAAAATGTAAAAGGTATTAAGATGAAACTTCATATGTGGATAGATCTCATTAAGGGGGAGAGCAGTGACCAAGAATCATAACTCTCATGTGCATAATTTTTGAGTTATTGCCCTATGTAAATTTTCGTCTGGACTGTAACTAAAGTAAAGAAAGGTATCAAGATGAAACTTCAAATGTGGATAGATCTCATTGAAGGGAAGTGCAGAGCCCAAGAAATGTAACCCTCATTCATGTCATTCTAAAATCCCTGTGACAAAGTGGCATGCAGTGGATATTTGCATCATTTTCATGGCAGTTCTAGTTATACCTGTGCTTCATAAAATGAGACGGTGACTACCTACATAGGAATCAAATACATTGTTCCATCCCAACATGATAACAAAAGTGCAATATCTTGCTTTCAGTGATTTCTCCAGTTAATAATTAAAATGATTGTTAATACATGCAGTTAATAATTAAAATGATTGTTAATACATGTAAAAGAATATTTTAGTCCAACCATGGCCCTCTGCAAGATCTCTTAACTGCAGGACAATCATGACAGTAGAGCTGATCAGTGTTTACAGTGGATGTTTTTGACCTAAAGTGTTAAACATGTCATCATACTTTCCTCATACCAGATGTTCCCTATGGCCCTAGTGACGGGCAACACCATGGTGATGAAGCCGTCCGAGCGTGACCCTGGTGCCACCATGTTCATGATGAAGCTGGTTCAGGATGCAGGCTTCCCTGACGGCACGGTCAACGTCATCCATGGTGCTCACGACTGTGAGTATTGCGGACAGATAATTGTGCTGATATCATCTTCCAGTCTTGTCTCTCAGATATGTTATTAACCTAAACTAGTTACAAATAGCTATTTTCTTTGGTCAGTGTTTTTCATTTCTCATACATCTGCCTTCCTCTGTTACATAAATATGCATTTTTTGTTTCAGCCGTCAATTTCATCTGTGATAACCCACATATCAAGGCCATTTCCTTTGTTGGGTCTGACCAGGCGGTAAGTTCATACTGTCTTTGTTAATCAAACATTCTTCTTAATTATTGATTACTAGACATTTGAACACACCGATCCTAGTGGCTGTGTGGTAAGAGCATCTCCCCCAGAATAGAGAGGTCATGGGTTCAATCCCCGGCCACAGCATACCAAAGTCATAGAAAGTGGCATTGGTATAGCTGTCTTGCTTGGCGCTCTGCATAAAAGGGACTGGTTGGCCATGTGTCAGGATGTAATTGAGCATGGAATCATGCCACGTGTCTACGGCATGATACTACAGTGTGGCAGAACTATATCTGTCTCAAGTAGACATAATCTGCAAATGACTGAAGTGAAATACTATTGGTGGGAGGTTAGACCCAATAAACAAACACACGCACATATGGATAAGCTTGTAGAGCATATTTATGGTCTTAGTGGCATGTAATTACATACACCACTTAAGGTAGTTTTTATACAGTGTGATATGAATTTGGCCCGGAACAAATACCAAAGTGCCATATTTCCTAAAAATATTAAATTCCCTTCAAGTTAAAGTGGATATATCTTGAAAGGAAACTTAAGTTTTGATTTGAAGAAAATATTGATATGAAGCTAGGGTTACATGATTCGTGATAACTTTCTTGAACTTTCTGGCCATGGACGATTCCACAATTTCTGTGTAACTCCTCCCCCCTATTGATGATTTTACAGTTTCTATTCATACCTAGGTCAAGTGCTCACAAACAGTATCACAAACAAAAAGCATATGTACTTTTGTGTAAAGTAGGTCAACCGTTCACCATGTGTTTCACACGTACACTGGTTGGATAAGCCAGTTAATGTAAACATACTTGATTGACAGTTTAGGAATCATCCATTGTGGTGTCATTTATCCTTCACAGGGCAAATACATTTATGAGCGAGGATCAAAGAATGGAAAACGTGTACAGTCCAATATGGTAAGATTCATTCTCGTTATTTAACCCTTTCCCTCATATAGACTCATTTTGACGCACTCAGTAGGTATCACATAAAGCCTGATCTGCAGAAAACCACAGTTAAACCTTACCAAATTTGATTATAAAGTCCTCATTTCCAGACCACTGAGGAGCAGCGAACAGCATAAAACCTGATCAGCCTGCGAGTTACTCACAGGCTGATCTGGTTTTATGCTGTTCGCATAGGTCTTTTCATGGTTTCCTCTATGAGGGAAAGGGTTAACTGAAACTAAGTTATATAGAGGATACATGTATTTGTTAGTTTTGAGTGCATGGAGAAGTGATACATTTTCAATATTTTCAGGAGTGCAAGTGAAAAAGTGAAAATTATATCACTTTGAGAAGAGATATATTCCATATTTACTCAAAACAAATTTTATTTTCATTTCTTGCTAATTGTTGCTATATTCCCATATTTATCTACCCTTTATAAGTAAAGAAGTAGTTCATGTAAATCTATATCACTCACACTGTGAGATATGGATTTTATCTCATAGAGAGAACACAGTATTTCCTCAGCTAAAATAAAATCATATACAGATCCTTTACCAGGTATGTACCGTTGTATATACAATGTTGATCCATTATAGACAGTTCAAGATACCATATACAAAGCAAATAACAAATTTCAGTGTCCTTGATTTCAATGTGATGAATTGTCATTCAAAGTGAGGAGTGATGACTCTCTACTGTATTCAGTACGATATGTTTTTATTACCAGGGTGCTAAGAACCATGGAGTCATCATGCCAGATGCCAATAAGGAAAACACAATCAATCAGGTAAGTGTTGGTGTTAACTGCATCGCCGGCAGTAAGCACA
>CM037785.1:6827870-6877870 GCA_021229015.1 Solen grandis
GTTTTACCGAAGTCAGTTAGAAACGCACCATTTAATTGGTTTAAAATTGAGCACTTGTTTAAGCATATGAATTACTTAAAAGGTCAATCTGACGTGACTCCTAATGCGATGTTGTCAGATCAAATACACGGATAGCAGAGGAGTGCAAATTAGGATATGATTGTATTGAGATTGCTTTTTATTGTAAACTCAGATTAGTATTGTATCGTGTCATTTTTCTACTTCAGTGAAAAGTCAATATCTGTCTCAAGGGGACCGTCTCTAAATACATGTAACTGAACTACTGTAACTAGGACGTTAAGCCTAACCGACAAATGTCGTGATTACGAGGTTTTCCGTAATGTTTTGAGATTGCGTAAATAATAATAAAAAAAACTGCTTATGGGATACATTGAAAATTTTACCAGCTGGCAAGCATATCTAATATAGACTATTCCTGAAAGTTTTGAATAGATACTTCGAAGTGAACACATACAATGGACATTTAAAGAAGACAAGGTAACAGCTCACGGAGCTATGAAAATATACAAAATATAAAAATTCACACTATGAAAAATCTTACCATACATTCACATATGTATTTTTTTCTTTCAATCTTAATGATTCAAGTCAGTGTTTACGGCATGAATTTCAAGATAAATTGATGTCTCCGTAGGCTTGGTGTGTTGGTCTAATCATTATCCCTTTCCCTCATAGAGGACACCATGAAAAGACCTATACGAACAGCATAAAACCAGATCAGCCTGCGAGTAACTCGCAGGCTGATCAGGTTTTATGCTGTTCGCTGCTCCTCAGTGGTCTGGTAATGAGGATTTTACAATTAAATTTGGTAAGGTTTGAGTTTGGTTTTCTGCAGATCAGGCTTTATGTGGTACCTATTGAGTGCGTCAAAATGAGTCTATATGAGGGAAAGGGTTATAGTACAAAATGTTACTCAAATGACTTGAGAGTAATGATATTCACTCATTGATTGACTTTGATTAAGCATTAATGTGTGCTTTCTTGAGCTTACTTTAGCATTATCTAGTCTTAAAGGGATTAAATCTTATTCACAGATTATAACATAGTTATGATATACACTGTAAAGAGATACTTGTTTATGCATTGGTGTTATATGTTGTACATGTTGATTTGGGAATGTGGACTAGTAAAGCTCGAAAATAGGATTGTATAATATTTTTTTTTTCAATTGACCGTTTTACATTTTGAAATTTTGAATAATGTGTGTGTGCGTGTGTGTGTGTGATTACAAAACTATACATTGTGATAATCATACTTATTTATACTAAATATCAAGAAAGTTGTTGTATTGGGGTTTGCCGTCGCTGCGATAGTATTTCAATCAAATAGCGACGTCCAGCTAATTACAGGTGGAGGAAGACCCCGAATACACAGAGGTACCCGGGTAGAACAACCGACCTTCCGCAAGCTTCCTCACATGAAAAATCCGAAGTCCCTACCGGGATTCGAACCCACAGCGGTGAGGGGCTGAGAGATTTGTAGTCCACGACTGTAACCGCTCGGCCAAGAAAAGTATTTTAAGTTAGACAATACAACCTAGCAAACATTAATTCTTTGAACATAATACTGTTTCCATGCTGTTCTCTGTTTGAAAATAAGTGTAGGTTCTGAAGAGTTAGAGATATGAGACTACATTTTAAAATCTACATCTGCTAGTCATCTTCAAGAATTTCAGCTTCCATCCACTGTAATCCTCTCTCAGTTCTTTGTTTATTTTCCTGTGTTTGTTGTATATTTTTGTTTGTTCCTAGTTTTCAAATTTTACGTGTAAGGATTTTTATGCTTCTTCCTTTCTCCACTGCAATATTGGTTATCCCGCCATCCAAGTCCGCGTTTGTCATTACCCCAGTCTCATGTCAATGAACTTACCCTCTGGTCGTCCTTGACATATATTATTGTTGTACTATACCCTAACAGGTGATTGATTTGATTTCATATAGAACGACCATTGGTATATTCTATAACAGAAGGCAACGTGTATCAAAATCTTGTGTTTTTAAATCTTACTCGATAATTGAATTGTCCATATTATTCTTAATAAGCGCACTAAAAAATATAAAATATATACTTAATGCAATAAAACATCACATACGGGGAAATGATGTTAACCCTTTCCCTCATATAGACTCATTTTGACGCACTCAATAGGTACCACATAAAGCCTGATCTGCAGAAAGCCAAACTCAAACCTTACTAAATTTAATTGTAAAATCCTCATTATCAGACCACTGAGGAGCAGCGAACAACATAAAACCTGATCAGCCTGCGAGTTACTCGCAAGCTGATCTGGTTTTATGCTGTTCACATAGGTCTTTTCATGGTTTCCTCTATGAGGGAAAGGGTTAAACAGAATTAAACTACTAATGATGTCAGGTGATATAGAAACTAATCCAGGGCCCGAGCAAGTAAATACTATTTCTAATTCTATCTCGATATTTCATCAAAATATAAGGAGCATACGAAATAAATATGATTATATTAAAAATAACTTTTTAGATAACGACATCCTTTGATTTACGAAAACTAAACTTTCTCAAACAATTCAAGACGAATGGTTAAAACTTGATGGATTTGACTCCGTTTATCGCAAAGATAATACAATGTACTCTGGTGGTCTACTTACTTATGTATCTAGTAAACTATACTCAGCCTGAGTTTTAACACTTGAGAACATTTTACCTGAATCATTATGAATAGAACTTAAAGACTCCTCAAATTCATACCTTTTATGTAACTTATATAGATCTCCAAACTCATCTGTAGAAATTTGGAATAGAATTGGCATATGCATAGTGAAAGCTTTAGAGAGGTATGTAATAAGATAATAATAGTCGATGAGATCAATGAAGATCAACTAAATACAAGTACCCACAAAGTCAAAGATATCATGCTACTGAATAACATGTCTAATATGATTCTAGAACCTACCAGAGTTTGCCAGACAACTAGTACATTGATCCTATAGCCATTACTAACAATATTCAATGTTTGCACGCTGGGATATTCGAAACCGATAGATTTTACAGTGATCATTATGGTACATATATTTATTTTAAAGTTGATATTCAACCTTCTACAAATTTTAAAAGAAGAATTTGGAATTATAAGGAGGTAAACTCAGTCTACTTAACGATTATATTAAATGCTTTGACTGGTCATTCATTGAATCCAAAGATATTGATGATGCTACAGAAGAATTTACAAGTAAATTAATAAATATTGCAAAAACTTCTATTCCGACAAGATATGTAACTATTCGACCAAATGATAAACCTTGGTATAACTGAAATCAGAATAACATCTAGAAAACGTGACAAAGGAAACTTGCATAATTAAGTGGAAAAATCGCTGATTGGTTATTGTTAAAAAAATAAGAAACAAAGTTAATAATATGAAAAAGCATGCTAAAAATGTATTTTTCGATAACCTCGAATTTAATTTATGTGACTTACAATCAAACAATCAAAAGCAATATTAGAAGTTAATTAAAATGTTGGTCAAAGATAAATCCGGTTGTGAAATAATACCTCCTTTGACAACTACTACCTCTATTACTTCTACTTCTTCTACTACTTCTTCTACTACTTCAACTACTACTTCTACTACTTCTACTACTTCCTCTACTACTTCCATATACTATACTTCCTATCTACTCTACTCCTACTACTTCTTCTACTACCAATACTACTTCTACTCTCTACTACTTCTACTTCCTCTACTACTACTACTACTTCTCCTACTACTTCTACTTCCTCTACTACCACTACTACTTCTACTTCCTCTACTACCACTACTACTTCTACTTCCTCTACTACCACTACTACTTCTACTTCCTCTACTACCACTACTACTTCTACTTCCTCTACTACTTCCACTACTACTTCTACTTCCTCTACTACTTCCACTACTACTACTACTACTTCTCCTACCACTTCTACTTCCTCTACTTCCTACTACTACTTCTACTACTTCCTCTACTACTACTACTACTACTACTACTACTACTACCACTTCTACTTCTACTTCCAATAACACTACTACTACTACTTCTACTACTTCCAGTAACACTTCTACTACTACTATGAGCAATAACAATTATAACTAGAACCGCAAGCGGTATCTCGGTTTTCGCTTTTAACCTAATCAACTTGAACACTTTATTTCAACTCAGCCACAAGTTTCAAAATGAACAAGAACGAAAAGGTATTTGAAGACTCTCATTTGCACAGTTTTTTGTTGTTGTTTTTTTGTGTTTTTTTTGCAATGTTAGAACATTTAAACTCTTCTAGCGCAAATATTTTTCTGTGGTTTTTCGTAGACCTACCCTCATTTGCACTGTTTTTTTGTTTTGTTTTTTTTGTTGTTGTTTTTTTTGCGAGGTTCGAACATTCAACCTTCCGTAGCTCAAAAGCTTTCAGCCACACGGACCCTCGAATCCTATCATATGTTATTAGGCTATCAACAGGGAACAGAATGCAAAAAAAAAAACGCATTCGAATCGGACTTCAACTTTTTGAGTTAAAAGCAAAAGAATGATTTCAAGAAAAGCGCCCCCTAGCGGCAAAATGAGAAAGAAAATTGATTAAAATTTTACTGTTAGGTACCTAGCAAAGCAGCAAATAGTTCAATCAAGTATACTAGTCGCACAAGTCAAACTTTTTATTCTTATGTATCAGAATTTGAAGCATAAAACCTGATTTACAATTATTCCAAAAAGGATCAAACTTTGGACTGCCGTATAATGACCAAAACAAGTCCGATCTTCAAAACCTAAGTATCACTGGAAAGAGCTCTTGAAGAACTAAAACTTTTGTTCATATACTCTCAATGAAATATTTTTAGTTTTGGAGCTATTTGTGGCCGAATAAAAACACAATAATCGTAATATGACCTTGACTTTTCAATTCCTTTTTATTTTTTGAATTGTGAGGCCCTTTCAAACATAACAATACATATCGTGTGAAAATTTCATGAAGAATGAACAGAAAATAAAGTCAGGAGCGACAAAAACATGTTTTTGAAATTTTAATTTTTCCTAAAATTTAGTGAAGTTTGACCGTTTCTAGAGGACAAACCACGCATTTCCTTAATTCGCCACCCCATATATTTTGTGTGTATACGTCTTTCAAATGTTATGCCAGAGACGGAATTATTCTATCTGATCTCTACCAAAAACGGATAGGTTTTTCGTAGACCTACCCTCATTTGCACAGTTTTTTTGTTTTTTTTTGCGAGGTTCGAACATTCAACCTTCCGTAGCTCAAAAGCTTTCAGCCACACGGACCCTCGAATCCTATCATATGTTATTAGGCTATCAACAGAGAACAGAATGCAAAAAACCGCATTCGAATCGGACTTCAACTTTTTGAGTTATAAGCAAAAGAATGATTTCAAGAAAAGCGCCCTCTAGCGGCAAAATGAGAAAGAAAATTGATTAAAATTTTACTGTTAGGTACCTAGCAAAGCAGCAAATAGTTCAATCAAGTATACTAACGTTAGTCGCACAAGTCAAACTTTTTATTCTTATGTATCAGAATTTGAAGCATAAAACCTGATTTACAATTATTCCAAAAAAGGATCAAACTTTGGATTGCCGTAAAATGAAAAGATCAAGTCCGATCTTCAAAAACTAAACATTATACGAAAGAACTATTTAGAACTAAAACTTTTGTTCATATACTCTCAATGAAATATTTTTAGATTTGGAGCACTTTGGGGCCGAAGAAAAACACAATTATCGTAATATGACCTTGACCTTTTCAATGTTTTTTAACTTTTTAATTGTGAGGCCCTTTCAAACATAACAATACATAACTTGTGAAAATTGCATGAAGAATGAACAGAGAATAAAGTCAGGAGCGACAAAAACATGTTTTTGAAATTTTAATTTTTCCTAAAATTTAGTGAAGTTTGACCGTTTCTAGAGGACAAACCACGCATTTCCTTAATTCGCCATCCAATATATTTTGTGTGTATACGTCTTTTAAATGGTATGCCGGAGACGGAATTCTTCTATCGCTAACAAAAACGGATAGGTTTTTCGTAGACCTACCCTCATTTGCACAGTTTTTTTTTTTTTTTTTGCAAGGTTCGAACATTCAACCTTCCGTAGCTCAAAAGCTTTCAGCCACACGGACCCTCGAATCCTATCATATGTTATTAGGCTATCAGCAGGGAACAGAATGCAAAAAACCGCATTCGAATCGGACTTCAACTTTTTGAGTTATAAGCAAAAGAATGATTTCAAGAAAAGCGCCCTCTAGCGGCAAAATGAGAAAGAAAATTGATTAAAATTTTACTGTTAGGTACCTAGCAAAGCAGCAAATAGTTCAATCAAGTATACTAACGTTAGTCGCACAAGTCAAACTTTTTATTCTTATGTATCAGAATTTGAAGCATAAAACCTGATTTACAATTATTCCAAAAAAGGATCAAACTTTGGACTGCCGTATAATGACCAAAACAGGTCCGATCTTCAAAAACTAAGTATCACTGGAAAGAGTTCTTGAAGAACTAAAACTTTTGTTCATATACTCTCAATGAAATATTTTTAGTTTTGGAGCTATTTGTGGCCGAATAAAAACACAATAATCGTAATATGACCTTGACCTTTTCAATTCTTTTTTATTTTTTGAATTGTGAGGCCCTTTCAAACATAACAATACATATCGTGTGAAAATATCATGAAGAATGAACGGAAAATAAAGTCAGGAGCGACAAAAACATGTTTTTGAAATTTTAATTTTGCCTAAAATTTAGTGAAGTTTGACCTTTTCTAGAGGACAAACCACGCATTTCCTTAATTCGCCACCCCATATATTTTGTGCGTATATGTCTTGCAAATCGTATGCAGCAAACAGAATTCTTCTATCTGATCTCTAACAAAAGTGGGAAGGTTTTTCGTAGACCTACGCTCATTATTTCACTTTTTTCCAAGGTTCGAACATTCAACCTCTCCTAGAACAATTTTTTTCCCGTACTCGATGATGAGATTTCCATCATTTTTGATTGGGCTGTCAACAAGGAACATTATGTAAAAAACCGCATCTAAATCAGGTTTCAAATTTTTGAGTTATTAGCAAAACAGTGATTACATGCATTGCGCCCCCTAGTGGCTAAATCAGAAATAAAAGTGAAAAGTTTGACCATTTAGGCACATGTTCAGATAAAGATGACTCCATGCCCAAAATTTCATAGCTGTAGCTTTTTTCATCTGGCCGCTAGGCTGGACACAAAAATGGGTGGAATTGGAAAAATAATAAAAATACTAGAACCGCAAGCGGTATCTCGGTTTTCGCTTTTAACCTAATCAACGTGAACATTTTATTTCAACTCAGCCACAATTTTCAATATGAAACAAAACGAAAAGGTTTTTGAAGACCTACTCTCATTTGCACAGTTTTTTTTTTTTTTGCAATGTTAGAACATTCAAACTCTTCTAGCGCAAATATTTTCCCATACCCTGTCCCTTGAAATCCAACACATTCTGTGGTGCTGTCAACAAGGAACAAAATGCTGAAAACCGCATTTCAATCAGACTTTAACGTTTTGAGTTATAAGCAAAAGAGTAATTTTAAGCAAAACGCCCTCTAGCGGCAAAATTAGAAACAATATTGCAAAAACAGCAAATAGTTCAAACAAGTATATAAGTCGCACTAGTCGAACATTCTTTTTCTTATATATCACAACTTGAAGCATAAAAACTGATTAACAGTTATTCCAAAAAAGGATCAAAATTTGGACTGCCGTAAAATGAACAAATCAAGTCCGATCTTCAAAAACTAAACATCACTGGAAAGAGCTCCTCAAGAACTAAAACCTTTGTTCATATACTCTCAATGAAATATTTTTAGATTTGGAGCACTTTGTGGCCGAATAAAAACACAATTATCGTAATATGACATTGACCTGTTCAATGTTTTTTTAAATTTTTAATTGTGAGGCCCTTTCAAAAACAAACAAAACATAACGTGTGAAAATTTCTTGACGAATAAACAAAAAATAAAGTCAGGAGCGACAAAAAACATGTTTTTGGAATTTTAATTTTCCTAAATTTAAGTGAAGTTTGACCGTTTCTAGTGGACAAACCACGCATTTCTTAAATTCTCCACCCCATATATTTTGTGTGTATACGTCTTTCAAATGGTATGCCGGAGACGGAATTCTTCTATCTGATCTCTAACAAAAACGGATAGGTTTTTCGTAGACCTATCCTCATTTGCACATTTTTTTATATTTTTTTTTTCGAGGTTCGAACATTCAACCTTCCGTAGCTCAAAAGCTTTCAGCCACACGGACCTCGAATCTATCATATGTTATTAGGCTATCAACAGGGAACAGAATGCAAAAAACCGCATTCGAATCGGACTTCAACTTTTTGAGTTATAAGCAAAAGAATGATTTTAAAAAAAAAGCGCCCCCTAGCGGCAAAATGAGAAAGAAAATTGATTAAGATTTTACTGTTAGGTACCCAGCAAAGCAGCAAATAGTTCAATCAAGTATACTAGTCGCACAAGTCAAACTTTTTATTCTTATGTATCAGAATTTGAAGCATAAAACCTGATTTACAAATATTCCAAAAAAGGATCAAACTTTGGACTGCCGTATAATGACCAAATCAAGTCCGATCTTCAAAAACTAAACATCACTGGAAAGAGCTCTTTAAGAACTAAAACTTTTGTTCATATACTCTCAATGAAATATTTTTTTTTGGTATGACCTTGACCTTTTCAATTCTTTTTTATTTTTTGATTTGTGAGGCCCTTTCAAACATAACAATACATATCGTGTGAAAATTTCATGAAAAATGAACAGAAAATAAAGTCAGGAGCGACAAAAACATGTTTTTGAAATTTTAATTTTTCCTAAAATTTAGTGAAGTTTGACCGTTTCTAGAGGACAAACCACGCATTTCCTTAATTCGCCACCCCATATATTTCGTGCGTATATGTCTTGCAAATCGTATGCAGCAAACAGAATTATTCTATCTGATCTCTAACAAAAGTGGGTAGGTTTTTCGTAGACCTACCCTCATTTTCCCACTTTTTTCCAAGGTTCGAACATTCAACCTCTCCTAGAACAATTTTTTTCCAGTACTCGATGATAAGATATCCATCATATTTGATTGGGCTGTCAACAAGGAACATTATGGAAAAAACCGCATCTAAATCAGGTTTCAAATTTTTGAGTTATTAGCGAAACAGTGATTACATGCATTGCGCCCCCTAGTGGCTAAATCAGAAATAAATGTGAAAAGTTTGACCAATTAGGCACATGTTCAGGTAAAGAAAACTCCATGCCCAAAATTTCATAGCTGTAGCTTTTCTCATCTGGCCGCTAGGCTGGACACAAAAATGGGTGGAATTGGAAAAATAATAAAAAAAAACAAAAAAAAAACAAATCAACAGAAGAAGAACAATAGGTTTTCGCCCAGCAGAGGCGAAAACCTAATAAAAAAAAAACAAATCAACAGAAGAAGAACAATAGGTTTTCGCCCTGCAGAGGCGAAAACCTAATAACATAGTATTTTCGGATAAAGATAAAGCGGATGTTCTTAATAATTATTTTACCGAAATTTCTACACTGGATGATTCAAATGCTACTCTACCAGTTTTTAACTTTAGAACTAATATGCGATTAGAAAGTATTACAATTTCTGAACAAGATGTACATGACGTCTATCAAACTTAAAAACTAACAAAGCATGTGGACCCGATGAAGTTAGCCACCGATTTTTAAAAGAGACACGAAACACTATTTGTAAGCCTTTATCAGTGTTATTCAATAAATACAACAAAATAAGTACCCTAAGCTTTGGAAGCAAGCCACTGTTATGCTACTATTTAAAAAAGGGGGATAAAACCAATCCATCAAATTATAGACCTGATTCTTTAACATGTTGCATTGGTAAAATTATGGAAAGAGTAGTTTTCAAATAGTAGTTTTTGTGACATAAGCATTCAAGATTTCTTCACCCACAAAACAATGTGAAATTCATTGATATTTAGAATTATTATACTTTTTTTTTCGAAGTTGTGTTGACACCAGAAATGTCCATACAACTGTCGTTATGGACACCTTCAGGTAATCTTCCTGCGGTATGTGCGTGTTGATTGAAAGGAAAGCCGCTCCCAACCAACCAACCATCATCAACATCTAAATTGAGAAATCTGAACATTGAAACATTAATCTTTGAAAAAAAAGAAGACCAGCAAACTATTTAAAAACATTTGTTACTACCAACCGCTTACCAATCTATCTATTCATCTTCTTATTTTGATAAAAATCAATTCAGGGTTGACCGAAAAAGACTGTAAAACTTAATACATGTATAACAATTAATAAAATATAATATTAATTAAGCATAATTTTGCAGTGGCAGTTTTAGCAATACTTTGTTAATAGAAGTACCCACTTCGCCAAGCGTCGGAATTTATGTATGCATGAACATCGGCATTATTGGTGATTTTTTAAACACTTTTAAAAAATAATTCATAAAGGATGGTAGTCGAAAATGAATTGATATGCGTGTTTGGTCATTGGTGTCAAAAAGTTCACAAATAGTCTCGTATATATAACAGATCGCTCACTGAATATAGCCATCTTCGAAGCAGACCACGTGTAGTGTTTTTTGGCTGGACACGAACGGTGTTCACTGGGAAAAAAATTTAGAATCGATTATTTTCATCGATCCATTAGTCCGATCACTGAAAACATGACGTAGAGCTTTACCATGTAGCATAACTGAACACTGAACACCCGCTTGCAAAGCTGAACCGACCAAAACGCGCGATTCCAGAGGTGTGTAGGGGGGGGGGGTATTAGGGAGGTCATGGCCCCTTTGGGATATGGCTATTTAATTAAGAGTAAAGAAGAAAAGATACCCCTCCCCCCGATCCGATAGATAAAAAAAGAGGAAAGTATGAAAGAAGTCAGGGACCCAAAGCCCCCATGTGCGGTGAATTTATCTCACATTGGCTAGGTATGTTCATAGTTGGCCAGCATATCTATGTCGGAGCACACACACCCCCACCCCCCACCCCTGAAGTAAAGGGCTGGATCCGCGCTTGGTCCACAATAACATGTCTTCGTAGTCTATAAATCAGATCCTTATTTACCGCCTAGACACCATTAATTAGACGTCCTCTTAAACAAAAACAAATGCTGGAAACCTATATGCCCATTTAGTGTAGCATTCAACATCAGTCAAAACTAGAGGAATCGATATGACGCAGATGTCCCTGTCCGCAATATATTTCCTAGCTGTTATGGTCAATATCTATTTAAAAATGCGCGAATGTGAGCGTTAATGGCAAATTTATCGCGGCTGATTTACTATATCTATAGACAGTTTCACCCCGAAATCAGACATAAACCTAATCTACATGCTGGTGTAAAATTTCGAACATTGATCAATGGGAAACAAGACTAATTTTGATGCAAAGCATCAAAGACGCCGCGCATGTTTTTGAAGAACGACTTAAAAGAAACAAATCCATACAGAAAAGGTCCAAAAACAACAACAAAAAAACCTCATATCAATTTATTCAGAAATATAGAACAAAAACGCACAGAAAATCCTTTAATTATAATAGACACATTATATGATGATGATTTGAGATGCCATAAATTAACTAATTTATAGATCAATGAAGATACATTTTACAACAGGTAATTCATTTCTTATATAATTAATTGAATAGTGACGGTCTGCAAGATGCATGAAATTTCCAGACAGAAAGCTACGACGGCGATATTAATGTCAATTTTAAAAAAATCATCATCATCACCAGCAACAACAAGGACAATGATGACGAAACATTCAGCCTAGATAAGTTTTTATTTGATAAGGGATTCAGGTACAAGTCCCGGTATTAACAATCAATTATCATCAATTGATAACGTAGCATGACGTAGGAGCATGGCATTCTTTTTGTAGTGATGATATGTATTAAATAAATATATTTTTACAAGGCTTTACAACATAGGCTTTGTAATGTTCAGTTAGATTTACCCATTTCAAGCACTATAAATACTGGGACCGTAGGTTGGGCCTGGAGCCGTAAATTAGACATGTCCGCTACGGCCATAGTATTTGTGTGTTATTACACTTTCTACAATATGCTGTTATACTTATATTTAAACTGCCTTTTCATTGTATTTTCAAGTTGGTGATTTTTATCTAAATTCTTAATGTTTTAAGATCTCAAAACATCTCTAAAAAAAAATTCTGAGCTTTAATGAATAGGGTTACTTGCAAGGGCCGTTAACCAAGTTTTAAAACCCGTTGCCTACACGTTTAAGGAGAAGTCATCAGATATACATGTGTCCAGTTTTTTTTTAATAACGACAGAAGACTTGCAGATTTTGAATCTTGTAGTTTCATCAGTTAGTGCAAGTAATTGATTCATAAAGTGTTTTTTAATATATTGCATGTTTTTATTTTACAATAATAACAGCGGTTGCTCCCTGATTTGATTATGCGGCTCCATTGGAAGAAAATAAAACCTATTCCATTCGCGGCGTCAATAAACACACGCTTGAGATTGCTCCCTAGTCACTGATGGGTCAGTTTAAATCAGCGAATTATACCGGGTATTGCCGATACTCTGGTGAAATGGTCTATACATTGTATAATTTGTCACCGTTCATCTACGTAACAGCATATTAGCTCTGGCTCGAATTTCATCAATTATTCTTAGCGATAAGTAGTATTAATAATTTTAAATGAGGTAGAAATGCATTACATTAAAGTCTAAACTTTATTCATTTTACATCGATTATGAAGCAAATGATAACTTATATTAATCACGCTCGATGGTTCTGGTGACGCATGTGGCCATTTTTGTGGGCGAAAAGGGGAGAGCAGGGAGAAAACCCAGGTGTCTGGACGGGTGACTACTGTACCCTCTCACATACGTGACCTGGAATCACGGAGATTACCAAGGCTTCCTATTGTTTCATTCGGGCTCTTGGTTATCTTGGTAGATGTTAAGTGGTCCAAGACATAGCGGAACCATTACAGGGACTTTACCTTAAATTGACATTGATTATTACCGTCATTACAAACAATATTTCTTAAGAAACACAATGTAAAATATTTGGGTATTTTTATCAGAGAAGTAAGAATTTTAGTATAAGTCGGTGCTACGTACGATTGGTGCAGTTCGACCAATATCTCTAAGCGTGAGGAAAATAGTCGGGAAACATGTATATTGTGGAATTACAGACATGCCTTTGCCTCTAAGATTCACAGCGAACGTTTGCACATGTTTCTCTCCACACCTACAAATTGTTACGACCCTAAAGCTATCTTATAAATACATCAAATAATTGTTCCAAACTTTATATGAACTGAGTGTGAACGCAACTGAACTGAAATGTATTGATATATTCTTTAATGAAATAAATTTACTTCTTTTAACACATATATTACTGCTTGCGTATTTATTGAAAATACATGTACTCATATTTTGTTTTATTTTTATTATTATTTGATATACATTTCATTGTTATGATGCATATTTTCCAAGGTGACAGTAATCATTTTTTTTCCAATTATGCATTTATATAGATACATATGTATGGGCACTCCTTTAAAAGTACGTTACTATAAAGTATTTGAGCAAAGCTATTTAGATATTTACAGGCAACTCTTAAAATCGATTTAAAGAATATTCAAGTCTAATAAAAAAAAAAGCCATGTGAATCTGCTTCAATTACAAACACGAGAGATGTCTCAGAGAAACTGACAGTCGATAAAAATAAAGAGCATAATCTTGCGTTTGAGTGTTGAACTCGTGAGTTGTCTTTTTTCTGAGAGCTTTCGTCTTTATTCTTAAAAATGGAAAAATAAATCATTGGGATTAATTTAATATCGTTTTAAATTATTATATCTTTTGGCGGGGTTTCCGGTAAACGAAAACACCAGTCAAGTATACCTATTTGCACTTGGCGCTCAACACATAAGGGTAATTCCAGGACTGGTTTGCCAGGTTTCTTGGTAATTTGACTGGGCGTGGTATCATGCCATTTGTCTTCGGATTGGTTTTCCGGTGAGACAGCGCTATACGTACATGTCTCATGTAGAATAAAAGCCCAAAATGACTAAAATGCTGTCATTTGGGCTCTAAACCAAAGCAACAACAATAATTTAATAATATTTTCATTCGATGCAGAAAACAGGCATCGGTTAGTGAGGACATTGCAAGGGCGTCTTGGTGAACCAAGCCCGCTGTAGCGAATCCTGAAAATCCAATACCAGGCACGAAAGGTGAAGTTTCCACAGTGTCGTCTGCAGCATCTCCGTTGTATCAGATCACATTTGTATCTCTTTGGTAAGGATTCTGCGACACGCCGTCTGGAACACATTTAGGAATAAACATGTCGGAGTCGGGTCTGCTGCTCGGGGCCATTGTGTGCTTTATCTTCGTATCGTATGGTAAACCATTTGAATATATTTTCTATAATCATTTTCAGATTTTTGTTTTACTTACCTTTAATAGATCTACATTTTATGAATGATCAATTCTTACAAAAAGTTTTCTTTCATGTAATACTTTCGGTTTAAATACTAATAAATGTTCTCGAAATATAAAAATCATATCGTTCAACATAGGAGATATAGAGGACATTTGTTCGTTTTTGGTGGAAGATGCCGTTTTATTTCATCGAGTGAACTTCAATAATTGCCGTTTTCATGCCGATTTTAACCTCACACAAGTTCAAGAGATGAAATGAAATATTGCATATTTCACTAAACGAAAAATGTTCTTTTTATTTTATGTTGGAAAGGGTGAAATATATATTTTTCTTATAATTTTCACCGTGAAATGTTCCGTTTATATCGCAGTAATTCGCTTAAAAGTTGTTTTTAATAGTGTAAAAAAAATGTAAAAGTGCTCTGCTTGACGGCATGAAAATGAAATGTTTTCAACTCAGTGCTTTAACCCTTTCCCGCATAGAGAACACAATGAAAAGACCTATGCGAACAGCATAAAACCAGATCAGCCTGCGAGTATGCTGTTCGCTGCTCCTCAGTGGTCTGGAAATGAGTATTTTGCAATTAAATTTGGAAAGGTTTAACTGTGGTTTTCTGCAGATCAGGCTTTATGTGATACCTATTGAGTGCGTCAAAATGAGTCTATATGAGGGAAAGGGTTAAATATGGTTTGACTTGTTTCAATATGCAATGTAGGAATTATTAAGTAGTTGAGCCGCATAGGAACCAAGTCGAATCCTGAGTCGTGATTACGTAAAATTAAGAAAATCGCTCTCTCTACATTTTTTTGTCATATTGAGAAATTCGTCATGGCCATTTTTCTTTCTAAAGATTCATACTCGTATGTATACAGTCAGCGTGACCATTGCACGTGATATATGACAAACATTCGGGAAAACCTTCGGAGTTAATGAGTATTTGTTGTTGTTTTTTTTATCACGAAAAGCGCATTACTTAAAGTTTTCCCGAATGTCAAGTAATAGTGTACATCTAGTCTACAGAAGAATTATTGAGACGCATGTGTAAAGCCAACTTTTCCGCTTCGCCACACCAAATAAGTACAGAAATAACCGAAATGTGAAATGCGTGACGGGAAAGCTTTAATCCGTAAAAGATTATTTACTATACGCATGTGTTGGGTTACACACGAACATCACTCCAAGAGCAAACGATATGTTCAGTTTTTGGATAAGAAAGTTTTAAAAGTACTAGTAATATTTCTCTGTACAAAACAAGGCACGCAAATGCACGTGCTTTGAACTATGTGGAAATAATTGAGATCTTTACGTCTTAAAAATAATATGTGAATTAAGTTATTCATAAACCTGATTCATGTATTTTGTTTAAACCAATAGGAAAAAAAGATGTGAGAGGTAATTATGTGGCGAGAATGAATAATTGAAAATCGAAGGGAAACTATTTTCTTCAACTTGTTTGGGTTTAAATGTTTTAACGACATTATTTCAGTATAATCAGTATCTTTGTTTTACTATATTTCCGCACCAATATGGTATCACATTGCAGACAGATGACATGGTACCACACCGAGTTGCATTTATCGTTTGCTAAAGACACAAATCAGCTATTAAATATGAGCAAATATATACAATTTCTTGAAACATAGTTCGTTTTTTGTTGTTTTTTTTTATTTTTTTTTTTTAGAAAAGTCACGATATTCAACATAGAATAATTTAAATATTATTAAAATCAAAGTAGTGCTTTCATTATGATATTAGTAATTAGTCCTATTATTAAAAGAGTGCGTTCATTGTTATACTCTGTTTAATATCGCTTATATCTTTGTTTATATGATAGGTCATAAAACTTAGAATATAATTATCTCAATGTGTGTGTTTGTACGTGTGTTGTTGTATATATGTTTCGTATACGTTTATGATCGAGACAAAAGTCCTCCATTGACTGAAATATTGTTGGAGGGAAGTTAAACTCAAACAAAGCGTATAATTTTGATCGTTTGTAGATGAGTTCTTTATCATTGGGTGAATTACTAAAAAAAGGTTCTATTCTGTCAATCAAATGTTGCGGGTTATGGTAGCCGGTATTAGCAATTAAATGGATTGTGGCACTCCCTTTTCCCATTACATTCTGAAATATTTTCATTTTTTAATTTGGGATGGAGGACAGAGTTTAATATTTCACTAATAAATACAAAATGTATATTCCGTCGGGAAGCATTCTGGATTATGATCATTATTGTTTTTCCACTGACCATTGTCAGACAATAGATTGCTGGAACATTGCCGCCTTATCTCTGTAATGCATCAGAGGAATGTCGGCTCTAGAGTCGATCCTCAATTATTTTTTCTACGTCAGTATGAAATTAAGTTTATATAATCTTATATGGTTCTTTAAAACCATACATAGGGTTGGAGGCAATTAAAAAACACGCGCATTATGAAATTAGACGAGGCTATCGTATGTTCAAAGCCATTTTTATATGACACTCGGGGGCATCTGCGTCCTTTTATGCTTCCTATGTGTAAAGATACATACGGTGTTGTATGTACACGTATGTTAGCTTTTTATTGTGCATAAAGATTTAATCAATTATGATGTCGTCCAGTGCTCATTTTACAATAGTTGGCTAAAAAGCGATTTCTTAATCTTCGTTGCATTACCAACGAGAATAGGCTGGAACGTTTCGGTTATGCAACGCACCTCATTTGATGTCTTTTACGTGGCCCTACATGCTTATGTTGAAGGAAAATATGAATGTTATTTTTTTTAATATTCCTCTATTTTTCCCCAAGCTCTCGATTAAAAATGTCTGTCAACAACTGTTATGAAGACTTCAACAAAGCCTATCGAATGACCATTTTTCGTAAAATAGATGAGCCCTAAATTGTTATATTTATTGCGTGACCTTTACCTGATGAGGTTTTCGCTTACAGAAGTAATGCATAAACAACACTTGTATTCCTTTCATTTTAATAGCTGACCGACTATAATGGCATGTAAACATTTCCGCCTCGTGAGCTAGGGAACATCGACTCTGTGTTAAAAGCGAACTTAATAGAGCCTTTCGTATAACGGCTCTTACATGTGAACAAAGAACATTGTGAGATGATTTTGAAATATTGTTGGTTCTGATGGATAGCTTTCCCGACCACGCAGAGCTATTGATGAGCTATTTATGGTGTCGAAGAAACATTCTAAATGTCCCAGAAATCAATGGAAACTTAAACTTGTCCTTGAATTCATTAGCACACGTTTGCTGCATATATTTGCATTATTATTTCTTTCTTTTTTTTCTTCTTTTTTTTTTTGCGATCACGTCTTCTAAGGGAATCATGTAATTCCATATTTCCCAGATCCATTAAACGTATTGTTTAATATTACAAATGCATTTTTATTTAAAAGAAAGAAAGAATGAAAAAAGAAAAGATATATTAATTTTATGTAATTTATATTATTCATTTGTAACAATAACGTAATACTTAAAGGCCCATGTTTATATATTATACAAAGCAGTGTATATTCTTCGGACAGAAAAGAAAAAAATGTGTTTACAGATTTGTCAATCGATCTGTACTCACACGATGACGATATCATTATTACAATGCATAAATAAGAAATATTTTTTCCTGAAGATCATTCAGTTAATTACAAAAATATCTGATTTGCATATTCCACATATCTTCGGCAATATTTTCTCACATTTTCCAGTGACCTTGCGTATGTGTCAGTTACATATCGCGAATACATAAATTGATGATGTAGCAGATAGACAAATCTTGATTTGGCAACGCTTTTTCAATATCAAATTGTTTCCAGTTACGGGCCGTTTTCGGGAATACTCGCCAATGCAAAATGTAAACAATGAGAGGATTTTGACATCCGTACAAAATATTATAATTTGTGTAATTTGATCATTTTTTTTTTTTTTTGAAAATTTAACTGATAAAAAACAACAGATATTTGCGTAGTCTATGTCAATGTCATTTTATCATTTCTTTGTCGTGAAAAATATATCATTATGAAATATAATTGGCTTTAAAGAAAGACCTATGAAGTTATTACTTTGGGAAAATAATAAAAATAACGAACGTGTGCTATGGAAATCAATAAGGAACATGCCGACCAGTATGTCGACAGGTAAAAAAAGAAAGTTTCTTAACCCTTTCCCGGATATAGGTACCACATAAAGCCTGATCTGCAGAAAACCACAGTTAAACCTTACCAAATTTAATTATAAAGTCCTCATTTCCAGACCACTGAGGAGCAGCGAACAGGTCTTTTCATGGTGTCCTCTATGGGGGAAAGGGTTAATTAATTAATGAACTCAGTAGCAGGGATGATTTCAGTAAATAACACGCAAACATTTGTCGTTTTAATTATGCAAGGACTTCAAAGAAGGTGCTCGTAGATTTACAAGGTTAACGTCTTGTGTCGGAGTGAAATGGTCTATGCTGTGTACATCTATGCAGGCTGATCTTTGTCTGCAATGTTCGCTATGCAGTTAATAAATTTTCAGCATGCACCCCCCATAAACAACCAATGGTACAGAAAGAAGAGAAGTCAAATCCAATTAAGAAATTTAGCAAGTTTAACCGTAAGGGTTAATTCGTGTACTAAATTGTTTTTCGGCGTAGCTGTATAATTTCGATTTCAACTCGCATCTTAAACCAATCAAATGTACGCTAACAGCGGTAAATAATTCTAAGCTGAATAAAAGGACTCCTGTTATTGGTTAACGCATCGTTATGGACTATAAAATTACTGTAAATAAGGGGTGCAGCTTGTATATATCATTCAGCTTGGTGTTATTACTTTTCTTTTTGATGTAAACATGAAAGTGATTTCAGTAAGTTAAATACAATCCTTTTCCATCAATTGAGGAATGCTACTTTGTGAAAATGATTTAAAGCAACAAAAAAAAATCCACCGTGTTATGACATGAAACCCCTTAATTACTATGTATATTGAATTCTTCCAGCCTGCCGAGATGCTCTCATTGAAAATTAATTCGCCAAAACCAAAACAACTAATAACGCTTTTATATCATAATTGTCATATGCAATAATGATATGAACAAATATCAAACAAGCCTATTTACAGATATAATTTTTTGTATTACCGTCTATAAATAAGTATATTTCATAGAAAAAATACTGAACTATTTCTAGAGCGTACTAAATTTGTTGTGCGTCGGTCTTTCGCGCGCTTTTCCTGGAAATGTTCTAGAAGACTGGAAATCTCGTTTTTCTTTCATCCTACGCCGAATATCTTTTTTAAAGATATTTCTTGTTCATAGTTTGATATATAAGATATGATACGTAAAATTTTTATAGATTTTGTCATTTCTTGTAGGCATATCAGTTTGATGTGAAAGGATAATCTTCGTTTCCTAATTGTTTGTGAAATCCAATATCACAAATATTAGTTGTTTATTTCCACTTCAATGTAGGTGCAAGCACATATTATCGTTAAAAAGGAATAAAGGTCTACAAAGAATAATCTTAACCCTTTCCCTCATAGAGGACACCATGAAAAGACCTATGCGAACAGCATAAAACCTGATCAGCCTGCGAGTTATGCTGTTCGCTGCTCCTCAGTGGTCTGGAAATGAGGATTTTGTAATTAAATTTGGTAAGTTTAACTGTGGTTTTCTGCAGATCAGGCTTTATGTGATACATATTGAGGGCGTCAAAATGAGTCTATATGAGGGAAAGGGTTAATAGAACCACTATTGTCCTGCATGCTTTACAGCAACATTGCATGGACATCTTGTTTGTACCTACATGTACATGGAAAACCCCAGTTATGTGAGTTCTATATAAGCCCGCAAGATCATTTTAAAACCTATTTAAATTCATATAAGTGTGTTACAGGAAAGCCCAGACATGAACTATGTGCAACTCCAGTGCGCATGACAAAGGTCACGCGGTTCAAACATTAATTCCATCAAGCAGAAACAGCCAAAATGATAAGCTCAATTCAACTTTACTCAACTCAACTTTATTTAGCAAATCGGCAACAAACATTGCCATTGGTCAACATAAATATACAACAGTGCATGCAAAAACTAAGTTTTTCTCATCTCTAAATAAATTAATTTCTACATGAACACAAATATAAACTCAAAATCTACTATTCATAGCTCTTTTAATATATTTGACATATTAGAATAAAATGAAATTGTCATATCTACAAATGAAATGATGGTTAATTGGATTCATCATATCCTTGAAAAAAGATATTCTTGGAGTTGCTATTCCTTTGTGTTTTAACAATTTTGATGGTCACACACACACACACACACACACACACACAGAGAGAGAGAGAGAGAATAATAAAGAAAGAAAATAAAATCAACTTTAAAACCCAAAAGCATCTTCAAGAATATCAAAAGAATGTAAATCAAACATTGTGCAAAATAACTTCAAGTTTAAAAAATTATAAATATTCTTACAGTACGCGAAGTTTTATGATATATATTTGGTGTAGCCGTTTTGCCATATATTGAAATATATGGAACTTCAGACGAAATATTTCTTTGGTTTCTTTTCGCCGCGAAATCTTGTCACGCGTTTTGACATCACCTGTCACCCTGCTAATGATTAAAAGTGTGTGTGTGTGTGTGTGTGTGTGTGTGTTCCCTTTAGACGTATCTATTGTCAACGCGCCACACGACTTGGCAGAAATAAGCCACCATACACACATTTACATGTTGGCTTTTATCTTGAAAGGTACACATTTGTAACGACAGGTAAGATTTAGTTGTCAGGTGCCTCGGTAGCGCAGTAGGTAGCGCGTCAGTCTCATAATCATAAAGTTCAGAGCCATCTGAAGGTCGTGAGTTCGATCCTCACCCGGGGCAAGTTTTTACTAAATCACTAAGGTTACTTTTTTTTCCGGAAACACAGTATCGTGTGCATTTTAGCTGTGTGTGTGTTTTTTTTCCTTTTCTTCCTTTTCAACATACAAAAGGAAATAATTATATGAAATAACCTTAAAATGTTTTTTTCTTCCTTTTTGGAGAAGGGCTCATACATATCCTATCCCCGAAAGACTGGCCCTAGCCCTGACACCCCTCTAATGATAAATTTGACTATTGACTTGACTTTTTGAGTTTACCGTCGCTTCGACAGTATTTCAGTCATATAGCGACGTCCAGCTAATTACAGGTGGAGGAAGACCCCGAATGCACGGAGGCATCAGGGTTAGAACCACCGACCTACCGCATGCCAGCTGGAAGGCTTCTCACATGAAAATCCGACTTACCCTGCCGGGATTCGAACCCACGCGATGAAGGGGCTGAGTGAGTGTTAAAGTCAGTGACTTTTATCTTTAAAAGTACACATTTGTAACGTCAGTGTGATTTTTAGGTAAACATACATACACACATAAGCCTCGGTAGCGCAGTAGGTAGCGCGTCAGTCTCATAATCACACAGTTCAGAGCCATCTGAAGGTCGTGAGTTCGATCCTCACCCGGGGCAAGATTTTATTTTAATTGGATCACTGAGGTTGCAATTATTTAATGAAATCATTCTTTGACCAATTTACTTCTAATTAACTGTTTTCCTTTTCAAGAGAGAGAGAGAGAGAGATCTCACCGACAACCTATACTATTCTACTGTTAAAATTCACACATGCAGATACCAACAGTAAATCGGATTTTTTTTATTCTTTTTATCTGGTTCCTACAAGATGAAAATAAAACCTTTTTCTGTTTCTTACCTGGGGATTTTGAATTATTCATATGCTCTTGGGAGGGTACGGTGTCCGCCATTTTCATGATCAATATGTTACTTGCGATGTCTGGAGGGCTGTAAAACTGATTAATGCATGTACAGTTACTTCAGACTAATCATTGGGGATTTTAGTTGATTACCAGTGTAAGGATGGTCCATTTTTCTGATATTAACAACAGGTTTATATAACGAAGCTTGTTCTACAGGTGTGTCAGAGGATCCAAGGCTTATCCTTAACTCTTTCCCTCATATAGACTCATTTTGACGCACTCAATAGGTACCACATAAAGCCTGATCTGCAGAAAACCACAGTTAAACCTTACCAAATTTAATTAAAAAGTCCTCATTTCCAGACCACTGAGGAGCAGCGAACAGCATAAAACCTGATCAGCCTGCGAGTTACAATGGAACCTGTAATGGTTCCGCTACGTCTTGGACCACTTTAACCTCTACCAAGATAATCAATGTACCCAAATGAAACACTAGGAAATCTTGGTTATCTCCGTGAAAAACCACGAGGTCCGAAATGGAGCGGAACAATTACAGGGACCATACCTTAAATGATAGGTCTCAGTGTCTCGCCATAATGACGAACGTCTCTCGTTATTTCGTTATAGCATTTCAGGATTTCGTCATTATGGTAATAGTTTATCATTATAATGATTTAGTATATCCCTATAACAAGATACTAAGCGGTTCTATTCGCTGTCAATATATACTCTGACACTTTTGCTCTCATTATAACGATTTAATATCTCGTTATAGAGAATCTATATCTCGTTATAACATCTCAATATCTCATCATATAAACAATGTTTAAACGTATTTTATTCAGAATATGAAGCATACAGTATAATAACAAACATGACCGAAGATGAATCTCATCGCGATCCCCTCCATGTATAACATATTGTTAACAATAATACGGCTGAGAATCAGATACTTGTTTGTATGATAATATATGATATATAGGAAACTGATTCCCTGAAGTGTATGCAAGAAAGAAATATAGATAGAAACGAAAAAGCAAAGTAGATAAAGGAAGATAAACAAAGAAGAGAGAGAGAAAACACGTTTCTCGTTTTAAAGCCCCAGTGCGTTTTAGCTTGGAAAAATATATTTTTCAAAATTTCTAATTAGCAAAGCCTCAAATGATGTTTGATTAACCTCTTAATGTTTACTTAAGCCACATAATGAATATTCGCCCGGATCATAGTTGTTCAGCAGGGCAAAAGTTGAGTATAAGGCGGAGCTTGTTCAAACACAACTGTCAGTATAAAACCACGGATGTCTCGGTGTACATGGGGTGTTTCAGAAGTTCATGGACTTTTTCTATAGACTGAATAAATATTGACACACGGTAGGAGAGGAGATAGAAAGAAAATCCATGAACTTCTGAAAAATCCCTTGTATGTTGATTTTATGCTGTCATTGTTCTGAGCTAAATATAGAACGAGACAGCCACAATTTGCATTTTTTCTAATATAATCTTTCCTGTAAATTAGGCATTTTTCAAGGTCTTACAGTGATGAAATTAAAACTGAATTATATATGTTGTAAGTGCATTCAGCTTTAGGTCTAACATCTATAAAATACTGGGACTTTAAGGATTTAGTAACTACTTTACCACCATTCAATATATCTGTATATCATCATACTGACAAATGTTTCTCATTATAACGACTAAGTGTATCGTTATCTATATCTTGTTATAACATCTCAATCCCTCGTCATAATGACCAACGTTTATCGTTATAACGGAGTCATATATTGTTATAACATCTCAATCCCTCGTCATAATGACCAACGTTTATCGTTATAACAGAGTCATATATTGTTATAACATCTCAATCCCTCGTCATAATGACCAACGTTTATCGTTATAACAGAGTCATATATTGTTATAACATCTCAATCCCTCGTCATAATGACCAACGTTTATCGTTATAACGGAGTCATATATTGTTATAACATCTCAATCCCTCGTCATAATGACCAACGTTTATCGTTATAACAGAGTCATATATTGTTATAACATCTCAATCCCTCCGAGCCAACCAGTCCTGAACTACCCTTATATGTTGAGCGCCAAACAAGGGAGCGATAACAGTACCATTTTTTTACGACTTTGGTATGTCGCGGCCGGGGATCGAACCCACGACCTCCCGCTCCCGAGGCGGACGCTCTAACCACTCGGCCAACGGGGCTCAGCATATAAGGGAAGTTCCAGGACTGGATGGCCCGGTGTCAGGTTAATGTGACTGGGTGTGGTATCATGCCACATGTCTACGGCGTGATACTGCAGTGTGGCAGCACTATATCTGTCTCAAGTAGACATCGTCTCCAAATGACTGAAATACTGTCAATGGGACATTAAACCCAACAAACAAACTAAGCGATTTTAACGAGATATGTGACTCGCTATACTCTGTGGCACTAACGGGCTTCTGTTGTAACTCCATCTCATTATGGATCAAAGGACAGGATTTTGCCATTAGGTAATTTACAATCGATCCAATTTGCAATCTGGCGCCACCATGATGGTACTAGCATTGTTCTTCTGACGAAAATAAAATATTTGACGATGACACTTCTTTAAAACGGCGTACTTTCCTGGAACATTTGTAAATGAAAAGTCTTTGAAAAGCTTGGAATTTAGGACAAAAATAATGATTTGTTTTACACTTTCAAAGGCGATAATGAAAAAAAAATCCTTTTATTTTGGTATCCTTAGATATGATACATACTTATTCAGGTCTAATTTTCTTTTTGTGTGACGATAATTTTCACCTGTAAAGTGATTACCGCCTTATGAACACTGTTAATATCTCACTTCCATTATGTGGTGTATTACGAGTATAATATAACGTCTAATTTCATTCAGACTGGACACTGGTTGCGAAGATATGAAAAGAGGACTTCATGGTGGAAAAGACTGATAACCAGTGTGCAGCCTTTGTATATTAAGTAGTGGCGACCTTGACCTTGGAGTGAATGGGTTCCTTATCTATGTCCTTGTTTGATTTTCCGTCCAAATTTGGAGGCTGTCATTGCAAAAATATGTAAAGACTTAACTATAGTAAAACATAGCCGGATATTTTAACTACTTTGTTTCAAAATCATAGTCGTCCTGATACAGATGAAATTTGAAATGGTAAACATTAACGGATTGGCGTACTATTTTAACGATATGTCGCTGCCAAGGATCGAACCGACAACCTAACAGGGCGGATTCTAACCCTTCTGGGCCGTCAAAAATATTTTCTATCGACATCAGCATTTCGGTGTTATTTGACAGTCGTCTAATTTATTTACTGTTAAAACATCTCGTTCACAGATGGTTATGACTAGGAATTTGATTTTAACTATATGTGTGCATTACGTCTATCAATGCCCATCTACAGACGCAATGTCACCCATTACATCCATCCGTGATCGTAAAAAAATATATGGTGGTTTCCCCATCACAGGCAATACCGTCACAGACGGTGTTGAATCTATATTTAGATTCATTCACTTTTCGCGCATGCACTAAATTTATATGATGAACTAACAAAATCGCTATCCTGAACTGGTGAAAACGTCATGTTGCGGAACGTGTCCTTCGGGGATATCGTATTCTATATTTAACCGATTTCGTCGAAGATGCGTTAAAGAAAATAATGTTTTCCTGTTCAATGTGACTTCACCAGCATACACGAGGGAGAATAGATTTTTTTTCTTTTTTTTTTTACCGATCATCTGTGAACGAGCTGCTATGAATACATATGTGCACGATGCAGTTATTTTCTATATACTAGTATGCATTGTGCACGTATGCCTTTAAGATTGTGTTTATCACTTTATCAGCATGACAAACAGAATTTGTACGAATTTTGGATATTCATCATACTATACCCGTTTGTACTCACGTCTTATAAATCTAATGTGCTTTTTTAGCATATTTTCAATTCAGTGCAGATTTTTCCCATCTATAACTGGTTGGCACCGTCAAACGCTGCTAGATTTAAAACAGGTTTCATGTAAATACAGACACTATGAATATGTTTCTATTTGTATGAAGACATACTCATTCAATTTGCACCGTGCCTACGCAACACACGAGACATTTAATGGTCCTCAGAATTAGCGGCCATGATGTAATCTAAACACAATTCCAGCTAGAATTCTATGAGTTTCATTATTACAAAACGAGATGCACTTATGTAGCCGCCAGCATCGTCCATCAGCTGTATTGGTATTCTTATGACGTACAATGTCCATTCTGTATCAGTATGAAATGAATATTGTTAAAAAAAAAAAAAAAAAAAAAAAAAAAAAAAAAAAAGACGCCGTAGTTCAGTGGTTAGTTTAAACATATTTTCATTAAGTACTGGTCTGCTTGAAAGGATTTTAAAAAAAAAAAAAAAAGACGCCGTAGTTCAGTGGTTAGTTTAAACATATTTTCATTAAGTACGGGTTCGCTTCAAAGGATGCCGTAGTTCAGTGGTTAGTTTAAACATAATAATTATTTTCATTAAGTACTGGTCTGCTTGAAAGGACGCCGTGGTTCAGTGGTTAAACATATTTTCATTAAGTATTGGTCCAATGCAGGAATCGTCGACGGGGATCAGAATGAGGCGAAAGAATGTGTTTCCCAAACGAAATAAAATTTAATAAATTTAAATTAAGTAAGTTATTACAACTTTATTGTCGAGTGACCTCCCTCTACATTGCTTGACTAGGGGCCACCGTGGCAGAGTGGTTCGAGTACCGCCAGGGTCACGAGGATTTAACGATGTGAGGAAGCCCCCCAAGATCGTTTGTTGTAGGTCGAGTGCCTCTATACTCTCGGGGTCTCTCAACATTTGTGATCAGCTAGTCTTCGCTATATTGAATACCGAGATAGTATAAATCTGCATAACACACAGGAGCTCGAAGTTGAATGGACCGAATCATATCACATAATGGAATCATTAAAAAGGGGGAAGGGGGGATATTGTTTTGAGACCAAACGTGGGAAAACGGGTTTTAACACAACTACATTGTAAATGGACCAAGTGGGGTTTAAAATGAAAGAAAAAAAATCTTTATTGTGACGGCCTTTCTCTTTTAATTAACATATCGTGGTTTTAATGTTCCAATCGTGTCGAGACTGGCTATATCCGGTTTCATTCGCAGTCAATGCAAAGGTAAGTTTTCATATTAAGTCAACTGGAATGCATAAACAAAACTCATTTTACATGGGGAAAAAAACAGTTGCAATCATTTTGAAAGGAAATATTTACCATGTCACTGGTTACAAATCATAATGATGTAACTGCATTTTCATCCAGATTTTGAATTTTCCGTTACAGCTACAAAATTTATATGTATTGACCATAAACAACTGAACCCTTCCATTTCTGCAACTGAAACCGGAAATAGCCTGTCCCAGCAGTTGCAAAGCTCGACTGGAACATCAAAATTACATTTTCGTCATTTATAACGGTAAAAACGACACGGGAGTCGTCTAGATTCTTCATTTTAATTCATTTCGAACGTAAATGAACCACATTACTGAGCGAAATTTGCACGAAAAAGCAATATTTAAAAACCTGCCGGAAACAGTGTATTTTTCCTTTCTTTTTTTTCATGTTACCATTATATACGAGACGATTCACCCCATTCAACTTCGAGCCAATGTGGCATAACCGGTCGTTGAGTACATCACTGCGGATTAGAGAGTATTTGGTCCGAGCTTCGCTTTGGAACATTAAAGATCCACCGTGACTTTTATCGGCGCAACATTCTCAACCATTAACATTAAAAGAACTCAGCCATATATGCTGCTTATATAGTGTTAATATTTCATGTAACAGTACAGTCTGCCCTAACATAGATGTCGAAATTGCTTTAATGAAACCAATAGCCATTATGACTGGTGTTGTATAATTGTTGTTGTATTGGGGTTTACCGTCGCTACGATATATTTCAATCATATAGCGACGTCCAGCTAATTACAAGTGGAGGAAGTTCCGAGTACACAGAGGTACCCGGGTAGAACCACCGACCTACCGCAAGCCAGCTGGAAGGCTTCCTCACATGAAAAATCCGAAGTTCCTACCGGGATTCGAAACCACAGCGGTGAGGGGCTGAGAGATTTGAAGTCCATGACTGTAACCGCTCGGCAACGGCGGCCCCGACTGGTGTTGTGGGATACGCTCTTAAATTATCAAACAGTCATTATTTATAACCATTATAATTTGACATTTGATAAAACTCACCAAAAATATCTTGAAGGTAAAAAATCGGATTAATGCCCCCACTTGAAAAGAGGGCGGCATATAGCATTGCTGCTGTCCGTACGTATGTCCGTCCGTACGTACGTAGGACCAAAATTGTCCGATCATTAAGAGGAGAACCGCGGGGCCATATGAACCCAGGCCTGGTTTGTGAAACTTGGTAGGGACATTTGCCATGACCTGTGAATGAACCTTTTTGATTTTGAGGTCACTAGGTCAAAGGTCAAGGTCACTGTGTACATAAGTATGAAATCATTGTCCGATCATTAACTGGAGAACTGCAGGGCCTGGGTTTGTGAAACTTGGTAGGGACATTGGCCATGACCATTTGGTGAATCCTATTGATTTTGAGGTCACTATATCAAAAGTCATGGTCACTGTAACCTTTAATATGAACTCCTTGTCAGACTGGATGAAGGTTCTTAACATGCTTCATTCAACAAAAAGGCGGTTGCAGGGGCATCTGTTTCCTATGGACACATTTCTAGTTTTTATAATTTTATAATGTAGTTTATGTACAAACATATGTATAATATATTATGTACAACATTCAAATATTAGACTATCATTAATCTCTCTCTCTCTCTCTCTCCCACCCCATCTAAATGTATAAAATTACACAAATGTATAAGCATTGCCGTTTTCCACGTCATATTTTATTTTCATGAATAATGATTTCACTATGAACGACTCCTATGACGTCTACCTGTAATCTTTCGAAAATAACGATTTAATATGCGTATTTCTCATACGTTATCAACATGACGGCAAATAAAACATTTTTCATTTAAAGTTAGTTGCATGTTTCAGATCAACTCAATATGCATATAATCTGACTCGCGTGACGCGGATTAACACAGTAATGCGGCTTATACGCTTTACGGCATATAACGTGAAGTCTGTTATATACGACTGTAAATGAATATTTATGTAAAATATGACTTGATGAATAATTAATTTAGTGAGCTTTAAATTTAGAAACAATGGATTTTTCTTGCCGTGCAGACAATCAAATTTGAAAAAAAAAAAAAAAAAAAAAAAATACAGACGAGTCAAAGAAATGAGAATCTCGAATGAGCTGTCTGGTCAGGTAATACTCTGTTTATTGAGGTTGAATATTTAGGTAAAGTCCCTTTAATAGTTTCGCTACATTTCAGACATCATTGCCTTTCAAGGAGGTAACCAAAGTTTTCTAATGTTTTATTAGGGTACCTTGGTTATCTTGGTCCAAGATATAGCGGAACAAGCTGGTTCATTTAAAAAAAAAGATTTGACTCTTCATGATCACGTGAAGACAAATTTGGCTTTTAATAGAAAAACACCACAAAATTATGTTAACAAAAGTGTACTAATTTCATATTATTAAAACATGTATCTGTACATCAATTAAAATATTAATTTTAATTAATATTTGTATGATGTTAACATATCAATATACATTTCTACTTTAAATTATATTCATACGCAATTTACTTAAAATCGTATATTATCGTTTGTCACGGTCTCAATTATGTTTATTTAACAACAATGTATATAGTTATAACGGTTACAAAGTACGAAAGGTCAATTTGAATAACATTGATTTTCAAAATCAATATTCCCCAGTTCGCTAAAACAGTGCACGCAATCCGTTAATGAAATCAAAACCTAATTTAATGTTTCTCAGCATATTGTGTTAAACTAATTATTTCTAAAGGACATGCTTAAAACAATCTTGATTTCAGGGGGGGGGGGAGGTTTGACAGTTTAGTAATGCGTTCGCCAATATCTCATTTGAGATGAACTTTAATTAGTATGCATGATTACCATTTTAAGATTTAATCTACATTTTCATTAGGAACTTAATGATGACACATAATCAACCCTGTTGTACGTGATAAACATAATTTTTATCTAATCATGCCTGTCTAAAAAAATATAATATCAAATTTGCTGAATACATAGTGAAAACTGCAGTTACAGGGCTTAAAAGACAGCACTACACTTGCGTACAATAAAAACATTAGCCTTCAGTACAAATGAGCAGAAAGGATTGGGTGTAAGGCATAATGGCATAGAATTTAAACAAGATTTATCTTTAAAAAAGATACACGGTCGTGGTGTATTAATTATATTTAGTGTTTATTCAACATCTTGATTAGAAGAATTATGAATGCTTTTCAAGCGTTCAAAACATATAGAGCGGATATGAAATTGCTGACGATCGGACAGACGAACGACCAGTTTTCAATATAATACGTCTCTTCAGGTAATACAACTTGATGGGTGTTTCTCGGAACACTTGTGTCACCTGCAGTCCAGCAGTTGTCAGAGAAAGGGTGACCATCAAATGATCAAAAGTACACTTATCACTTTACAAAACAAGTTTGGAGTGCATCCACCAAGTAGTATTGAAGTTATGCTCTGATACATCACGTCTAAACGAATGTGCTATTTCTAGAATACGAAGGGGCTTGAATATTTCAAATCCGACATGTGTTTTCATCCTTTAGATATGGGCACGGATCCAGGAAAACCGGCCTTAATGACATTTTTTTCGATTTTCGTTGTTTTTGCATTTCTGTTAATTTTAGGCTTTGCTTAATATTAAACATTAAACAGAACTGAAATATCTAATGCACTTTTTATTCTATGACTCTTCAAAGTTGGCTGGTATAATGATAACGTCAAAATAATTTGACGTTTTCAATTTAAGCAAATGACGTTACAATAAAAAATACATCGCCCTTGCAGTACTCATTATCTTGTATTTATATTACATTTTTTGTGTAGTTGAATTAATTATTTTGAACGTTAAGACATGTATTGATATATTTCTGTCGAAAATCGAGGTTTTAGGAATGTATATACAAAGCGAACAAGCTGATCTCTTTTCTGGTGTGATACTTTCGATTTTGAAGTCGACCAATCAAAACTTACAGTATTCATCCGCTCTATAATGACCTTCGCCTTTAAGTTTAGACCGGAAATGTAGGTGAAAACAAAACAGCCACCGGCCGAACAACGGCCAAAAAAGTTGGCGCTTATGATAGATTTAAAATAAGGATTGGGTCGTGAATCACACTTGCGTACAATAAATCAAAGCGCTCAATGCGCTGAGAGACGGCAGCCGGATTAACAGGAAAAAAACTGTGATTCTTAATTATTGATACAATAGAGGCAAAGCAACATGACGCAAAAACTCCACACTCTCTCTTGCAAATATAGTCGGTAGTCAGACAATCGAATATGCACCCTGTTACAAAACAATCCGGAATTAGGGTCATGAACTTCAGAAATAGGTCATTCCCTAGGACCCGATTTATATACACTCTCTACTGATATTTAAATGTAGAACTTGACAAGGTACTTGATGTTTTAGATACTTGAATGTTTGTTCCTATTTCAAAGTTAAGAAATGCTCTGGGAGAAACCTAACTCGCTTTCATGCAAAATTACGCGTGAACTACTTTAGGTTAATTACAGACATTCGAAGCGCTTTTTTTTTTTACAGGAGTAGATCTTCAAGTATGTAAAATGGGTTGCTGTTCTGATTTATAAGTGTGGCGGATATATTGCTCACGCTTAAAATGGATGTTTAGAGGAAAATAACACGTTTACAAACAACAGCACATGAAAAGCGGTTACGGTTATGAATAAAAGGTCTGCGTAACATATTCAATTCGTATTCGCAAGTGCAGAACCGCATTGCGTTGATCCGCTCTAAGCGCGGAGAGGTACAGTTAAACTTGTCATGGAAAATATGCAAATTAGCAAGGTCAGCGATGCCTAGTAAGCTACTAAAGACGGCAAGCTGCCATCTAAAAATGCATGTAGCTGTTGTACAGTTGAAAAATAGGGGTTGGGTCGCGGGCATATAAAACAGCAAATTACACTTCTATACAATAAAAATGTAGCCGTTTAATACAGGAGGGGGTCATTAATAACTAGTGTGCATTTTTTCAGGAACTAAAACCAAGCTTCAGCCAGAGGAGCCGATGTCCAATCCACACACACACACACACACACGCACTCTCTCACCTTTTTCAATCAAATGCAAAATTCACAGCCATAAATTTTCGCAAATTATAGTTCCGCACTTTACCATACGTGTCGTTATAAAAGATATGATAATAACACAAAATAGCCACCGTATTTTATCCTCTTATTTTTCAGTAATCACAGCGCCAGTGACGGACAAAAGAGAATCCGATTCGGTGAGTTATTAAACGCATCCATACTACGCGTGATTTATGTGCGTATTGTCTACGTTTATCGCTAAATCTTTGTGTTTATTATGTGTTAATTTCGCTGTAAATTTCCCCGCACTTCTCTGGCTGTATAAGCCGCATCAGAAGCAATGTGCGAAACTTATTGGCAGTCATACAATACGGACTGTGTCATCGTAGCACGTGCAATGCAAGCGATTTGTTATTCCGCTGTCCATTAATTTAATATGCATTCATTATTTGTTTGTTTGAGTGTTGAGTTTAACGTCCCACCGTGAGTATTTCAGTCATTTGGAGACGATGTCTACATGAGACAGATATAGTGCATGTGTCGTGGTACACCACAAAGACACATTATCCTGACACCGCGCCAAACAGTCCTGGACTTACTATGTATGCTTGCGGTCGAGCGAGAAGCTACTAGTACCATTTTTAACAACTTTGATATGCCGCGGTCAGAGATTGAACCTTTAGACCTTCCGCTCCTGAGGCGGACGCTCTAACACACTTGGGCACCAAAACGGTCAATTTACATTTTAAATCATGACCTAAATTAGGTTATCAAGAACATATTACACGAACTCACCATATTTTCAAAAATGTAATGCTTTCATAATTTGGGCGATAATTTTCTTATTTATTACTTGATTGTATTAGGTAGTTAACTCGCTTGGGAAAATCATTACAGATATGTTCACATGAAGAAGAAAAAAAACATGAAGCTTTGCGATATATAGATGCATGGTGTATTTTCTTCTTTTCTACGGCCGTCCGAAAATAAATAATATACAGATGAACCTGTTGTTGTTATTGTTGTTGTTGTTGTTTACCGTCGCTGCGATAATATTTCAATCATAGCGACGTCCAGCTAATTACAGGTGGAGGAAGACCCCGAATACACAGAGGTACCCGGGTAGAACCACCGACTACCGTAAGCCAGCTGGAAGGCTTCCTCACATGAAAAATCCGAAGTCCCTACCGGGATTCGAACCCACAGCGGTGAGGGGCTGAGAGATTTGTAGTCCACGACTGTAACCACTCGACCACGGCGGTGAACCTGTATAAGCGGCCACTTGTATATAGCGGTCATCCTGAATTTAGCGGTCAGTTTTTGTGTCGCCTGCATAGCATGGCAGACACATAGGGATCACTTTGTCCGTCGTCGTCGTCGTCGTCGGCGTCGGCGTCACACTTTCTTGTCCGGAGCATAACTCGAAAAGTATTTGAGGTATCACCTTGAAACTTAAAACATGGATAGATCACATTGAGGTGGAGTGCAGTGCACAAGAATGATAACTCTGACTTTAATATTTTCTGAGTTATTGCCCTTTGTTGATTTTCAGTCTTAATTTTTGTCCAGGGCATAACTCAAAAAGTATTTGAGGTGCTGACTTAAAACTTTATAGATAGATAGATCTCATTTTTCTCAGTCTTTATTTTTGTCAGGAGCATAACACGAAAAGTATTTGAGGTATTACTTTGAAACCTCACAGGTGGAAAGATCTCATGGAGTGCATTGTGCAAGAATGATAACTGTTGTATTTTTGGAGTTATTTCCCTTTGTTTATTTTTTTGGATTTAATTCTTGTGTGGTGCATAACTTGTAAAGTATTTGAAGTGTTGCCTTAAACATTTATAGTAGATAGATCTCATTGGTCTGAGTGCAGTACACAAGAATGATAACTCAATAATGATAATGATGACTACAAACTTGCAACATATATATAATTAACGTCATAAGTGCTTAATGACGTCATAATTTTTCTTACAGTTAATGTTTTGAATTCATATTCTGACACTCCTCTGATGAAGACTGTATAGTCGAAAGTGCTCGGAAAAATTATTACATATTGCACTGTTTGAATATTTTATTATATAATATATATATGTGTGTGTGTGTGTGTGTGTGTGTGATTTGGTGTTATTTTGTACCTCACAAAATAGATTATGCTTTATCAATAATTTGTCAAAAGATCGATTTTCTAGTCAATTCTTTCATCAAACATGCTTAAATGCAGGCGACACAAGTGTTCCGAGGAACACCCACATCTAGTTTAATATTACAAAACAATTTTTGTTTCGCATTTTGTTATTTATTTAACCTCCATTTAGTGGCAACCTCTTTTAAGCGGTCTTATTTTCCTTTAACTGGCCGCTTACGGCAGGTTTAATTGTATTTCCTTAGATACATGTCACAGAATCAGGTTATTTACGAGATCATGTTTCACAGCTGGTTCTGTCAAGCTGAAAAGTAAAACCATTATACACTAAAATAGAAGTAAATAATTTATATATTTACATTGTATATACATTCCAATCGCACTGGAATGAAGTAACACCGGACCGCACAATGTCTACGTTCCATTGCATCTTACAATGTATATGCCGTAAAAAGAGTTAAAAGTGCCGTAAATCGGCAATGTCGTGATATATAATTGTCGTTGTACAAAAAGAATTAAGGGATTGTTTTAAGTATTATATAATTGTAATTAGTTAAGTGGTCGAGTTTTTTTTTTCTGAAATAACTAACGATTCGACAAATTTAGCACTACGAAAGAAAAAGATTTAAAAACTTTAAAACGAAAATGTACCTGAACACTTTACCTCTGGATGACGTTCCAGTCCTTCATTCCCGCCAAACATATTCTGCAGCATAAGTAAATTGTCAAAAAAGTGACAAAAAGAGTCAATTTTCAGTTTCATTGACACTTCATGACTACTGTTGGGCGAATCAGGCTCTAATTACTCCAACATGAATTAGTGTCAAATAATACTTAAATATAAACGAGGGAATTTCATCATTTATTAAAAAAAAACACAACCCCCCCCCCCCCCCCCCCCCAAAAAAAAAAAACAACAGATTTTTCAATTCTTAATGACAAATATTTTTAGTTTAAATTATCATCTTTTATATCAAGTAGTCATTTACATGTACTTGAATTATTCTTAGCACAGGAATGGTGGATTGTGTTTCTAATCCTTTAAGTTTTTCTGAGCGCTGTTTGGTTTTACATTCGAAATTCATTTAAGAAAAAGTGTCCATGACATATATTTTCTATTCTATATGTGCAATTATGTCATGCATATAGTGTTGCCACTCTGCAGTATCCAGCTATAGACAAGTGACATGGTACCATGTTACAGCATCTCGATACCTGGCAAACCAGTCCTCGGATTACATTATATTTATGCAAAGTGTTCAGTAGGGATCAACCAATATCAGTTAAGGTAATCCACCAATCATTGAATTATCATCATGGTCCAAATGCTTGACAGATGCAAGCATCCTTTAACTTTGAGTTCAAGGTATTTTTCCTCAAAATCTATAAAGGCTTGCATGTACTTAAAATTCCAAAACAATCACTTGAAGAATCATGATCAGAATTTAATGATGTATGGGTTACCTTAACGACATTTGTATGTTGTGGCCAAGTATCGAACCCTCGACCCTTCGGACGCCAGTTCCGGTATGTGCCATCAAGGAAAGGGGAACAATGCCTTAATGTATTGTAAATGGATATGTGGTTATCGCTTGTATGCAAAACAGTATGGAGGCTATTCGTTGCCAAAAATCCAGCCTTGTTGATCTGAGTTGAACAGTTTATTTTCCGACAAAATACCCAATTCATTTGAATTTCTTAGTATTTAAACTCCAGAGATACATTCTTGGACTGAATTTGCCGATGCAACATTGTAAATACGTGTTTCAACAAAATGCATTTTGATAAACTACAAAACGCCTTCTTACTTTAACGCTCGCAACTTTACTTTGTCTGACCATCATGATTCGGCTCAGCTTACTTTTGCAATGTTGATAAATAAGCTCCGCCCATTTTCCCGCCCACTACAGCATCGTAAATAAACGTAATTGTCCGCTCACTTTCGGTATTTTCCGACAACGACTGGCAAATCTCCACGCAGTTGCATCGTGTAGGTCTACACACTCAAGGTAAATGCATTATGAGAATTAAACAGTATCACAATTATTTACTAAGCATCATGTGTTTCAGTTGCATGAGTGCCATTGTATGCAGGTATTGAATCAACATCAGAAGATATAAAAAAGATTCGTTTTTGAAACGTACCCCACCTACATTGTAAAGCCAGCAATATAAGCGCAGCATGGCGTAAATTTAATTTAGATTTTTATATCCCTGGCCAGGACTTTAACTTTGATGTTTTTTTAGTCGAGCCACCAAAGCCACATGATATGAGAACCCACTTCACCACAATTGAGCTTTTTTTAAAATTTAATATCTAGCCTCTGTCATTACTGGTGTTGTGAATTCGCGCTCATTGCCACTGTCATAAAAAGAGTCGATTTTTTTATTCACAGTTTTCAGATTTCAATTTTTGCTATAGATAGATCTATACAATAATTTTTACAGGCCAAATTCTGGCTGCTGCCTTTCCCAGTAATATTAAGTAACATTTAATTACTATATCACAAATATAACCTTAATACTAGGGTATGACTGGATGAGAAAAAAGAGAAAAAAAGTCTATGCAGTTTCTAATGTAAAGCTTTAATTTTTTAATATTCACTTATAACGTTAGTAAAATTAAAACCAAAATTATGAAGCTTAAATGTCTGTACATAGCAACTTCCTTTTCATAGATCTACATAACATTATTTCAACCATATTTTTTTTTCGTTTTCATTTTACCATGTATATATTAAAAGAGTCCAAAGGTAAGTATAACGATTAATAATTGATGTATATAAAATTACTGTATCTACAAAGTATCATTTTCAGACTCAGGTACCGTAAATACGAAATCTTTCTGTACTTACCGATTTATCATGGTGTAAGAATTACCTCTCTTTATTTTCCGCTCGTGAAATTTGGCTCCGCCTTTAAATCTTCGCCTATTTCCGTGATACTGCCATATATGGAAGTTGCAAAATCGTCTACAAATGTTAATCGCGTAGAAATGTAAAAGTCAAGTATGCAGTTGTAAACCTGAGAGTGTTATCTGATGCGGCTCCATTCTCGAACGTCGTGATGTACGGCGTAAAACGTGTCGTGTATGTCGTTGTACATTTCGTAAATTTGAGTTTGAAAAATTATAAATATTATTTGCATTTTATCTTAGCTGCATGTTACCAAATTACATTCTAGAAGTAAAAACGTTACTAGTTAAATCGAGATAATCAAAACGCACAATACGAGCACAATATGTACCTCTCGAATAAACGTTTATACTTTTACAAATCTGTTTAGTTGAACCGAAGTATAAATTGTCATGATTACAAGGCTGGATTTTTGGCAACGAATAGCCTCCATAAAACAGAGGTTTATCGCATGCCTTTACTTTTGAATGATATCTTAAATACGATAATGTAACATCATGTCGTCCCGGTAATGCAAGAGTTAAGGAAACGTTGGATTTTTACTAGGAGTGGGGAAGGGGTGGTCTTGGAAGTGGGGGTTACAGTGTTGTTAATTTAATAATATACACAAGGGCCGTCCTGATGGCAAACCGAAAACTTCTTCGGGTCTAAGATTTAATATGGATAACAATGTTTTATCAAATTCAAGCGAGGTGAGTTGAAGTGTTAGGATCCAGACCCAGGGTCCACGCATACGATCAAACGATCATACATATCTATTCTTAAAGTAATGCAAAACCTTTCTGTCGATTTTTTTTTTCATTTGTAAATCATTATTCAGAACGACTCAAAAATTACGTCTGTCCTTCCGTCTGACCTTGCTGTCTGTCTGATGGCAGACGGCTATGCTGCCCCTGTGAAATTGGACAGCCTCAGTTGTCTATTCTACGATTGAAATAAATCAGGCCAGTTGATGTTCGTTTTTACTTCTCTCGTGAAAAGACTTGGCATGATTTATGTTTCCCAGCACGTTCACCGTCACATTATGTTTGATACATGACCAGGAATCTGCTTGCCAGTCACTTCCACGTGACAGGTCTACTCCCGAGATACTCGTCTCAAACATTTTTGTTTCACTTCGGTTGTCTTCTTATCCGACAATAGATTCAGCATGGGTAAGTTTGTGAAATTATGAAAGAATACTTGATGACGGTTTAGTTTCAAAGCTTAAACCACGTGTATGACTTATCTATGGTGATTGTTAGTGTAATAAACAGGACAGAGAGAGAGAGTCGACAACGTATCTTGTATTTTATCATAAGCACTAAGCCTAGTAATAGCATCCTCGCTATTCATAGTATCATATGTGCATACTTTCTTTTTCAACTGAGCATATTTGTGTCGCACCGAAACGTTTTGGAAACCGAAAACTAGTTTTTCACGTGATTTGGACACACAAAAACACAAATATGTGTTTTCTTTTCTTTCTTTTTTATCTTTCATGGTAACCTTGACCTTGAAGTCAAACTTCCTTTTGTGTACATTGAAACTAAATTAAGTTGACATTTGAAAACTTTTATCTAAAGCCGGCCAGAGGTTCAAGAGTACATAAACAAAAACTATGAACTGACCTCTAAATGTGACATTGACCGTCTTGAAGTCACAACCCAGTGTGCAGTTTTATCCCAATCCGACGAAAGGTCAAGGAGACACATACATAACAACTGTGAACACTGACCTCTAAATGTGACTTTGACCTTCTTGAAGTCACAACCCAGTGTGCAGTTTTATCCCAATCCGACGAAAGGTCAAGGAGACACATACACAATTATTGTGAACACTGACCTCTAAATGTGACCTTGACCTTCTTGAAGTCACAACCCAGTGTGCAGTTTTATCCCAATCCGACGAAAGGTCATGGAGACACAATAATTGTGAACATTGGCCTCGAAATATGACATTGACCTTGAACGTTGCGGCATTTGACTAGAGGTTAGAGATATTGCGATTTGTGAAGGACAAACTCAACTTGAAAAAAGATAACTTTCCTCCAAATCTGCATGATTTACTTACTTTACCTTTTTTTGGAAATCTTCATTAAGTATTAGTGCGCGCCAGATTTCCTATATAAAGATCTGAAATTACATTATTCACTAAATTAATAGGATTAAGATTTAATTAAAATTGAAGTTACTGAATTTGAATTAATGGAAATATTTTCTGTGCATTTTACAGCAGTAAGATGTTTTATTTAAAGCCCACGGTATTCGAGAAAAGAGTAACTTGTTTTTCTTTAATGATTGTTAAAAATGGTATTTTTATCCTAGACAGTGCATCATGGTCCATTGGTAATATACATGATATTCGAAATCTGGAGGCTGTTGATACAAACTCCGTTGAGTGACGGAGGAGGATGGAGGCAATGACATCGTATGGCTTTCCCAGGCACAGGGTATTGTTCCAATCCAAATAAAACCTGTCGAGATGAAAAGGATTAGTAAAAGTCCCGCCATCGACATAATAAGAAAAACCATGAAAACAACAATAGTTCCAGGCCCCTTTTGAAATATGGTGGCACTTTAAAATACCCTACACCACTGGCACTAGAACCGCAGAATTGCCAATTTCATTCAAATGTTTTTGTTGTTGTTGTTTTTTTGTCCCTATCTATTGTATATTGAACATGGTAATGGACGGAATCTAACATCACTTGATTGCGGAGGTCGTAACTTTGTACAGATGTTTGCTACCATCATATTCTATGTACAGTTCGATCAGTCTGAAATAAAGAATTATTGCCATAAGGCAACTGTAACCATGTAATAACGCGAAATGTCAAGAATTTGTACATCTTTATAAGTCTGCTCTACTTTCAACTTCCGATTTGTTTTTTCGACGATTCTGAATGGATGGCGTAAAACAAATAGGCATGCAATTTCCTGCATTTTGTCGGTGTAAATTTCACGTCGTTCAATCAGATCGCTTGATTCAAAATCGTTCCCCAAAACCGGAAGTTGATAATGAAACAGACTTATAAAGATGTGCAAAATGTTGACATTTCACGTCATTTCTTTTTTGGCATTAATTCGTTATATCATGTGTTAAATTGATGTCAGACTGATTAGTGCATAGAGTATTATGGCAGAATACAATTGTAAAAAGTTACTTCCTTCGTAAGATTTCGCTCTTTACCATGTTTTAATATACAGTGCCGGAGAACAAAAAATCGTACATATTTTTGATGATAAAGATACCAATGAAAATTGCAAGCATGCGGTTCTAGTGCCAGTACCCTTCTCACGTTCCTCTCTCATTTTTTTCTTTCCATGAGAACGTCATGCTCTCTTCTCTTCCAAGCATTTTCTTCAGTTTTATTCAAGCTTTATAATTTAGAGAAATTGGTTGGTACCAAACTATAATATCTAACACAGTTTGACTTTTCTTCTATTTGTTCTTACGTAACTTGTTTTGTAATCTCCATTGTCTCCTCTGAGTCATTATTGCTATCATCTGCCTTGATATATGTCATAAAACATGGTTACTAGATATAAGCTGTCGCACTCAGATTTGATAAATTTCTTTCTTCACCAAGTGGGACATGCATTAATTATTTATAGAAACCATTACCAGTTTCGTAATTTCAAGACGCACATTCATTATTCATCTTGAATTACCTAGCTAACAACCTAATTAAATTATTTAATTCTTTCTCTACGGGTATCCTCATGAACAGTTTCCTTAATCCTCCAGAATTTTCCTTAAAACAATTTAATGATTTTACACGCATTGACGTACTCTGACGTTTCAATGCTTCTGGGTAGTTCAAGTATAGATGAAGTAGAGGCCAGTGGAGTAGGGTACTTGATATTGCCATCAAGTATAGACATTCACAATGGATTCGGCTTTACTGACTTAGCTATGCCCGTTAATTTTTCCCCTACTGGTGTTTATACCGGAGGGGATTATAGGTTTGCCCTCCGTCTGTCTGTCCGTTCGTCTGGATGTCCGGAAATCTGGATCCCGCGATAACTGAAAAACCGTTTTAGATAAAATTATGAAACGTTGTATATGAATACTAGTAGTTGGCAGTATGGAGATGCTGCACGTCACTTTGTTTTATTTCTCGGACCAAAATTCTGGTTACTATGGTAACGGAATAATAACTTCACCGGTAGGGGGCTCGTGTGTTGCGTGCAACACCAGTCACATATTTACGTAGGTTTAAATCTCATTTCGGAGTGAAATGGTCTATTTATGCTTGAACAGTCATGACAGAATGTTGCTCCATACATGGTTTCGCACCCGCAACTTTCTGGTCTAGAATTATTCGTATATCCCTAAATAAAGGTACCATCAAATTATTATATATTGTATGATTTCTCTTTCTTTCTCTCTCTCCCCCTCTCTCTCTCTTCTTCTTCTTCTTCTTCATAACAATGTTTAATCATAAATATTTCGGTCATTTTTAACTTTGTCTACAGGTTATCTCGGCGACATATCGCCATGTAGAAACGTGGTATTATACCTATGCATTCAAGGTCTAAATAAGCATTAATACAAACTCGGTATTAAAACTGATCTATCGCAATCAGCAAAGTAAACATCATTTTGTCTTTCTGTTATGTGGAAACGGTGAAACAGACTTTAATATACGGCTGGTATTCATAACATTTAGCCCGAATCAAATCTAAATGTGCATCAAATAGAAGTGTTTTGATAAATAACGTTATACTTATCAAAGAAACTGTAATTCGAACATAATATATATTACTAAAAGAACGGGCTGGATTTTGTGTCGGATTTGGCGCCGTAACAAAACAGCACTATGTATACGAGTACAGAGTTTCACGGTTATTCAGTATTCCGTATAGTGGGGTTCTTTTGTTTATTGTTAAACAAGAAATATTTAAAAAAAAAGATACTCGGCCGTGGTAACCAGCTTGATGATTAGTGTCTGAATGGTTTAATAGTTGTGTAATTCCTGTGTCAGTGAAGCTCTTTGAAATACAACAGATCCAAAATAATTTGTACAATCTTTGTAGACACTTATAGCCATAAAACATCTGCGCATTAGACTTAGTTTCGCGGGCTACAAAACGAAACCGGATGTAACGTTTTTGATGAATGTAGGATCTGTCGAACAATCAATTCCGAAATCTATGTGTTTCCTATTTTTTAGCGATCTTCTCTTTCAGTTTACCTTAAAAAGGTGCAATGTCTTACTATTCGGGACCAAACTCCGCCGCAGTAGCTACCTCCCCTTACAGTTGTCGATAACCACTGCCACCACAAGTAGATTCGGCTGATATAGGCCGGATTTACTTTTTTCACTTTTGACTTTAGTTTTGAATATATCATATCAGTTTCGTTATATTCCACGAAAATAACATTCATGATTATGAGAAAAGTAAACAAGAGGGCCAAGATGGCCCTTGTCGCTCACATGAGAAAGAAGATTGCTTAAGAAATAAAGATGCTAGAGTGTAAAAGTGAAATCTGTTGGGTTTTTTTATGGTGAAAAGGGCATAACTCCTGACCTAAATGGCCCATATGAGCCATAATCAAACTCAATCGAGACATCAGGTCCCCAATTGACGGATCTCACCATAATCGAACTCAACCGAAACCAATGGCCAAAATTGCCATAAAGTTTGAAGATGATTGCTCAAAAGATAAGATGCTAGAGTGTAAACAAAGTGAAATCTGGCATTTTTTTATATTAAAAGGGGCTTAACTCCTGACCTAATTGACGGATCTCAGCCATAATCGAACTCAACCGAAACCATATGGCCATAAGCATTGCCATAAAGTTTGAAGATGATTGCTCAAAAGATAAGATGCTAGAGTGTAAACAAAGTGAAATCTGGCATTTTTTTATATTAAAAGGGGCATAACTCCTGACCTAATTGACGGATCTCAGCAAAAATTGAACTCAATCGACCCCTTATGGTCATAAAGCATTGCTAAATTGTTTGAAGATGATTGCTCAAAAGATGAGCCATAATCAAAGTCAATCAAGACATTATGGTCATAAGCATAGCCATAAAGTTTGAAGATGATTGCTCAAAAGATGAAATGCTAGAGTGTAAACAACTGAAATTGGCATTTTTTATATTAAAAGGGGCTAACTCTGACCTAATGAATTCAGCCATAATCGGACTCAATCGAGACATTATGGTCATAAGCATTGCCATAAAGTTTGAAGATGATTGCTCAAAAGATGAAGATGCTAGAGTGTAAACAACGTGAAATATAGCATTTTTTGAATATTAAAACCACCTAATTGACGGATCTCAGCCATAATCGAACTCAATCGAGACATTATGGTCATAAACATTGTATTAAAGTTTGAAGATGATTGCTTAAGAAATAAAGGTGATAGAGTGTAAACACTGACAATTGTTGACGCTGCACGACGCACGACGGACACTCACGGGATCACAATAGCTCACCCTGAGCTTTGCTCAGGTGAGCTATAAATAAAATCAAATAACATTAATTTGTAAAATTATGAGTGTTGGTCACATGGTTTCAACTATCATCACATGACTTAGGTGGTGGCAGTGGTTAAAGTAGCGTAGCGTGACGTAACCGGTGTGCGGAGTTTGATTCGGGACTTATCGTTCGCAGGGGAGGAAAACTTCAACTTTTAAAACAAACTGAGATCTAAAGAACTCGTTTCAGTAACTCCTTTCTTTTCTTTTGACTAATTTTACAATGACCAATGGGAATTTAGCAAAGTATATAATAACCAATGAAAAGCATAATTTTATTCCGCTTCATTACTGTGTGTTTCACAGGAAGTCAGGGTAAACATAAACGGTCTAACGGCCGAAAAAAAAGTATACTCTGGGGGATCCTAGCCTCGCAGCGTTACAAAGCAACGCTTTTTGTCCTCATTTTAAGTACACGGCTCCTACTATTAATCTTTGAGTGTTATCCAATTTATCTTTCTACTTATGTTTTGTGGCATTTATACGAACGCTCGGAAGAAAGACGCTGTAGTCCGGCATCACGATGTACATACAGCATAAGGAACACGTGCACTTCTTATCTGTGTGCAGTAATAAGTGGGACTCTTGATCGACCCGAATCTATGTTAATACTGCCACATCGGATTCTACTGCCCAAGTGCATTTTTGTTAGCACCATATTTTACTCTTAGCTTTGTGATCTTTTTTTCTTTCAATCCGTTTGTCATTTCAATAGAATTTGTTTAATTCTGCTATGCAGGTCGCAATAAAACTGTTATTGTTCACAGCAACTGAATTTTCATTAATTAGCCAGTTCTGCGTTATTTTCCAATGTTGCAGCTATTATCCGCCCCCTTTGAAACTAAAACATGTGACTTTATCTTCTTCTTCTTTTGTGTGTTAATCTTGGTTAATTTGATTTTATCTGAATTATTCAACGTCATTTTATGCCATCAACGGCTAACAGATGGCCAGGTCATCTAACAACTCTTTCCCGGGATTCTGACAGTATTGAAATTTTAGCACTCATCTCTGTGGTGTGGTGGGAAACGAATGACCATTTGAAAGAATGTGTAGGTCATTCATCACGGAGACCGTGATCAACCCCAGTATGGATCGAACCCACAATTCTCGGCTTCACAGCCAAGCGCCACCAAGGCCGGTTTACTTATGTGAAACCCATGGTCTCTAGCCTGTGGTTGGGCACTAGGATATGATACAACACGAATCACAACAATAAATAACATTCCCGCGATTTCGCGGGACTTCTTTCGAGTAATCTGTTAAAATTTCGTGAATACAAGTAAATGTTTCATTAATTTGTCATCTCAACAAACGAAGTTGCGTAATTTTTTCCGTGAGTATAGGAATATCTACCAATGAAAATCGATAAAATATCATACATTTACTTATGACGTCACGCAATGAACGAATGGCGATAAGTGAGACAGTATTTCCTCGAACGTGTCCTTTTGCCCCATTTTGACCCTTTTGTAAACAAAGAAAGTCGCTTTATATCACTTATGTTTCAATCAAATTACCCGTGCGATGTCCGTAGAAACAATGAATGGTTGCTCCGTACGAGCTAAGGAAGTCGAAAGGAACTCGTAAGAGCTCCTACAATACCCGTTGACAAATCTTAAGAGGATCGTACGAATTTTTGTATCACTCGTAAAGTCGCACGAGTCTCCCTCGAGAGACTTACGTACCTCGACCCACACTCACCTATTGACGAGGAAAATAAATAGTGTGACCTAAATAAATACTTTGTGGAGGGCTCGGAAAAAAAACCGACCTCTCGCGCGAGTACAAAAAAAAAATGCGCAAAATAATCATACGATTCGTCGATACTCGGGCGGAACTCGCAGGTCGTTGTTTGTCAATAAAATGGGTAACGTGACTGAAACATTATTAGAAATATATAGTTTTTCTGTGTGTAAAAGGTTAATGCGACAGTGTTTTAGTCATATAGCGGCGTCTACCTTTAGATCCCGGGTACACAGGGGCACCCGGGTAGAACAAACGAGCTGGAAGAATTCAGGAGCACAGGAAGAACTCTTTACGGGACAAATTGGGACTCGAACCAACAGCGGTGAGAGGCTTGAGTATAGTTAATCTGTGTTCACCCTTTAGTGTGCCCAAGCGGACTGACCTTTGTTGGAGAAACCCAGATGCATTTCGGTCTGGTATCTGGGTGTTAGAATGGGCGTGTCACCGTGATACCGATTTTCTATGGCGTGAACATCTGATAGAATTTTATTGTTGTTTTTGAGATGGTGTTCACGACAGTATTTTAGTCACAAAGTATCATTTAGCTATATATCCTGGAGTATCCAGTTCTCGACTGCATAAGAAGTTATTGCAAGAAAAATGATCAAAACGATCCTTCACTTTTATATTAAATATATCATCAAATACATCAATATCTTCACTTCAAATGTCATAAATTGTCAGTGGTAATTAAAATCAAATTTTAAAAATAACTGTCAAAATCCAACAACAGTCAAAAATATTATTTCCAAAATGCCGTCTTAAGTTCTCGACAATGAATTGAACATTAGTCTGTCATGAGTATGGTGCACATATAGAGACAAAATTTATAAACAAGTTACAACAGTTGCAATGTTTAAAGTTCTGTGTTCCTCACAGAACAGATTGGTTTGTAAACAAATGATAAATGTGCATGCTGAATTTCTCTGTAAAATTACGTCACACATGACGTCAAATATTGCATAAGTGTAAATAGCCTGAGAATACCAATATGGCGAGAACTAAATACTTGAGGATACATGTAGACACAGGTATTTTACACTCACTGAAAGTATTTGTTAGGCTATATATAATATTTCAATATGTACAGAATATAATCTGTGTCAAATACCTGTGCATGTAGAGGAAGACACTTAGTGCACAGCTCTGGGCGCCTGGGTAGAACTCGATCCTCAGCAAGCCAGTTGCAAGGCTTCCTAACTGACACAGCCTATAATCTGAAATAAGCAAAAAAAAAAACGTTTGGCATATTTTATAGTTGGCGTAATCAATTAGCATCGGCATATCAAATTGTTTTTTACAACACCTACTCGTATAATACGAGTACGCGGGATGTTGTTTTCTTTTCGTAGTTTCAAATGTTAGTCGTTATACATGTATCTAACCAAAGGCCTAAATTGTCTGGTTTGACTGGATAGTAAATAAGATAAGTCTCTTTAAGGTAATCCATCCAACCTTAAATTGGGATCTTGGCCCATCATGTGATTGAAGAAATTTTATAGTAAACACAAGCCTTTATAGACTTAGGGCAAAATAGCCTATTACTCTTAGTCAGCGGATGCTTGCATCTGCACTGAAGTTTTTTAAGCATTTCAGGAAGAACCATGCATATAATTTAATGCTGGGTGGATTTCCTTAACCCTTTCCCTCATATAGACTCTCTTAACCCTTTCCCTCATATAGACGCATTTTGACGCACTCAATAGGTACCACATAAAGCCTATCTGCAGAAAACCACAGTTAAACCTTACCAAATTTAATTACAAAATCCTCATTTCCAGACCACTGAGGAGCAGCGAACAGCATAAAACCTGGTCTGGTTTTATGCTGTTCGCATAGGTCTTTTCATGGTGTCCTCTATGAGGGAAAGGGTTAAGGTTATTTTTGTAGGCTATGGTTTTGTACAAATACTCATGGGCTTTGAAATAGTGTAAAAACGGATAACGTTAATAAATATATCATACAAACACCAGGGAAATGGGTACGTGTGCTTTGCTTTTTTATTTAATACTTTGCGGAAAAATCAACGTTTTACATGTACATACAGATTTCCTTGAGGAATGTCATTATCAGATTTCATCCTAGTGGAATAGTTTATTAAATATTAACGCAAACTAAAGTGACAATTACGTGAATAATTTAAATACAATCTCGAGTAAACATCAGGTGTTAATAAATATATTCCCAGACATGTGATACTAGTATATTTAAATGGTTTTCTCCGCAGTATCGATTTATAATATATGTAGTCGCATACCTTAGGCGTTTACCAACACAAATTTTCAGATTATAAAGAAAAGGTCGAAATCTTCAAGATGCTGAACAAAATATATCCAAAGTGGTTAATATTGGAAAATCAAAGCGCTAAGCATGAAGTTGTGTGTGTCTCAAATGAATGAGGGTTTGACGGGCTGCAGCTTGATGAAACTCTTAGAATAACTTTAAATTTATGTATTCATGTTAACTAGGCTTTCATTTATTCAAATAGAAAATTCACCTAGATCTACAGGTTTCATAAAACTCACTATTATCAATGCACATTAGTCCCATCAATGAGCCGCTCAGCGCGACATGCTATTTTTGTACTGGTTGTCACGTCGTAGGGGATATCGCCAAATCGAAAGTTGAACGATATCACATATCATTGGTACACAAATGTGGACTACAATGCATATATATACATATTTGAAAATTGAAGTGATATGTCTACCTTATTTTATAATCCACAATGTGTGTCAGTGCTGAATGCCACGTTTGTGATTCCATAAGTTTCTGCAAATGAATCTGCAATGACATCTTTATGTTCTAACGATTTCTGTTTGTCTTTCAGGAATGTTTTTCGTGTCGCGCTGTGCCGATTCGTCCTTTGTTTCTTTGTACATACAGTATACTGTACTGTACAACGAAGCTCTCTATTTCGATGAGTAATCTATACACTGCCATTATTTAGAAATATTCTTTTCTTCAGTTCATCTTTTGTTTTCCACAAAGAACAGTCAGCAAATCTGATTAAGAAACCGATATAGAAGCGTGGAATTTGGAAAAGTCTATTTTTAGGCCCACGTGCAATTTTCAAAAAAAAAAACAAACAAAAAAAAAAAAAACATTGTAGAATAAAAATAGCATGGGGAAACTCAGGATGAGTACAATAGAAACAAATTTTGGTCATCAAAACTGCAAGGGTTGTCAGTTATTCCACAAATCAGGTTTATAAACCTGTCATAATGATCCAGATGGAGCGAGGTATCGGCTTTTACGTTCGTGCGCATGATAAAGTGATGACGTGGTAAAAATAGTTACGCATGAGCATAGAAAAATAAGTCCTATAATGTTTTCATGTCACAGGCGATTTTTGTAGCCTGTAAATATTTATTTTTGACACAGAATTAATTTTTCAGCAATTTTGTTTAATTTTAGAATATTTATATTGTAGAGATATACACAATTGTTCGATCATATTTACACTATTGGGAGGTTATTCAGTTTTAAACTAGGAGAACGGGGTTGAAAACGTAGCACTATAGTTGGTGTGACTGACGTCACAAACAACTAAAAACACTCGCAATCGTAACTTCTCGGCCATATCCGCCGTAGAAATTGACGAGCTGTTCCGAACACAGCACTCGGAACGAATGATAATAGTACATGTACATCAAGACCTGGATTATCGTTCGTGCTGAATTCCATTGCTATATCCAACAAGGACTTTCCATAGATAAAATGAGAACCTCTTTACTTATCAAATGCATACTTCCATAAAAAAAGAAAAATGACTTTGCATATGGTGAATTGTTTATGCACGTAATTTTAAGCAAGTTTTGGTGTAAAACTGTATATACATCGAATGCAATACAAATATACGGACAAAATACTTTTGCGTTAAGAGTACGGTCTTTATTAAAGTGCCAACAGTAGTTTAATGTCTTCAACGTGGAATCCCACCAGTAATTAATGTCATGTGTTACAGTGTACAATAGAGTTACTGAGTAGTGGCATCTCCCTTTAAAGTATGTTTGCAGTGTCATATATGAGGTGATAAAAATACTCTCTCCAGAAGAGGCCAGACCCGAATTTCATCAACAACACTAGCACTTATTTAAGCAAGGGGAAATGACACCGAAAAACACTATACTAATATCTCCAAAGAGGAAATTGTTAAAAACAATCTGTCATCCGGAATCTCTGCTTTCCACGCCTTTCTTACGTTTCTGACT
>CM037785.1:6877970-6927970 GCA_021229015.1 Solen grandis
AGATGCTGTCCAATTCACATCTATGAGGGATCACTCTTGTCTACAGCTGTCGGTGCTATACAAACAGTAACAGACAAATCCCATCTTAGTCGTACAGCAGTCAATGACCTTCTTCAAAAAATGCGAAATGCGTGCCTCAAACAGAACAAGTCAACAACTTTGATTCCCTTAGTGACTATGATTACCCAGCACTTACTGGACTTACTCATCAACAGTTTGATGACCTATGCAGGCACTTGGTTGACAAAGTTAAGAACACGCCAAATAGGTCCTCAAGAACAAGTATCGGTTTGTTTCTTTTGAAGTTATTTTCTGGTATGTCCAACAAACTTCTGTCCACAATATTCGAACTAAGGAAGTCAAGTGTTCGTCGGACAGTGCCAACAGTACGCCAGTCTTTCATGCGAAGTTTCGCACCCCTGTACCTCGGGATAGATTGCATGACCAGGGAATCAATCATAGAAAACCACACACGTCCTCTAGCCAAAACCTTGTTTGGAACAAATGAAAACCAACTGATTCTAGTCTTAGATGGCACGTACGTACATATACATAAACAAGTCTAACACTTTCAGTTTCAAAGACGTACCTACAGTATGCATAAAGGACGCCCTTTAGTGAAACCAATGGTTGTCGTTACCACTACAGGTCATTTTGTAACAATATTTAGCTGACACCAAAAACAATGATGCAGCTATTTTGAACCACGTGCTGCAGGCAAACATCCAAGACATAAGAGACTTTCTACAAGAGGGAGATGTCATTGTAGTTGATCGCGGGTTCAGAGATTCCCTACTACTTCTTGCTGATCTTGGAAATGCCGGCACTGATGAAGAAAGGACAGAAACAACTAGCAACTGACGATGCCAATGCGTGCCGTCTTGTCACGAAGGTTAGCAATTTAATAATCCCAAATTGGAATTCGGGAAGCAAATAGTCACTGCTTCAATTGTCTATCCTTCCATGCGTCATCTGTACGTCGATCTCTTATCCGCAACGGATAACTATAATTCTATGAAATGTTTATATTCCAGTTCATTACAAAGTAATAAGTTAGTTTAAAAATTGTTTCCATTGTTGATAAAAAAAGAAGAAAGGTTTAAGATACAAGATTAGTGTCATCCTCTATAATGACCATACTTTTAACAATAAAGGTATGTAATTCAACATATATTTACTAGTACACAACTTCCGCAGTTCGTTTTTCAGTGAACCATCTCTCAGTTTATTATCGGGTTAAAGGTGCTCTGAGCGTTAATTTTATAGACCGGTAAACCTATTACAGATTTATTTATGTATATTTTTTTGTTAATTCATTAGATCCGATGGGTGGTTGAGTCAGCCAACACCAGAATCAAGCGTTTTAAGTACCTTGACCATGTTATGCCTAACAGCCAAGTGCCATTCATAGGTGACTTTGTTCGCATCGTGTGTGCTCTTTCGAACAAATATTTCCCTCCTCTTAGTTCACCTGGCCAAACAGACAAGGACGAAGAAATTGCAACCAAGATGCTGCAACAATCTCAGAAAACCAACGAGTTGAAGATTATGGTTGAGGAAAAAAGGCTTGAACAGGAAGGTTAAGGTTTGGAAAAGTGTTGATGAGTGTGACATTGTTCATTTCCGTCGTTTTAGTGATGAACAGTTGAGTGAACTAACATTAGGTGTTTATCAGTTACGTTTAAGCTCAAGCTATGTTCATGAACATTTGGGAGGGAACTGTGACATCCATATACATGTTGATGAACCCAGGCTTCTTTCAGTGAAAATGCAGAGTCGGCATGTTTCTAGCAAGAAGTATATGATGTGGATATGTTTTAATGACACTGCTATTGCTGCATGGTATTGTCAGTGTAGGGCAGGTTCTTGTGTTGTTGGCATGTGTTCCCATGTATCCGCTATAAGCTGGTATTTGTCATTTGCCAGATACCAGGAGAGAGAATCGTATGGTGTTCACAACTGGGGCATGCACCTGTCTGATGCCGCTACATTTCAAGTTGATGAAACATCTAGCAGTGAAAGTCATTAATTCCATTTCACGTGAATGGATGGGCACACGTTTGTCACGTACATATATGGTCATCCATTTTTCATACATATAAGAGCCAGGTAGAACTGGGAAATGGTTAGTCATAAGAACTGATCAGGTTAACATTACATAGTACAGTATTTAATTACTGCTATATTTTGAATGTTGTTTCTTCCATTTTTAGGTAGTCAAACTAATTGTTATAAAGACAGATTTAACAAGATTTTTTTTATTCATGAGCAACTGTTTTATTTCATTTTTTTTTAAAATGTTTTGTATATGATGTATCTTGTGCAAATGAACACAATAATTATGATAAGTATTCAATAACTTATATCCCAAAATGATTTATTTTGTAAAGAAATATATTACTGAGTGAATATCACATGAAAACAGAATATTGACTTTATTCAATTAATTTTTTTATGCTACCAGAGTAACAGTTGGCAAATATATTTGTTGATATCTTTAGTAAAAAAAAGCTATGACAAACTCTAATTTGTTGCGGTTTTGTGACAATTGTGTAAAAGAGCTGTTAAACCAAACAAGAAAATACCGTACATAAAAAATTACCTTATTTGTCTCATTTAAGCAAATATAGCTGCCCCATTGTTGTCATAGCAACCAATATTATGTATGGAATTCATAAAGAAGGATTTATGTTAATATATTAGCATAAATTGTTGTATTCAAAAAATAATGTTGAATGCATAAAATAAGGCATATTGAAAATATGTTAATTTTGTGTCCATAGCAACCAATTTTTAAACAGGTGAATAAAAAAGGAATTCAAGAATATATTGATTTACATTCAAAAATGAAAAGAATATGCAACGGTTTTGGTAGTATGACTGTTTCTTCTATTATATTGAAAAATTCAAACCGTTGCTATGGCAACGGCTGAATTTGAAACACCTAAATATTTATATTTTTTGACTAGCCATGAGTTTAAATTTAAGCAGAACTTATTTCCAATTAATTTGAATGTCGGGCCATTTTCACATATTAGTTAACCAAGCCCTTTCTTCCTGGGTTATAGCACTGTTTGGCGCCTTAATGAAGTAATCGCACGAAGATCGAACGTATTTTACATTTGGATACACAGTAGTTTTAATCAAGTGCGAATGATGGCACATCCATAAACAAAAACTATAAACACGGCTTAAAACTTTTACATGCACTGGTGAAATCAATCATCTTCAGCCTTAAATGCTAATTAAAAAAAAGAATGACACCTAATACATGAAAGTAGGATACCGATTCACATCTTGAAAATCACTTCAGGAACAAATCATAGGATTACAAAATGCACTGTTAGATACAATCATCAAATTCCATTTCTGAGAACACTAGCTTTGTTCTTGCATGTCATATTGGGAAAACAAGACCGAAGGCAATATTGAATTTTCTCTAAATGCCGACCTTGCAAGAAGATATTGAAGATATCACCGTGTTGAGCACATTCTTTTTATTAGAATTGTGTTCATATAAAAATTATGTATACATTTATAAAGTACTGATGATGCAGCGTATTTAGCAAATTTCAGAGTTTATACGTACGGTATAAGACGGTATACAATAGAATAGACTAAACTTTAAATAATTATGAAACGTAATTTGTTTTTCAATAAAATTAAAAAGTTAAAATGGCAAAATCTATTACTCAACTTGCACAATCCCCAGTAGTCGAGGGTTTCTAAAGAGTCCGCCAGAATTCAATCCCCTACCGTGACACACCAATTCATTATGTAATTGTAATGGATTGCCTCTCTTGCTTGACAGAATAACAGTACATACGACTATGTTCGACCAAGGCGAAGACGATCTCATTAATATTTTACATTCGAATAAATATATTAATCCATTATAAATGAATTTTGAAAAACAGCAAAAATGTCGATGTAGCGTTTTTATCACATAAACTGTTACATTTGGAGCAATCACCCACGATTTGTTTGCATATTCATTGAATGAAGCATAGCAAGATGAAAAGAATACGGCCTGTTGAAACTGAAAGCATACATCCTGAAGTATGTCAACAATCATTTATTTCCGGCGATTACTCATCAGCGATGCCATTCATTACCTTGCTCAGGTAAATCAAGATAGTTCTTGACAGATTTATTGTCCAATTTGGATATCTGAACTAAACAGAGACCAAGTTTGACAAAAGGTTATGATTTATGCTCACTGCTCATCGGTTATAAACACAGAAACTTGGCTACGTAGTACATGCATCAAATCAAAGTAATTTCTTACATAGTATATCATTGTTAAATTCGATAAACATATCCATGTGTTTAGATATAGAGTATTCAAAATATTTGTAGAAAATTGTTGTTTACTGACTGTGCCAAGTTCTTTCATGCAAAGGTGATTCAAAAAAGTATTTTTTAGGCAAAAGAAATACAAGCGACGCTTTTGTTCTGATTTTGATTTAACCACTCAACGTAATTTCGGTAAGCGTGATGTCCATTGTCAAAGGCCGCCTTTTGTATCTGTTTAGGATACTTTTAGTACGCATTTTCGACATAAAATGATATTCAAGACATAAATAAACCACTCTGTCGTAGATAAGGAAGCATATAGCAACTTAGTTTACGACTACAATTATTTATGAATAGGAGAATCATCATGGAAAAGAAACATAGCTATAGACTAGCACTAGGCGCTTTTTCTGTTCAGCATTTAGCAGAAGCGATGTTTTGGTCGCCAGTTCCGATGAGAAACTTCAGTCAGTCAAATTTTTTTGTTCACTAAAAATGATCAGACATGACACGTTAGACTGTTAACGTGTACCATGCAATTCATTATGTATGTGTTTCAATTGTAGGTCCGGTGCAATATCACCTAAATGTCGGTATCTATCTCGACTTTTGTCTTTGCATTTGAAAATTGAATAAAATATCTTCGATTAAGTACCCCTTCCAGGGTATATTTAATTTTGTACAACTTTTGATTCTGCTTTTAGAAATGAATAAAAACAATGTAGCGTCTTCGAAAATATACCAGGGACACGCGGAACACTTTAACTACAAAATTAAAAATTCAATAGATAATATGACTACACTTTCATTCACGCATTTGCTTATATAGAAAAGTATTTATGCAAATATTACACCAAGCTAAGTTTCGAATTTGCCTTATTGTATTTCCGTTAGACGGTTTCATGACAATGTTGTAGTACTAAGGTGTATATGCTTATTGAATATTAATATGGCAGTATGCTTAGACCCAGGTGCTAACTTTCAAATGACACATGATATGTAACAATTGAGAAGAGCAAGCAAAATGTATAGCCTTGTCGCATTTCTTTTAATAGATAAGAAGTGCTTTTCACCTAAAAAGTTTGAGTATTTTATCTTTTTCAATACTCTTACGTTGATGCTGTTCTATTAATTTATGCACTATTTTAGCATTTCTTACCTGCTTAAAGAGCGTGGGAATCTGTTGTTATGCGTAACATTGCACGAACATGCTATTTTAGGACGAAGCTTGCCACCTTCTTAATGATAGAGTGAAGAATTTCCAGGTGGGGCATTCGATGAGTAGGTGTTAAGTAGGTTTGAATTATGAAGACAAAGGCTATTCGCAACTGCGTGGGATATAATTGATATCATCATTAGGACAGAAAAAATGTGTTGTTTGTTTTTTTGGTTGTTTTTTTTGTTTGTTTTTTTCGGGGGGGGGGATTGACGTCCCATCGACAGTATTTCAGTCATTTGGACAGACAGACAATAAACTTTATTCACCCACTATTACAAAGTAACAACATGGGGTTATGATCATAATAACAAGCATACAATCCGGTCATAGTACAAAGTACCGCAAAATAAACAACATCTAAATTAAAGGGGGGGGGGGGGGTACTTCACGAGTTTAACCTATTTATAGAACCAAAAGTCGACCTACGCAGCCACGTGCTGCTCAACACAGCAATAGGTGACTTGAAGATGTCTACTTGAGACAGATATAGTGCTGCCACAATGCATACGTGGTATGATACCACACCCAGTAACATTATCCTGAAAAATTGCCAACCAGTGCTGAAACTACGCTGGGAGCTACAAGCACCATCTTTAACGACTTTGATATGTCGTGGTTGAGGATCGAACCCTTGATCGAAAGCATTGTACATAGTGAGGGGGATATAAAACAATAAGAATATATTGCAGCCTAGATTGTTTTATTTTTATTTTTTAATTTTGAAAGTAATAACAAATGACGAGCAATCATTCATTTAGAAAGAAAATTTGACTAAGAAAATAATCGAGAAAAAAAGTAGATTAAAGGAATGTAATTAAAAGAAATTGAGAACATGAAAATGAAAGACAATAAAAATAGTTTCATATCATTTCTTTATTCTGCATTGTCATCTATTAATTATTGAACTGAGAGACAGCATCGGAAGAGACAGTTGTTGGATACAAATGCGTCCGGGTGCGTCTGCCATACCTTATCCTTTTTGCTAGACTCGTTGATGTATAGCGCTGTTACACGGGAGGCAAGTTCCTGGGTAGAATCAGTACTGAATATTCAAGTTCCCATCGTAACCCAATTTTGCATGTCTTTGATTGACGCGGCTTGGATTCGAATCCCGGACTTCTAAACACAAAGCGGACACTTTGCCACTCAGCTGTTGCACTTAGTTCAATTTGGTAAATTTATATGAAAATAAATTAAACAAAAATAAACGTACGGACTTTTTGGTGAATGAAGAAGATAAACTGTACACGGATGATTCTCCATACTTTTTTTCTGTGTAATTAATCGTAGCACATTAACGTTTCTTTATTTATTTACCTATAGTTAGTTCTAAATCTATTATTTATTGGAGGTTTGGATTCTTCACTTATATGCATTTAAGTTAATAATCAGTTCGTATCATAATTTAGCTTTTCTTCCGGAATTTGACATGTTGGTGTTACGCTTCGTTCTATAAACTGGTACGATTTGTTCTGGTATGCATGTACAATGGTATGCTTCGTCCTTATTTCTTCACAAAAAGCATCTGAGTGATCTCTGGGCTTAAGCATAATGTAAATTTTCATTTTGATTCCCAGCTTCGATTGTGTTTGGTGCGTAATGCCTACTGGCTATTTGTTTTCGGCAAGTACTGTTACACTTGCAAATAAATTATGGTTTTAACTCTTTGCGTTTACGTATGAGTCATTTTAAGAACAGCAATCATTTGCCATTAACATACAAATTTTATATTCGAACATATTTTCTTGCACCTCGTATTTGGTATAAAGCAAAATAGCTCTATACACTTCTCAATAGAAATATAAGCCTATCTGCATATTTACACATTCATGTATGCTTGCTTTTCTAGTCTGATATGTATCATTTTGTAGTTAGAACCTGGGCCTTAATATTCTTGCATATTAATAGCCAGTAACCACATAACATTTAGCATTACACATTTGTCATTTAAAAGCAGAAGCATCAAGTCGCCGGAGAAGACGTTTTGTGTGCAAATCATTATTTTCAGTGTTTTCAAGATTTAGTTTGACGGACTATCTGAATAAGAGTTATTGCCCTTTATGAGAATATAGCCCTTGTGATAGTGAACAATTATGTGAATATTGATGACAGACGGTTTAACAGTTTAGAAGTTATGGCCATGGTTAAAGTTTAAAGGGAGATAAATTTGGTCAATATGAACCTAAAAGCTATAGTCCTTGTTGTTGTGTTGGGGTTTACCGTCGCTGCGATAGTATTTCAATTATATTGCGACGTCCAGCTAATTACAGGTGGAGGAAGACGCCGAGTATACAGAGGTACCCGGGTAGAACCACCGACCTACTGCAAGCCAGCTGGAAGGCTTCCTCACATGAAAAATCCGAAGTCCCTATCGGGATCCGAACCCACAGCGGTGAGGGGCTGAGAGATTTGTAGTCCACGATTGTCACCGCTCGGCCCCCGCTATGGTCCTTGATTGAAATAGTGAACATAAGTTTGACGACAGACGCTTTAATAGTTTAGATTTATAGCCAAGACTAAGGTTTTTCACGACTACGCAACCAACAAGAGTAACGACAATACTTCGATTTTTTCTTTGTTATACAGACGAGCTAAAAATATATATTATTTTTAGATATAAAATGCATTTTCCCCATTTCATTTTATATACACATGTATTTAATGTAGGTAAATTATCAATATTATATATGTGTGTGTGTGTGTACAGCATATATCTATTAATGAAAAAGAAAATATTTAAAAAATGTATCGCAACTAGGAATCGAACCCATAACCCTCACTGACTAAAACGGCTATTTTGCGAACATTCTATCTATCTTACCCACTAGACCAATAGGCCAAAACTTCTGTAAGGATATAATTCCAGCCAGTGTCAGGTGGTTAAAAAAATCTCCGAATGTTCGTTCATTTTCTTATTTCTATACAGTTTATTAAAACACGTTATGTCCAGCATCGATTTTCAACACATTAATTCAGTAATACAATCGTATTGGAATAAAGAGGGAAATCTAAATATAGATGTCCAAATATAGCCCCGTAATATAGCTGTATCATGTGATTTTCACATAATTAGGAGAATTTGTTGCATCATTTCCGTTTTTTAATGGTATTTTTAAATACGTTAATAAAAGTTCAACACATATTACCTTATTTTATAACTATAATGCAGCACTGGTGTACAAAGGAGATGTGATAATAGTTTTATAAGAAAAACAGAGTTGATTGAATTCAATATGTGTTATAGTATTCTGATACTATTTAGAGTTAAGTTTGGTCGCTGGAATTCTAGCCTGACGACAGATAGCCTCAGGAGGGCGCTCAAGTCATTTCCTGTCTAACTGCTCGATTGTTTCTAACTTGATATCAGCGTAGCCAGTGACGTTTACAGCATCACTTTGAAAAATGTCTGAAGACAATCTAATTTCTTCCAAGGAATCAACCCAACATGTTTTCTGGAAACATTGATGTTTCCATCCATGGTGCCTAATGCACGTGCATCCTAGAGAGCCTTGTACTGGCGTATTTAACGCCCGGGGACGCAATTAACGCGATATAATAAAACCAACGAGAAAGAAATCGTAGAATATAGTTCATTCAAAACCTTAACTTTGTTAATATGAATTACTATCCTAATGACTGACGATATTTAAGAAGAATCAAGAATGATGATTTTCGCCAATATATATATGATGATGATGACGATGATGATGATGATGAACTACATTTAATTTGTAAATGTCTAGCCTATTCATGTGTGTAAAGTACAATGTTGTACAGATTGATAAAGATTTTGTTCAGATCTATTTTGTTCTATATAATTATTACAGAATATGGTTGTATGGTTGGTGGACTATTGGTCAATTTTACTTTTCGGTGCGTTGCGTACTTAGTTGATTACAAAAAAATGACAATATCAGCCGTGGTCTAAGTCAGACAGACCTCGCGTAACCGTTTGTCTATGAAATGTGTCCACTCGATACGCTCAACTCCAAATTCCAGTGATACTGCAGTGTGGCAGCGCTCTATCTGTCACAAGTAGACATCGCCCCCAAATGACTGAAATACTGTCGGTGGGACGTTAAACCCAACAAACAAACAAACAAACAAACAAACACATTCCAAAGACGAGACAATGATTGTTTGTAACCTATCCTATACATATCCTCGCCACGAATGTTTGTAGAAGGATGCTGAACAAAAGTAGTTATTAAAAGCAAGATTCACGTGCATTACTTTATAGAAGCCTTGAGTTCTCCAATGGTGAAATCAACATGCATATTTACATTCAGACAGTGTTGCGACACATTAATTACACTTACGGACGTGTTAGACATTCATTTCCTGTGGTGTGCTAGGTTCAATAAATACCGGTTACATACTTCCGGTTACGTATGTATACTAGATGTTCTGATTTATTACGGATACATCCGCAACGTTGTAAATGGCGGCGGAATTTAGGATAACGAAAATCGGAAATTTATATCCCCTTGACAAGGTAATGATAATAAGTGAAACTAAACTCTCAGTAGTTTTTCTAACACTATTACTTTACATTTGTTTGAAAAAAAAGCACTTGTTGTCAAATAATGTATATACTTTTTTTTTAATAATATTTCAACTTTAAGTGAAATTCAACAAGATTAAATGTCATCGAAGCATTATTGATTTAAAATTTTTGAAGTTCCTCCTGTGTTAAACACTGGAGACTTAGAATATTATAATTCGTCAATAAAAATTTAGGTGTATTTTATGCAAAAATACTGATATGACAAATGATATTTGATACTTATAATAATAAAGCATAATAATATTATATTATTATAATAACTCGCAAATGGTGCGATTATTATTTATATGAGGTTAATCATATGTACATATATCATATGTGTTCGAAATTAAAAGTAGAATGGCATTTATCATAAAATATCTAGCCTGCCTAGCTTCGTTATCATGCCGTAAACAAACGGCATGATGCCATACCCAATCGACAATTCCATTTTCTGACACCGGAATAACCAATCATTGACCATCACTTATATGTTGAATGTCAAGTAAGGGCGATCAACCAGGACCATGTTCAATCATTGTGAATGCCGTTATAACGAACAGAACAGAACAGAACAGAACTGTTCTGTTCCGTTATAACGCAACCTGGGATTAAATCCACAGCCTTACTGTTATAGTCGTCAAGATTGGTTATTCCATTTGATTAACTGTTTGTCTGCACACTTTGGCATAGTTTCTATAATAACTGATTTAAAAATGTCCTTATACACAGTATGTTGACTAGATTTAGAGTTCAATCTCATGAATGTTATACATGTATTCCAATGCATCAGTAGTTTCGTAACTGTAAGAGTGCAATTGATCGATTGGATTTCATGCTGTGTTTCTATCCAACACCTTTCTTTCTCAGTTTCAGAACCGTGTCACAGAGTAGGGCAATAACGTAACATAGACAGACATGCCACTATACAATTGTCTCGGAGTGCAAAGTTATGTTCGATGTGATGAAACAAATGCCAACAAATCCGCCTCCAGAGGAACTTTCCTGTAAGTAATTAAATAAGTCCTATTTTAAAAGATACGGACAGATGCGGGGAACATTTTAATCGGACGTTTGATACAAAAAAAAAACAACCGTCGATTTATATACATAAAAGAAAGCCATTATTAACTAAAAGTCCCTCACGAATGGTATACATTTACACATTTGACAACATGATCTATTGGCGGACGGGTACACTCAAGAGTTCAAGTACTGATAGAGCTGTCTTTCTCATTTTCAAATTACAGTTATAAAAAAGATGTTGACTATAAATTTTAAAAGAGCAAAGAAAAATATTCATTTCAACTTCATTGTATATTATATAAACAATAATGATAAATAACGTACAAATGTATCACAATACCATAAAAGAAGTATACACATATGAGTTAAACACGGTCTCAACAGTCTGGTATTTCTTTTTTCGCTTTCTGTTAACCCCCCCCCCCCCCTTCTCTCTTTCTCTCTCTCTGATTTTCTTTTGCAAAAATAAATCCTGGAGAAATAATAACGGCATGACGAAGTGTTCCTTTAGAACCATTGCCAGGAAAATGTCCATCGGTAATATTTTCTCTGGAACTGTTGTTAGTAGCATATTTTCCACCATAGGTAGTGCTGCCTTGTTAATGAAAGATTCAAGGATAAACCAGAGACGACTGAGGTATGGAAAGAATTCAAGATTATATGATTGACTGTTAATTTGTCCAGTTTTCTGTTTGAAACACACAAAAGTGTCAGTAAACAATGCATGAAAATATCACCCATCCCTATTATAGTTTGCTTTATTTCTTTATTGAAAAACACATACTCACACACTCGCTTAAAAGTTTTGTTTCTGTTTTTACATATCAATATGGGTTCTGAGACTTTCTTTTATAATAGAAATAAAACAAAAAAAAACGTCGTTTGGTTTGTAAATGTTAGTTTGTTTTCAATTCATTAAATCACAAGTTGTGAAAGATGACCACAACGTCAAACGCATCTGTTGATAACAACAATAACTTCTGGACACTAAATTACAATTTTTAATAATAAATATATCATTGATTTAATGTTTTCTTGGTGTTAAACCTTAACACATATATAAGCAAAGGTTTTTATAAACTGACGGAATACATGTATCGAGAGTTTGCTTTTGCGTCAAATTTGATCACTGAAGGTAAATAAGGCTAACGGTTCGCAAACGCAACTGAAAAGCAGCTTTCATACATGACGACAACCCTCCTACTCATAAAGTATGTATTATATGTCTCAGAGGGTCGCATTATGGGATGCCTTTTTGACAGATATTAGTTCCTATGGTCCTTGTGTATATTCAAAACATCTTCAGCTTCGATGTACACCCTGAGTGGGCACAATGTCTTCCAGTCAGTTGGAAGTCTCGGAGACAACGGTCGGTTCAATATATCGCTGATGTTCTAGAGAATGTCCTCTAGATTTGAAATAAGTGCAGTTGAGAACAGAATCTTGGTAGTGTCAATATAATAGGCTTATAATAAACGGATTTCTTCATTACGAGTAAATATTTACCCAAAATGATATTTGAAATGAGTTGAAATCCACAAATTTAAATGAAATGTATTTATCTGCAATATATAAACCAACATGATACGAGCATAACATGTTTGCTTGGAGCTCAAGACCTGCATTTCAAAGTTCTCGGTAGATTACCCTAGAGCTTGGTTTGATTTCATGCTACGGAGCGTAATCGCTGTAAGAAAGTGAACCTTTTTCTTGTAAACGAAGTTCCTTAAGAGCTATGTTACAGCCAATGCAAAATTAGATCAAGTCGACTAGTTGAACTTGTGTTCTTAAAATCGTCCATGTCTGAAATCGTATTAATAATAGCGATATTGTCTTAAATTGATTATCTCATTTAATGCAGATATGTCATTCTTATAGTATTAATTTTCATTTCAAATATCAGATAAAGTTTGTAGCTTAAGCAAATCCTGCTTTCAATGATGATGTATTAATTTCTCTGAATTTAAATCACCAATAAAGTATGAAATGAAGCTTACTAGAATATGTAATGAAGGAATAAATGAAATAGGTATTTTTACACGAACATTTAGTACAATATCTATTTCTTGTTTCGTATATATCCCGAAATAAATGGACATTTTTTTTAAATTTGTAATATATCATAAACAATTTATATATTACGTAGAGAGAGGATATATAGTGTTAAATAGAATAAATACAAAATGTATCAAACATCATCAAATGTATTATGTACGTAAACTATTTGAAATTTAACTTTTTTAACACACACACGCACACAAATAATAAAATGCATCTGCTCGCCCTCAATCGCAGTGGGGTTTCAAACTTGTCACATTGCACTATTTACGGTTTCAAAAGCCATCAGCATATTAATAAGGTAAATAAAAAAGAGTGGTACATTCATTTTTGTACTCTTCATTGCATACTACATCTCAATAATTCCTATGATATTTAGTGATTCTGAACATTGAAATTCAGCTGGCTTGTGATTGGTCGGTATTTCTACGGGGTCTTCCTCCACCAGTAATTAGCATGACTACCTGTCGAAGCGACAACGACTAGTACGCAAAGTATGGAGAGATCCAATTTTGTTTGTATGGTGTTAACATCAATGAGGAGCCTTGGCCTTTTGAACAATTAACTGGTGTTGCACGCAACACACCAGTCCCCTACCGTTGTTCCATTATCATAGCAACCAGAATATTGGTCCGAGAAAAAAAAAGGGATGTGCAGAAGCTCCATACGGCCATCTATTCATATACAAAGTTTCATAACAATATCTTAAACGGTTTTCAAGTTATCGCGGGATCCAGATTTCCGGACATCAGACGGAAGGAAGGACAGACGGAGGGCCAACCTATAGTCCCCTCCGGTGTAAATACCGGTAGGGGACTAATAACTGGAGCCATTTGGAGACTAGGTCTACTTGAGACAGATATAGAGTTGCCATGTACCCCACCAAGTCACATTATCCTGACACTGGGCCAACCAGTCCTGGATCTACCCTTATATGCTGAGCGCCAGGCAAGGAAGATATACCGTACAATTTTTAACCACCTTAGTATTTCGAGGCTTAATAAACATCTTACTACTTACTATATTTTATATTTGATTTCAGCAATGCATATGCTTACAGTTTTAAAGATGCACTGAAATATGAATATTACCCACTAAAAAAGGTGTTCATTATAAACTTAAATTGGTGCGATTTATTCACTGAAAACCTGAAGAAGGTGTTCATTATAAACTCAAATTGATGAGCATTACTCACTGAAACCTGAAGAAGGCGTTCATTAAAAACTAAAATTGGTGAGAATTCCTCACTGAAAAACTGAAGGAAGGTGTTCATCATAAACACAAATTGTTGAGCATTCCTCACTGAAAAACTGAAAAATGTGTTCATTATAAACTCAAATTGGTGAATATTATTTGTTGGAAAATGTGTTCATTTTTAACTCGAATAAGTGGGCTGAAAAAGTTGTTCATTATTTACTGAAATAGGTGAGCATTTCATGCTGGAAAAGGTTTTCATTATTAAGGTGTTTATTCTAACTTGAATCATTGAACATTATTCGCTCAAATGTGTGAGTATAAGTCACAAGAATTATTGATCATTACTTACTGAAAGTAGTGAGCATTAATCAATAAATAAGTAGGCATTGCTTACTGAATAAGGTGAGACATAGAGGAAGAAGTCCTCACATATCTAATTCGGTACGAAGTACACACTGAATAGGATGGGTATTGTTCATATAATTGGGTGAACACTGAACAGTATACGCTGAATAGGATGAGTACTATTCATGTAATTGGGTTAACAGTACACAATGAACAGGGTGAGTACTGTTCATAAAACTGGGTGAACAGTACACACTGAATAGGATGTGTACCGTTCATATAATTGGATGAACAGTACACACTGAATAGGGTGAATACTCTTCATATAGCTGGATGAACAGTACACACTTAATAGTGTGTATAGGTCATTAAACTGGGTGAACAGTACACACTGAATAGGGTAAGTACCGTTCTTATAGTTGGGTGAACAGTGAGAACTGTTCATAAATCTTGGTGAACACTACACACTGAATAGGTTGAGTATTGTTCATATATTTGGGTTTACAGTACACACTGAAAAGGTGAGACTTATCTAAGAAACTAATTCCGTACGAAGTGCACACTTAATAGGGCGGGTACTCTTAATATAACTGGATGAACAGTACAGAGTGAATAGGATGAGTACTATTCATAAAACTAGGTTAACTGTACACACTGAATAGGGTGAATACTGTTCATAAAACTGGGTGGACAGAGCACACGGAATAGGTGAATACCGTTCATATAACTGGGTGAACAGTACACACTGAATAGGATGTGTACTGTTCATATAACTTGGTAAACAGTATATATTAAATAGGGAGAGTACTGTTCATAAAATTGGGTTAACAGTACACACTGAAAAGGGTTAGTATTGTTCGTTTAATTGGGTTAACACTACACACTGAATATGGTGAGTACTGTTCATAAAACTGGATGAACAGTACACACTGGATAGGGTGAGTACTGTTTATATGATTGCGGAAACATCACTCAGTGAAAAAGATGAATATTCAAATAATTGCGTGAATATCACTCAGTTAATATGATGAGACCTGTTCATATAATTGCGTAAACATCACTCACTGAATATGGTGAGAATTGTTCATACATTACTCAGTAACATACATATAACACGTGACCATCACTAGATGAATATGGGGAGTACTAATCAACATCACTCAATCAATAAGGTAAATATTGTTCATATAATTTCTTGAACTTTACACACTGAATATGATGAGTAAAACTCACTTAATGCAATTATTGATGTTTAGATAATTATATGAGCAATGTTCACGTTATTCGGTGAGTATTTTTCACGAACAGTTATACCCTTATTCAGTGCAAGAGTTGCGTACTGATAATATAATTGAATACTCACTTAAAAAGATGAGAACTGTTTATATAATTTGGTAAATATATTAAAAAAAAGTCAGTATTGTTCATATAAATAGGTGAACAAAACTCACTTAAAAGGGTGAGTATTATTCATATTATTAGTTAGAAACATTACTCACTAAAAGGGTGAATACTGTTCGTGTAATTGGGTGAACATAACACAATAAGGTAAGTATTATTCATATTATTAGGTGAACAGTACTTACTTTATAAGATGAGTACTATTCATGTAATTGGGTGAACAGTACTCATTAGAAAAAGGAGATTCATGTAATAGCTGAATATTACTCACTAAATAAGGTAAGTACTAATCATATGATTGGGTGAACATTACTCACTAAATAAGTTGAGTACTATGTTTGGGTGACCAATGTTCGTTAAAAAGGGTGAGTAATATTCATGTAATTGAGTGAATATTTACTCATCAGGTTAACCTTTTAAGTTATCTAAGCTTATCAAATGAATAAGACTGAAGTAATTACGTGAACAATTGGATTAAAAACGGTCAGAAATGCTCACCTAATTCAATTTGATTTCTCACCTACTTCTGTTAGTTACGTTCTACTTTATCAGTGACTATCGCTCATCATGAATGGGTTAACACTGTTCCCCAATATAGATGAGTAATTCTCATTACTTATGAGAAATAATGTCAATAAAATAGATAAACATTTCTAACAGAAAAAAAAAGCGAAAAATATTAGGAGGACTGTGCATGAGAGCCCACGACCAGGATCATGCTTTGATTGAGACCTCAACTGTAAAACAGTTAAGGTAGGATTAGTTCGCGGAAGCGAACGGTATAGATATGCATAGTCTGCATTGTGCAGAAACATGATGCAAACTTGACAAATCAGTTCATACCTTATATACGTTTCGTGTTATGTCTTTGGCACGGGTTTACATTTTCAGAAATAATGATAATAATTTTATTTCATTGAACATTTATTTCATTCACTCTTGATTTATTTGATTTGTATGTTTTCTTTAAAACGAATTCAATAATAATAATAATAATAATAATAATTTAGCCATTTTACAAAATAGAGCTTATTTTGTTATTATTTTTTCCAACGTAAGGGAAACGTTCATCAAATAGCACGAGGATAATGTTATTATTGTTGTTAATCGGATTACAGTAAGGCTCCAAAGTGGCGTAGTGGTAGCGACACCAAGTCATCAATGTATTTCAATTTCACCGCATGGGTTCGAATCCAGAAGGAAACAAATAAATAAAATATTAATAAATTAATAATAAAACTCACATATATACTTTTTGTTAGATACTTGAAATATAAAATTATGTTTATCTACTCTAAAAATAATATTTAAAAAAAAATATTTTCAAGAAATATCAATGTATATATACAAACATGTATACTCACAACATGTCTGGCATATGTACATTTATGCATATAAAAATACATACACGCAAATGTTTAGTCCTTATTCTGCTAACGTGAGAAAGTAATATGAAATCCAGTGATAGTGTATCAATGTGTTAATTCATTACCAATAATTATTGATATTTAATGGCCTTTTAAGACAAAAAAATAGAGTATGAATATACAGATTTAATTTGTTTTAACTGTTTTTATTTTAGTAATACACACAGTATCAATGGAAAATAAAATGAAAATGGTAACCCAAGTGTAGCAAATGACTTCCGCGTATCGCATCAAAAAATAAGTTTTGGCACACAATATGGGCTTTGGAACCGAGATAGAGGTATCTTTTTTGCATGCTCATTCTATTTTCTTTTCTCTTACTAAAAAAAACCTAGAACAAGTTCTTAAAAGTGTTTGTTCGATAATGTAATGGCCTACAGCGTGACAAATTAATTTCACACGAAGGCACGCTGGAATAACCATCCTCGGAACCTTCGCTAAATATTCGGCTATTATCTCCGTATATACAATGGTATTGCTTCGTTATTAGTTGTGTGTGACGTAGTAACTCACAACTATAATACCTACATTCTGAGGGTCTGTTTCTCTACCTTTAAAACCTCTCATTTTTGAATGAATGACTGAACGATTGAACAGAATTCTACAATATAGATATGCTGAGATTCGGCCAAAGTAGTGAAAACTCAATTTTGAGTAAAAAGTAAATATTTACGGGACACAATAATTGTATGTAGTATAAAAGCACAGAAGAACTATTTTCCATAGGATGTTGCGTAACGCACCCTACCAGGCGGAGGAGTATAGTTTCTTTCGAATGCAACGGTGGCTCATGGCTGAATTTGGATGGTGGATGTGCAGGTTTCGGTTATTTAGTGTTTCAATGGTCCATACAGAAAACTTGAATTACGATAAAAATCCGTATTACCTCCTTATAATCACATCTAGCTATCTCAGATACATCAGTGATATCTCCAGGGGTTATTTGTTGCTCTACAGAATGACTGATACAGGTGTATATCAGCTATCGGAAGTTACTAAAGATTATGGTGGCATATTTCTGCCAGCCACTTATCCACTTAAATATATCGACACTTTTCTGAAAAATTGTCACATATTCATTTAGTATCTGGCAAGTAGAATACTTTCGTGTTATCCTCTTAGGTATCATAACAGGACAAAACTGCCTGTTAGTGCCCGCTACTGCCAGTCATATATTCACTTAAGATAACTGGATACCTCGCCCTTTTTCCAGTTAGTCAGTTAAATTATGTGGATAACAAGCATTTTTCACATAATTATCTGTGAAAAAGCATGGTATCCAGTTAACCTAAGTGAATATGTGATGGGCAGTAGTGGGCACTAACAGACAATTTAGTCCTGTTAAGATGACTAAGTGGGTGGATAACTTGAAAATGTTATACTTGCCAGATAATAACTGAATATGTGACAATTTTTTAAGAAAAGTTTCGACATAGCTAAGTGGATAAGTGGCTGGCAGAAATATGCCACCATAAAAGATACAATAGGGAACCACTGAGTTGCATCTATAAATAGAAACTGTGCCGTCGTTCAGTAATACAAATCAAAGCACTGATAGTGCTAAGAGAACATTATTGTCTCATTTGTTTTGTTCATCACAGTAAATTTAATAAACGGAGGTCAAATTTTTGCACAATGCCATTAACCCCGTTTTAACGCTGCGTTAACATGGTCATTAGTTGAACGCACCATTTGTTTCAACAGACTGATAACAATTAGCACATTGCCACTCTTACACCCCCTATATTTCTATAGCCTTCAATGTACAATCGTTAACTATTTTAATATAAGTTTAATATTTGGAAAAACTAAGTTACCCTGAATATTTGCAGCTTGTCAAACCCTCTTCCACTTGATATACAATACAATATCTTTGTTTATCAATGGTACATATAATTGTACAACATGATAATAACTGAGGTCAAAATGTAGAACAAAAGTAATGCAATTATATATGTCACGTGAACGGAGATATGGAAGAAAGAGAGAGAGAGGATGAGGGCGAAAGAGAGAGAGAGAGAGTCTATTGTTTTTCTTATACATATGTAAATTCATAAAAAAATAACATAATTAAACAATTCCTTATTATCAGCCACATAGACAGAGAGATCTTATTATACAAGCAATATTCTAGAAATTATTTTGATAACGATAACAAGTTAACAGATAAAGTCTAAATAGTCACACACAACTTCAGTACCTTCAGCGCTTTGATTATGAACATTAATCAACTACTTGATGATCAGTGAAACCACGCGTAGTAAGAGATAATTAATCGATTGATTGATTAATTAATTAATTATTTAATTAACGTTTCTTTCCATGAACTTGTTATAACGAGTGTATCCTCATGAATATGTTTGACGAGTGTATCCTGAAATATATTATATATATATATATACAGATAATCATGTATACTAGTACTTGGAAAAAGAGGGGCAATGGGTATTCTCCGCTGGAGATCGGAGCTGGGGTATAAAACCCTTTATTTGAACTACTACATAAAAATATCAAATTTATATAAATGTAAATATACTTACCTTATCACACACGTAACTGCCTTTTAAATTATCATGAACAAGAGCTTCCTAGATAAAGAAAGAAGCTGTGTTTTTATATTAACATATACCTCAAGTGGAGAGATTTAGACATTGCCATTACTTCCGCTTATCTCCTAATTGCGTTTTTTTTTTTCACTAATGTATTTTTTGATGCTATTTATCCAAATGCATTTAGAAAACAAAGTAAATCTAGACCAGATAGATTTGTTCTTCATCTTATGTGAAACCTATTGATTTCCCCATAATATACAAAACCATCTGTATGAAATTACTTCAGCAATACAAAACATATCAACACATTTTGCTAAATGCATGAAAATCTCAAAGTTAACACATGTTTATACCTACCATAAGGGCAATTAAAATACCCGGAGGAAGCATTAACAAACCCCTTTGCTAATTAAGAACTCACCCCCCCTTTTTTTTGAAAGAAGAAGAAGAAATCTATAAATAGGTCGGTCTGTCTGTCTATAAAAAAGATATTAGGTTGTGTGCAGTACTCCGACCCAGAACTTTTTAAGAGGGTACGTAGGTATATATCTTTTAGGCTATTTTTCTTTATAACTCTGTAAGCTGAAAGTCCTTCAAGATGAAAGAATGAATAAATTATAAAGCTTACTTAAGTTTTTATTTGCTTCATTAAATGTTGTTTTGTTTTATATGTTCGAATGAAAACTGCGGAGGACATCCGAATTAAAATGGCGTAAAAACAGTGGAAAGAACGGAATGAGCAAAATTAACGGAAAAAGTGAAATAGGCGAACTGAAAAAAAGTGTCTGGGCTTAAAATGTAATTAAGTCGATGCTGATTCTGTGAACCTGATGGCCATCATTTTTCGTCGTTTAATTTTACTACATTTTAACGAATTCTATCCAGTAAATCTAGGTGTTTCTTGGTACCTTACAGGTGTATAGCTTGCCCCCGGACTCCCCTAGTGCTGACATCAACGCTAACAAATCCGTACTGCTTGCAAGATAAGAGAATGTGGTATTCATATGCATGTACATGTATGTTGTTTTAAAAATACAGAAGGGGCCAAAATTTCAAAATCGTGGATCAGATTAAATTATGTATGCTTGAGTTTTACCGTTAAATTGCATTACTCACGTAAAATGTCCCGTATCAAGAGTATATAAGCAACACAGATGTCCAAAACAATACAGATTCGATAAATTAAAGTGTAGTTAATCTGCACTTTACTAAATAAATAAAATCGATGTTGGGACTGGGTCACAGATACTAGAAAGAGTACTCTTTAGATCATCTGTTTGAATCCTAAAAATGAAAATGATATTTAATGGGATGGATAATTATTATAGCTATCTATATATTTAAAAATACGGGTGCACTGTTTTATCACTACAATAAATAGTTTTTCTGATTCATTGTAGTCATGGATATTTGTTTTGCATTTGTACCAAATTACACAATTTAATACATTATCAAACAATTCTTTTAACAGGGAAAATAGCAATTAAGACATAGTTTCATAAACCATATCTAAAATAAGTGAAAAGTTACCATATCGATTTGGAAAGAAATTTCGGTTTATCGAATCTTAAGGTTTCGACATTACTAATAAAATGTGGAAATTCAAAATATTAAGATATAAGGAATTAGTGCATAATTGCATCTTTGTCACACATACTTTCATTCGAATTTTAATAGTTTTTAGGAATAATTGAAAAATACATAGCATCGAAAACACGTCTTTTTATGTTCATTTACGGGCAAATTTACAATACGACCTTGATTGTGCTGTAATTAGTGGTGCTAAGTTTCAAATTTCTAAAGGGTTAAAAAAGGCGCTTTGCCTTGGTTGTAGTATAACAATTCTGCAACGTCCAATACCAATTTTTAATTGCACGAAAATAAATGAATATTACATAGACGAAGGCTTACTTTTTTACCTGAAGAGACACTTTTTCTTAACCCCTTAATTCCCATTCCTGCAATCCATACACAAGTAGGAAAGGTTATAAATTTGAAGAGCCAAATTAATGGTCATTTTATTCGTTATATACCGTGTTATCTAAAATCAGCAATGACTGTTTCAACACTCTCGGAGCATCCAGGATGGGACCAATACTGTACGCCTGGGAAGATCATAGAAAATAGTTGTCCAAATGGATTCAAACCTAAAACTTTCAGAAAGTTCATGTACGCTATGACCTCTTGTCAGCTACATATGTATATGTTTATCTTATCATAATAAAATAAATTCACTATGCATAGCTCATCTTATACTATTTCTATACAGCCTCTTCAATCTCACTATGTATCAGTTATACTAATATTTGATATATCATTAGTAGCATTAGCTGATATGCATTGTTATAAAATATTTTAGAATGTCTCACTTTAATATTTCATACATATTTATGACTTAAGAAAAAAAATGTGGTTTTGTGTAACTGTACTAAATATCCTTATTTTTTCACGTAATTGATTGATTAATAGACTTACATTTGTTAAGATGACTTATAGGTCCGTTGGGCCGGGTTTTTATATTAAATACGGTTATGTATATTTCTTTTATTTCTTGTTGTAAAACATAAGTCACGATAACAAAAGATCGTCTTATCTTATATGCCTCCTTCAATTTTCATAGCAGGGATGCCACACTGTAGTGTATATACATGACTGTTGTTTCAGATATGTTTCCATTTGTTTATAATCATTATTTTAAAGAAAATAGATAGAAATACCACATCATTATGTCAAAGCTTCAATATCACACAGTTTTCGTAATGTTTCATGTATAATAACGTCAGCACAAGGTATCGTCTTATAATATCCAATGACAGATTCGTACACAAAGAAACTTTCATAAATCCAGTTTCTCTGTATACTATCTTAGTACTTTCATATCACAGGGATATAATTTCTACGGCAATATCAGAACATCTCACAGTAATTGCCAGTTTTTTTGGTACATAAAGAATTATATTGCATATATAAAATATACCCCCGATGTATCTGCGCAACAGAAGACTGCGAAGAAGGCAAACACTGCTCATAAAATCATAGTATCTTTTACCATCTCAATAAAATACTTAAACGTTTCTTCAGGAGAGAAACATAAATATGTGTTAATGTCAGCCCTTCCTCAGTTATCATCTGATTGTTATGACATTCGAGGACATACTGTCTTTTATATTCAAGTTAGAGATTTGGCCTTTGATATATCCATTAATGATTAGAGAGCATGTCATTAATCATCTTCTTGTGAATGTTTTTCGACTCGTCCAAGGCAAACATAATATTCGAAAGGTTCAATTAGTTCGCACCATGTAAAATTGTGTATTTCATTGTAAGACTCAAATCGTGGTTCGCTCACGTCGTGTTCCGATCTGAAATCGTGGTCAAATTTCCAGAACGTGGGCCGATTTCAGAACGGGGACGCATTAAACAATTCAAAGTAAACGATGGGAGAGGCGTCATTGATGGTGACAATGATAAAGCATACATATGTATGTAACATATATACAATGATATACAATGAACGTATAGCTCCAAATATATTGAAACATTTCGTTTAGGTTGTACAACATTAACAATTTAGGAAACAAACATGTAGCCCCAAAAAGTAATGAGTAACTTATCAATTTTCTATGTATATATAATGATCAGTACTGCGAATAACAATGAATTACTCTTGTGGAAACCTAATCATATGCTGATTGGGAGATATCTACTGATTGTCTATCTGCAATATGTGACTCGGATGCTACGGAGACCGCTAAGATCCCCTTCTTGATGCTGCTGATGGCAACAACCACGTCATGAATTATCAGGATGTGTTGCCTTTCAGTGGAAGATGTTCAGACATCTTATTTATTAGTCACCACCAAATCAAGTTCTGCAAGAGAAATTGCTTATGTTTACATATTGTTTGTTCGCGTAATGTATGTGAGTGTTACATAAATAAGAAAACAGAAATGTTCTCACATTTTTAAATCGTTTTACCGGTCCCTAGTGGAACAGCTCAGAACATGTACTAAAGAATGTGTCTCTAGTGCGTCACAAATTACAGTAGAGTACGTGTAGTAGAAAAGAAACAAGGGAAATTAGGTCAGTTTAACTAATTATCAATAAGACATGAGGTGTTAAGACAAATAACAATATATAGGACAACGAAAATAAAGTACATTGTGACTTTGTTTGAACCTTAATCTTTGAAATACTTAACAACTTTCATATTAACATGTATCAATTGATAACTGGTTTTAAAGCTTACAGAGGATCTTACACAAGTATTTTCATTTCATATAAAGAACTTATGAAATTAGTCATTAGATCACATTACCCTCTGGCGATTGGTCAGCCATGTTTGTATTAACAAAAATGTGTATGAATACATTTGAGTTGCGGCGCGTGGAACTGTTTTTTCAAGGTATATATTTATTTGATAAAAATATTACATGATTTTATTTACTTGTAAATAATCTGGGTTGCGTGATAAATCTGTTTATACCCTCTGAAATTCTATTTTTACATTTTGAATATCCCTCTACATAGTTGAACAATAGAAATTACAATTGCAAATTCTAGAATAAACACTCTACCTCAAAAACAAACTTATCTAAAATGTAAGCTTTCATAATAGATCATAGGTGATATCGACTTCTTGGCATTCATATTTATGTTATAATCAAAATTTATGTTATATTCACAGATGGTCATTAAACTAAGAATTTGATGTTTAACTATATGTGTGCCTTACATATATCAATACCCATCTACAGACGCATTGTCACCCAACGCAACCAACCAATCGAAAAAAAGAAATGAGTAGTTTTCCCATCACAGGTAATGCCGTCACAGACTGTAATGAAACTTCATTTAGAATTATAAAATCTATATTTAGATTTTCTATTTTCGCTTGGTGCTCATATTCACCCTGAACGCCTGCGTAAACATCAAACTTTTTAAGGCTGAACTTATAAAATCGCTACCATGAACTGGCGAAGTCATGATGCGGAAGGTGTCACGTGGTACCGCAAGCACCTGCTTCAGGGATACCATATTCTATTTAACCGATTTCGTCGAAGTTGTGTTTACAATGTACGAAAATAGCGTTTTCCCATGCATTGTGACCTATACCTTCCGAGTTTATTTGTCAGGAAACAGAATTCAGCAATATATACGAAGGAGAGTAGATTGTTTTAATTTTCTAATGATCTTCTTTGAACGAGCTGCTTTAAACTTTAAGGTGTCTTTTTTATTTACTAATTTAAGCGTGAATTTAGATTTTGCCACACATATTTATAATATGCGAACAGTCTTTCTTAATACGTTTAAAATTATTTTTAGCAAGAATCTACTTTCAAGAAATTAAGTTTTGCAAACTGTTATCAAGATATGCCTTGGCGACCAAACTATTGACAAGGTTTCATATTTTATAAAACTCACGCGTACCGGAACAAACGTTGTCTGGGTTTCATGAAGCTTCTTATATTGAGATTTTTCTGAACTCAAATTTTGAATATCTAGACCAAATCATAATAGTCGAAGAATAACTAGAGAACTTTCGTGAATCACATGCCTGGTGTTAATGAGAATCGAATCCAGGATGCTCAGGTTTCTTAATGAAGCCGCTTTGTTTGAATGGACTCGGTCTATCCGCTTCTGCACGTCAGCTTTGAGAGAAAGTTCAATCCAAATGGTGCCAATCTGCATGCTTCGATTTCTTTTTCGGTGTGTCACTCTCTCCCCATGGGCTCTGCACTTTTGTACATTCTGACGGAGCATTTAAACTAAACACAAGGAAAACATTTACATTGTAATTGTATGAAGATGATGTTTTTTAGGAAAAGAAAGAAAAAATGTTATCACGTTTCAAAGAAAAAAAAATGCAAAGACATTGTGGAAAATGTATATCGAATTGAATAAAAATAGACGTACGACTAGTCATTTTAGGTGTATAAAATAAAGAAAATAAACATTTTTTGACATCTGAGTTTATATTTTGATCAATACTATACCTGTAGATATAATTTCAGCTAAACAAACATTTATGTTCTAGATATGGTGAGATTTATTAAAGATGAAGATTTATTGCATTATATTCTTGGATAAAGTAGTATCTCCCATGTATATAAATATTTTTTTCCTGTCCATGGTAAGGATCATCTTGAACTGTTTAGCCGCGTTTTTGTTTTAATCATACTTAGGCGGGTCCGCCGCACTATAATGGGTAGAGTCCGCATTACGTGGAACCTATTTGCAACGGAGAAGAAAAACAGAGTTATTTTTTGCGGGAAAATATCTAAAAATATTTTGTTTAACCAACCAATTGGGATGAAAGTGCTACAGACAGTAATTGATATCTACACGAATTTCTCATTAAACTGAATGATCCGGAATGAGGGTCATAACATTCGTTCAATTTATAAGTGCATACCCCCAGAATCTTGTGAGGATCTGACCTTCATTCCATTTATAAGTTACATACCTCCAGCACCTTGTGAGGATATGACCTTCATTCCATTTATAAAGTTACATACCTCCAGCACCTTGTGAGGATATGACCTTCATTCCATTTATAAGTTACATACCTCCAGCACCTTGCGAGGATATGACCTTCATTCCATTTATAAAGTTACATACCTCCAGCACCTTGTGAGGATATAACCTTCATTCCATTTATAAAGTTACATACCTCCAGCACCTTGCGAGGATATGACCTTCTTTCCATTTATAAGTTACGTACGTCCAGCACCTTGTAAGGATATGACATTGATTCCATTTAAATGTACATACCTTCAGTACCTTGTGAGGATATGACCTTATTCTATTTCAAAGTTTCATACTTCCGGCATCCTGGGAGGATCTGTCCTTCATTGCATTTATAATTTGCTTATATGAATCATCTTTTGAGGATATGACTTTCATTCAAATCATAAGTTACATACTTCCAGCACATTGTGAGGATATAACTTACATTCCATTGATATGTTACATATCTCCAGCACCTTCTTATGATATGATCATCATTCCATTCTTTATTCTCGCTATGTTTCGAGTTAGTTGAATTCGTTGCTCCTTACCTGTGAAATTTGACACAATCTTTATAAATTCAAAATATTTGTAAAGAAAAATTATAGAAGTGCGTTTGAACGAACATTTAGGTGACTATGACAAGTTTTTAAGTGTTCGTATGTACAGTTCCAATACTCTAAAAAGGAATGGAACGTTTATTTCGTAAAGCGGGGAACCGAGGTCATTGAAAACCATATACGTTTAACTCATTTTCAGCTTACGTTATTTATTGATCGTGACGCCACATTTGAACTCTTAGGTAAATATATTTTACTCAAGTGGTGCTTTATATTTGAAATGAAAAACGATTGAAATCAAATTTGCATATGACAAAAGGAAAGCTTGTAAGATCAACTCAATGACACTTTTTCGTATATTAAGAATTTGCGGAGCATTTGGTCTGTCAGAAACAAATGGTGTTTTAACAATGAGAAACATTAAAATAGCTTATATCGAGTTGTATTAGATGCTGTAACTTATGAAAATCGACTTGAGTACAGATTCAAAATATGTGAGACTATAGACAATGGTTTCTTGCGGGTCTGCCTATTTGTATGAACGAAGCATTTGTACAGTTTTGAATACATATAATTACTTTAATAGTGTTGATGTTAAATAACTTATTAGTTATGAGTTTGTCAGATCATATCGTTCCTGAACTCCTAAAGAGTGCCACCGACAGACCAAAGGTTGACATCTACCTTCCCGCCAAAGCCAAGACGGCCTGAAATGGAAAAAACACATTTTCCCGTCGTGTTTCTTTGTATTTAATAATTGTGTACATTTCTAACCTGTACCACTTAGAGAATGAAATAACTTATCATGTATGGTGTGATTTTTTTCCATATTCATTCATTTAGGTAGACAGCTGCCTAAAAATGATTTATTTTAGACAAAACTGCAGATGAAAATATTAAAACCAATTAGGTTAACTGTCGAAAAGAGCCTGTTACAGTATGCCCCTGCTTTCAGAAGTGTTTCTGTCATTCATTTAACCATTAAAATAAGATGCATACACACTTATTATGGTATTATGAAATCAAATACACATCAAAATAAAGATAAAAACAGAATGTTTCATCCAGATATTTCTTGATATCTATGCACTTCGTATTCCGTCATGGCGAAACGTTATAGTCATTGCAATGGGTGATGCATCAAGTCTTACCTTGGGACTTACAATGTGAAATGAGTTCCGTAGTGCTTCTGCCAGGGATATGACACACAATATATGATCAAATAAGAATTTATCAGGTAGTTTGAGAAATATGAGAGCCTGTTGGCAGGGGGCGATTTATATGTATAGTACAAGTATCAGGGTCGACTAAAGACGATGCAAAGTCCTCAGTACGAAGAAGCGTATCTAATGAAGACTCTCGCCAGACACCCACGACTGCCAAGTTTCTTTGTATCTGTCTGGTGATTTTTCGAGAAATAAAAGAAACGAGTTTCCAAATGTAGATAAAGACTATCATGATATTCAGACATGAACATATTGTTACGTACTGTCCCGTTTCTAAAACAACCTTTGTTAAGGTATAACCCCCTTATACCCACATTCCATGTCTTGCTACTGGGTGGAAATACTTCTATGAACTTTTGTCACTTTGAAGACATCCAAAAATAAAAACGTTTCACCGAGAGTTTTTCCAGGTTTTATTAGATGTAGAGGAAATAATCTTTATTTGACTTGACTATTTGAGTTTACCATCGCTTCGACAGTATGTCAGTCATATAGCGACGTCCAGCTAATTACAGGTGGAGGAAGGCCCCGAATGCACGGAGGCATCCGGGTAGAACCACCGGCAACCGATAGCCTAATCTGTATTTAAGTTAACATTGAAGTCTGTGGGGAATATACAATTTCTGTGAATATGAAAAACTTGATTTGAATTTCGAGAAATGTCATGGTCAAAAGATGTATTATATAATGCTGATTCAAATTTCATGAACATATTTATACTTTACCGTAGGAAAATGGAGAAAATCACTTTTTTGTAGTGTTCAGGGGAGATAACTCATGAAACAAAATTATAAAGGGGAGGTAATAGAAGAATTTCTGTCAGTTGTCATAACTTGTCAATTTTTACCTTTTAGGTTTCCACGTTTTTTAAAAGCTCATATTGTGAAGTTATATGCATGTATTTGATGGTTATTATGGGGCATATACCTTAACCGGAAGTGAATTACAGGGCATAAACCTTTAGTTGAATTTATTTATTTTGAATTGACCGACTTGTTGAAGCGTTATAATTCTAATACGCTATTTTGTAAAAAGTAAAACCAGCCTGAAAGTAAGTCTGCTCAAACTGAAATGATTATATTCTAGAAAGTAGCTAAAAAATATGACCGGTTTCTCTGTTTTATAAAGTTCGGAAAACAAGTAACAATGAATGAAATGTCAGAAACAAATAAACAAGATGGCCATTGTCACCATCGTCCTCTCATCTGAGTGTAATGAACACCAACAGAACAGTGCAGTCACTTTGGATCATCTGACTTGAATAAGATTTATTATTTTCATAGCCATCTGACTCAAGTATAAACACAAGCAAGACCTGGAAGATACATCTGTTTAAGGAAATAACCTTGTTTTGGGAAGTACTTAAAAGAATTTTAAGAGGAATGTATCAACCAAATTACATTGAATTCTAATCATCGGCGACAAAGGAGAAGATGGTCTTGACGTGATCATTTGTGCAAGCTAGAATTGAATTATGGCAGAAGAGTTTGTCAGTGTCACTTAGAGTACATAAGGAAAATAAGAACAGTTCAAGGATCATTTTATGAATGTTTCATGTCTACATTGTTGCTTGAATAGAAATATTATCTAAAGAGGCTGTGGACGAAACACATATACCACAATAAAAAAATAATAACCTCGGGATGTAGTATGATCATCTAGCTAGGTGAGTTTATAAAATAATAATAAAAAATCTAGAGTGTCAATTTGTCAGACAACAGACTGGGTGAGCTTAAAACTACTTGACAAAGAAACAGTAAATCAAAAAGTGTTAATATAGACAAAGGAAGGTGCCAAAATGAGTCAAACAGTTATAATTAAAATGACAAATACGGCGAGCATTATCCTGTCATAATGCTGCAATGAACTCAGCAATTTGATATCTACATCGTATGGAAGTTGAAACATTTTATGTCTATTAATGGTATACACTCAAACCTGTCTTAAGCGAACAGTCAAGGGAACAAGAGAAAGTGGCCGCCGCTAACTGAAGTATCTACTTGTAACTAAATGCTATAATTTGGTCATGTTAATATTGAGCGCTAAATACATGTTGACCGCTTAGTACAGATGGCCGCTTATACAGGTTCAACTGTATATCAATACTAGCATTGATAAATATACAGACTTATCATTGTAATTATCTATATGTTTTTCTGTGGCTAAGACTTAAATTCATAATCGTTTACATTCATATATATATAACCAATAAAATAGTTTACCAAGAGTGTCAGAACACGCCGCACAAGACCTAGTCGGTATGTAGGGGAGCTAAAACATTCATCTGTCAAAATAATAATAACTGACGGCTTCTATCACATGACATTTTTGATCCTTCAATAACCGAAGAGTCGGGGTCATCTATTCGACTGACACTAGGGGGCATTAACAAATTGATAAGGTAAATTGTCATTTAGCAACTTCGGGCATCATTTCCAAGGGAGGTCTTTCTGTAGTAGGTTACTGCTTATACTAGACATTTGTGTCTGATCCAGTTTTTATTATGTTTTACCATATACATTAAATTCCTTTAGGTAACTGCTTTCTATTTCATACGCCCGAAGGATTTCATGATTTTATGACTTTGATTGCCCCTCCGTTCGTCCTTCCAGCTAGCAAAACTAGCTAGCAAAAGGCTTTCGAAGTGATTTCAACGCACGCTTTTTGTCTCGAAAGCCTATGTTCTGTAGCAGTATCCAATTTCAACATATATTCATGAAGATAGTTTTTGTTTTAATTTATTTCATATTACAGTGCTATACACAATGCATAAAATTGCTAAAAATGTACGAACTATTTTCACAACGCTTATACATTATACTGCAAAGATTACCAAAGTGCCCCCTTCTTTTATTCTAAACGCTTTGGAATTGAAATTTCATATAAGTTTTGTTATTGGATTGCTCATTTATGCTCAATATTTGAATTACTAAAAAGTATCAGAAGACATAGCGTTTTTGAAATGCGTGTTGTATAAAATTATTACAGTAACTATTTCCCTTTATGGTATACCTATTACTGTATTTTAGAAATGATTTTGTTCGAAAATACGGATCATGACGCAAAATTAAACAATAAATTAAATCATGCGATGGAAGTTTTTTGACATGAAACATAGAAATGACTCGTTGTATCAAACTTCACGCAGTAGTTACCTCCCCTTACAGTTGTAGATAACCACTGCCACCACAAGTAAAAATTAACAGAATTTAGCTATTTTTTATTTTTTCCAAAAAAAAATATTTTACTGCGAGTGCCATATCCCTAAGTATGTTTTCTTAAATAAACATCAAATGTCGCCTCGTGGTAAACAAATAAATTATTTTAAAAATATTTTTGTTGTTGTGACAGCAGACGGAGACGCTATTTTATTAGTTTACCATCATCACGTGACATTTGTGACGGCAGTGATTTTTTTCCTTGCAAGGGAGATCACTGTGTGGATTTTGTCGTTGTATAAGTAATACTATTCAGATTTTTGCATGCGGGGTACCTTTAATACACTGATCCTTGAAAGCATAGCTAGCAAACTTACTTCCCGCTATTTTATGAAATATCTTCGTGTATTTGATCATTTACACGCATCTGCTTCTGCAGTTAGTTCATATTTATTAAGGTTGGGATTTCTCATAAGATTGTTTCCAGCTTACGACGCCATACGACGTAGTATATGACATCATTTTAAGCTATCACAATCATCATAATTTGCTTCGATTCGAAAAGGAAAACTGCTGGGAGAATTGTTCCCACTTAAGGTTTCTAGTATTACCATACGCTAAATATTGTTGGTTGCAGCCTTGTTTATAAGTAAAAGTATCTTCAACAAATAAAAAAGTGGTGGCTATATACACGTAATGTGACCGTTCCCGGTGGCCGAGTGGTTAGAGAGGGAAGTTATGGGTTCGACCCCAGGCCGCGATATACCAAAATCGTAGAAAAGGTACTGGTATAGCTCCCATGTTTGGCGCTCAGCATATAAAGGTAGTTCCAGGATTTGTTGCCCCGGTGTCAGGATAATGTGACTTGGTGTGGTATCTTGTCATATGTATACGGCGTGATACTGCAGTGTATCAGCACTTTATCTGTCTCAGGTAGACATCGTAAAAAAATGACAGAAATTCTGTCGATGGGACGTAAACCCATCCACTCACAAAAAAAGAAAGAAAAAAGGAATACACTCAAAATAATTTCTAAACGTCCACCTAGATTGTGGGTCCACAGTTTACGAGTACAACCACGGTGTGTGACTTATTTTAGGGTTACTGCCAACATTTCAACAATCAAATGCCTATGTACTACTAAAATATTATACCACATTATACCTAAAACCTTGTTTGAAATACATAATTTTGTTTGAATTAAATGCATAACCCTATTTCTGTAAAATTATGAAAAATGAAAGTGGACGTTTAGATATTTTTTTGAGTGTATACATCATTGTTTATAAGTTACCCCTTTTTTACCGGTATGTAACAGCTCTTTAATTCTGAAACACGGCGATAATTCCGATTAAGTTGTGCTTCCTTCAGAAAGTAATAAGTGTATTAGACTGAAATTGGAATTGCATGCAAGATATATTTTTAGTAATATATTTGAAAAGCAAACGAAATTGAAAAACTTCGATGATACAGGTCACGTAAAATGGCATAATATGAAACGGACATGAAGATATTGTTGACTTTTATTTGCTCGTTTTTGCTCTTAGATATTATAGAATTACACGTCGTGTCTACTATCGCAGACAATATATAGGATGCTGACTTTGCACTAATAAATGTGGGTACGCTTAGATAAATAATTCCCACACTAGACATAAATCCTGTCTACGGACGCAACCTAGGATTATAACAGTGTCGCATAATGATATGATTAAATCAATTGCAAGTATCCCCTAGATATAATTTGTTACAAAGACATACATATCTTAATTCGGACTGACAAGTTTATGAATTTTGCAAGTCTGCTTGGGTTCAACATTCTACTTGCAGTATTTCAGTTATTGTGTTATGACACATAAAGTGCCGCCTCCATGCGATATCAAGCCGTTCAAAAAGCTGTGTCAGGTGTCATACCTCATAAAGCTCACTTCAAACATAAATCCCGGGGTAGCTCTATTATTCGATTTAGCGGGATCTATGCGAAAATCGAATACAGCTCGCATTCACTCTTATCTAACTGATAATATATCAAAAATCAAAACTGAAAAAAAGTTTGGCTGTGATTAATCCGCTGTGGGCTGTGACATTATCAATATATTTATGTTGTCTTTTTTATGCTTACGAGAATCAGTAACATTTTAATATCATTTTTTATTACGATTACGAACCATCTCAATGAAAATTTACGTTAAAACACTATACAGTACATTTACGATCTTCCTTTGATTAAAAAATACTAAATGCATTCAAATACGGCTAGATTGGAAAGATTTGTTCTTCATCTCATTAAAACATTTGGATTTGAATTTTGCTCTAATACACAAAACCATATGTGTGAAATTACTTCAGCAAAACAAATCACATAAACTACGTCTACTTAATAAAAAAAATATGCGAGATCTTAAGTCTAGACGTGCTCTACAATACTTGACGGAGGCATATTTTAAGCCAATTTGCCGATTAACAAAGGGTTTATGCTTCCGGGTGACATTATTTGCAATAATTAAAAAGTTGGATTTACAGGTACTGTATAATCCGATGTTCCACTATCCGGGGATAGTGTTAATTGACTACGCAACTGGATGTCGGGAGTGCAATACCCCCTGGCAGCGATACATGATAACCAATCACAAAATACTGGCACTACCATTTTACTGTCAGTGAGTATTAGTATATGTTGAAAATACGTGTTTTCAACAAACTTGTCAATTTTGTAATCTGAAGACCTGCATTTTTTAAACAGAGCAGTCTTTTTTCAATTGGCTGAGACTTCTAAGCTAATTAAAGCAAACGCAGGTATCTGAATGGTTACTTTTCGAAACCCATTAGATATTCACAATCAAGTTTGAAAAACATACAAATAATAATATTAAAATTTGCAAGTTTGTTAGCGTCCTATACGAATGAATCTCAGAGTCTTAATTCGTGTGGACTAACAGTGTTGACAGCGATATCGAAAATAAACATTTAAATACTCATACTTAGTATAAATAGTATTTCAATGAACATAGAATAATCAAACGTATTGTATTGATGATAAATTAGTCCTCCATATTTCATGAAATAGAATGCTTAGTACAAAGGTAATTATACAACTTTCCAAAGCACTAGAGGCTTTTTTCTTTCATAGATCTTTCAAAGGGCTGGGATTAGCGATGTTTTTTTCAGCATATTTTCCGTTCGGTTATATGAGCAGAATCCTTGCTGTCCGTATGTACGCCTAGACCACTTTGAGAGGATGCATCTGTAAGTAACTTATAACTTTCTTAAGAAAATCGTATATGATTTAATTTGAAAACCACAAACATTAACAACAACATCGTCGTTGGAAGAAAGAAGAGGCGGATCAAAATTTGACGCTTTACTTACTGTGCTACGAGCATCCCCATTCCAAAATTGCGTACACGATTTAAATTAAGTGTAGTTTGGCTGTATAGTTTATTGAAATTTACTTGGTGCTTTTAAAATGGTGCTTTAGAAATATACATGCTAGTCATAGATAAGTTTCAATGAATTCAATTGGCTTGCGGTAGGTCGGTGGTCTTGCATGGATGCCTCCGTGCATTCAGGGTCTTCCTCCAATTAGCTGGACGTCGCTATATGACTGAAATACTGCCGAAGCGACGTGAAACTCAAATAATCAAGTCAAGTCAATTAATTCAAATATAATTATTAAGTAAAACATATAATGAAATTAAACCGGATCAAAGGAATTATGAAACAAATAATGTTCGTTTTTGCTATTTTCTTTTTTTTAAAATGATCACGTTCAAGTAGTATATGATACATAGATAGGTAAAGAGAAAAGCAACGACACATATGTTAACATGTGTTTCGATAAGCACTTTAAACCTTGTTAGCAAGGGCAAATGAATGCGTACCATCTGAATAAAAGACAGTTTCGACATGAAAGAAAGAAAGTGTTTTTGTTTTTGTTTTTTTCCACTAAAACGCAAAAGAAATAACATCGCTTACCTTGAACAGTTTATCTTCAGTTACTTACACCGCGGTCTTTTTTGTATATCTTGTAAATTCAATACATACAAATATGCTTTCAAAGAGTGTATTATCATTGTTCTACGGGTTAAAGCAGATGGTCATTGATTAAGAATTTTATTTTAAACTATACATGTATCAATATCCATCTACAGATGCATGGTCACCCAATGCAATCTTATTTATTTTTAAGGGGAGATAAATGCGGTCACAGTGGCCCTACGAATTATGGCCCATGATGAGAATGTAGCCCTGTGAACTTTGATGAAAGATGGTTTAATAATTGAGACATTAAGGCCAAGATTAAAGTTTTTTCTCGCCAACGCCAACGACAACGACACCAGAGCGATGACAATACATCGACTTTATTTCAATGAAATGTAGTCAATCTATTTTTTTTCATCACAGGCAATAGCGTTACGAACGGTATCGAACCTATATTTAGAATTAAAAAGATTCAAGATTCAAAATATTTATTTCTCAACGTAAACGTAAGTATGTTTCTAGCTGCATACACACCACATTATAAATCGTAGATTTAAGGTCAAGTCAAATGTTGTATGATAATAAATATTAATGCTACAATGACAGTATCAAGTTTTGTGACTATTTGTACATAAAGAGGATGGCAAATATTAATGCAGTCAAGTTGAAAAGTATTCATGATGAGACAACATTCATAAGTTAAAATCAGTTATATGTCATGGAGCAAAATGTATAATTTATTCGATATTGGGGGGGGGGGGGGGTTCGTTGTTGATAAAGGAATTGCACAAACTAAATGCGTGATACACAAACTTCCCTAATCTAACTATTTTTTACATCTAAACAAATTGCATCAATTGACACAGTTTTACCATTTGAAAGCTTTGTCTGTTACGATAATATTTACTTATGTATTTGTAAAATAAAATATATTAAGAATTTCTATTTATGTGTGCCATCATCACATGACCGATCATATTCATTCTTCGAGCATGACTTCACATCAAAGAATGAATTTATGAATGGTTAAGATGCAATGTTTTTGTGTGGTATCGCAAGCATATGCTTCGAGGATACCGTATTCTATTTTTAACCGATTTCCCCAATGTCTGTGTTTATGAAAATATCGTTTTTCCGTGCAATGTGATCTACACTTGCCGAGTTTATTTGCCAAAATGCAAACCATTCAGTAGCATTAAGGCGGGAAAGTAGAAAAAAAGTTCTTTATTTCACCGATCATTAGTCTGTAAATGAGCGCTACTTTAAATGATAATTGTAGAATGACATACAAATAATACATGATCATCTTTTGAATTGCATTTATTTTCTGCATTGTTTTATCCATTTTTAAATTATGAATTAGTTTTTGTATTAATTTGTTCGTGTTTAATTATACAATTTGAATGCAGCAATATCATAAAGATTTAAATATTATTTAAACGGGGGAATAGCGATTAAGGAATCAATTTTGGAAACTATTTAAATTAAAAGCATTGTTGTTATATCGAACTAATTTGCTTTGGGAATGAAAAGTAGTATGTATAAAGTTTAAGTTATAGTTTTACTCATACAATGATGAAAATCAGTTAATTATAATGATAAAATCTGGTGCACAATTTCGCCTCAATTACCGTCACATTTTAGAGCAAAATGAAAATAAAACAATGCATGTACATAATATACAAATTATATAATAAATGTTCACGAACATGTATGCCCAACATTTCTCCTTATATGGTTGAAAAAAGTCAAATTTCAGATTTCTGAAATGTTGAATTGATGACAAAATGTTTTAGAAAACTGAGGATAGTTGAATGTTGACCGTAAGGTTTATGTGGGAGTATTCCATTTGCATTTTTAGGTTTTCGCCTCTGCTGGGCGAAAACCTATTGTTCTTCTTCTGTTGATTTGTTGTTGTTGGGTTTTTTTTATTATTTTTCCAATTCCACCCATTTTTGTGTCCAGCCTAGCGGCCAGATGAGAAAAGTTACAGCTATGAAATTTTGGGCATGGAGTCATCTTTATCTGAACATGTGCCTAATTGGTCAAACTTTTCACATTTATTTCTGATTTAGCCACTAAGGGGCGCAATGCATGTAATCACTGTTTTTCTAATAACTCAAAATGTTAAAGTCTGATTGAAATGTGGTTTTCAGCATTTTGTTCCTTGTTGACTGCACCACAGAATGTGATGGATTTCAAGGGACAGGGTATGGGAAATATTTGCGCTAGAAGAGTTTGAATGTTCTAACATTGCAAAAAAAAAAAAAAAAAAAAATCTGTGCAAATGAGAGTAGGTCTTCAAATACCTTTTCGTTCTGTTTCATATTGAAAATTGTGGCTGAGTTGAAATAAAGTGTTCAAGTTGATTAGGTTAAAAGCGAAAACCGAGATACCGCTTGCGGTTATAGTTTTTATTGTTCTTCCTCAGGAAATTAACATTGTGTGTATGTGTGTGTGAGCCCACCTGTAAAATTTTGTTTTTACATTCAATAAGTAAAGTAATTGAATTCATTAATTATATAAAAGTAATCTTTGTCGATTGATTTGGTCAACTTGTCACCTACAGTATTTCAATCATTTTGAAGCATTTGTCAGCATGAGATATCTATCCGCAAATGGTATACCTCTACACCAAGTCACACTATCCTGATAGTAAGTCTTAAGACAGTATCGTTTTATTTGCGGATGGGATCGAGTCCATTGACTTACTTTAGATCAGTTGTCATTCGACAAGAGTTAAGGTCGCTAACTTTTAAAAACACCACTTGTTGAAAGTGGAATTCCTCTGGTACAGTGCAGGATTGTTTGTTGGGCTTATCGTCCCACCGACAGTGTTTTAGTCATTTGGAGATAACGTCTACTTGAGACAGATATAGTGTTTCCATGTACCACACCCAGTCACATTATCCTGACACCTGGCCAAACAGTCCTGGATCTACCCTTATATGTTGAGCGCCAAGCAAGGAAGATATACCGTACCATTTTTAACCACTTTGGTATGTCGAGGCCTAATAAACATCTAACTCCTTACTAAATTTTATACATATGCTAACAGTTTTATAGATGCACTGAAACAGGTGAATATTACTCACTGAAAAAGGTGTTCATTATAAACTTAAATTGATGAGCATTATTCACTGAAAAACTGAAAAAGGTGTTCATTATAAACTCAAATTGGTGAATATTACTTGCTGGAAAATTTGTTCATTGTTAACTAGAGAATAAGTGGGCATTACTCGCTGAAAAAGTTGTTAATTACTAACTGAAATAGGTGAGCATTTCATGCTGGAAAAGGTATTCATTATTAAGGTGTGTATTCTAACTGGAATCATTGAACATTATTCGCTGGAATGGTTGAGTATAAATCACTACAATTATTGATCCTTACTTACTGATATAAATGAGCATTAATCATTCAATTAGTGGGCATTACTTACTGAATAAGGTGAGACTTAAACGAAGAAGTACTCACATATCTAAGAAACTAATTCGATACGAAGTACACACTGAATAGAATGGGTACTGTTCATACAATTGGAACACTGAGCAGTATACGCTAAATAGAGTGAGAACTGTTCATAACACTGGTTGAACAGTACACACTGAAAAGCATGTGCACCGTTCATATAACTTGATGAGCAGTACACACTGAACAGGATGATTACTGTTCATATAACTGGGTTAACATTGCACGCTGAACAGGGTGAGTACTGTTTATAAAACTGGGTGAACAGTACACACTGAACAGGGTGAGTACTGTTCATAAAACTGGGTGAACAGTACGCACTGAATATGGTGATTCTTCATATAACTGGATGAACAATATACACTGAATAAAGTGTGTACAGGTCATTTAACTTGGTGAACAGTACACACTAAATAGGGTTAGTACTATTCGTATATTTGGGTGAACAGTAAACACTTAAAAGTTGATACTTTGAAGAAGAAGTGCTAACATATCTAAGAAACTTATTCCGTACGAAGTACACACTTAATAGGGCGAGTACTCTTAAAAGAACTGTGTGAACAGTACAGACTGAATAGTATGAATACTATTTATATAATTTGGTAAACAGTACACACTGAACAGGGTGAGTACTCATTATATAACTTGGTGAACAGTACACACTGAATAGGATGTGTACCGTTCATATTACTGGGTAAACAGTACATATTGAATAGGGTGAGTACTGTTCATAAAATTCGGTTAACAGTACACACTGAATATGGTGAGTGCTGTTCATAGCACTGGGTGAACAGTACACACTGAATAGGGTGATTACTGTTCATAAAACTGAGTGAACAGAACACATTGAATAGGATAATATCGTTCATATAACTGGGTGAACAGTACACACTGATTTGGATGTATACCGTTCGTAAAACTGGGTGAATAGTTCATATTGAATAGGGGGAGTACTGTTCTTATAATTTTGTTAACTGTTCACACTAAATATGGTGAGTACTGTTCTTAAACTTGGTGGACAGTACACACTGAATAGGGTTAGTATTGTTCATTTAATTGGGTTAACAGTACACACTAAGTATGGTGAGTACTGTTAATAAAACTGGGTGAATAGTACACACTGGATAAGGTGAGTACTGTTCATATGATTGCGGGAACATCACTAAGTAAAAAAGGTGAGTATAGTACATATAATTGCGTGATCATCACTCAGTTAATATGATGAGACCTGTTCATATAATTGCGTAAACATCACTCACTGAATATGGTGAGAACTGTTCATACATTACTCAGTAACATAACACATGAACATCACTAGATGAATATGGGAAGTACTGTTCAACATCACTCAATAAATAAGGTTCGTATTGTTCATATAATTTGGTGAACTTTACAAACTGAATATGATTAGTAAAGCTCACTAAGTGCAATGATTGATGTTAAGATAATTATATAAACAGTGTTCACCTTATTCAGTGAGTATTGTACACGAACAGTTATAACCTTATTCAATGCAAAAGTTGCGTACCGATAATACAATTGGATGAAAAGTACTCACTTAATAAGATGAGAACTGTTCATATAATTCGATGGATATTACTCAAAAAGTGAGTATTTTTCATATTATTAGGTTAACAAAACTCACTAAATAATGGAGTATTATTCATATTATTGGTTAGAAACATTACTCACTAAAAGGGTGAATACTGTTCATGTAATAGGGTGACTAAATAAGGTGAGTACTATTCATAATTATTGGGTGAACAATACTCACTAAATAAGGTGAATACTATTCATGTAATAGGTAAACAGTATTCACTAAATAAGGTGAGTACTAAACATATGATTGAGTGAACAGTATTCACTAAATAAGGTGAGAACTATTTATATAATTGGGTGAACATTACTCAATAAATAAGGTGAGTAATATTCATGTTTGGGTGACGTGTACTCATTTAATAAGGCGAGTACTGTTCATGTAAATAAGTGAACATTTACTTATCAGGTTAACCTTTTAAGTTATTTTAGTTTATGAGTAAGACTGAAGTAATTAAATGAACAATGCGGTAAAAAACGGTGAGTAATGCTCACCTAATTTAATTTGATTTCTCACCTACTTCGGTTAGTTATGTTCACCTATATCAGTGACTATCACTCATCATGAATGGATTAACAATGTTCCTCAATATGGATGAGTAATTCTTATTACTTATGAGAACTAAATTCAATATAATAGGTAAACTTTTCTAACAGAAAAAAGCAAAAATTATTAGGAGGACTTTGCATGAGAGCCAACGACCAGGATCATGCTTTGATTGAGACCTCAACTGTAAAACAGTTTAGGTAGGATAAGTTCGCGGAAGCGAACTGTATAGATATGCATGGTCTGCATTGTGCAGAAACATGATGCAATCTTGAAAAATCTGTTCATACCTTATATACGTTTCGTGTTATGTCTTTGGCACGGGTTTACATTTTCAGTAATAATTATATTTCATTAAACATTTATTTTATTCACATTTAATTTATTTAATTTGTATGTTTTCTTTAAAACAAATCCAACAAAAAATAATTAATAATAATTTAGCCGTTTTACAAAACAGAGATTATTTTGTTACTATTTTTTACAACGTAATGTAAACATTCATCAAATAGCACGAGGATAATGTTATCATTGTTGTAAATCGGATAACAATAAGGCTCCAAAGTGGCGTAGTGTTAGCGACACCAAGTCATCAATGTATTTCAATTGCACCGCATGGGTTCGAATCCCGAAGGAAACAAATTAAAAAATATTAATAAATTTAATAATTAGACTTACATATATACTTCTTGTTAGATACTTAAAATATCAAATTATGTATATCTACACTGAAAATATTTAAAAAATATTTTCCTGAAAGATCAAAGCATATATACATACATATATACACACAACATATCTGTACATTTTTGCATATCAAATACACACACGCAAATGTTTATTCCTTATTCTGCTCACGTGAGAAAATAATATGAAAACCAGTGATAGATTATCAATGAGTGTGTTAATTCATTACCAATAATTATTGATATTCAATGACCTTTTCAGACAAAAAAGGTAGAGTATGAATATACAGATTTAATTGTTTTAACTGTTTTCATTTTTGTAATACACACAATAACAATGGAAAATAAAATGAAAATGGTAATCGAAGCAGTGCATATAACTTCCGCGTATCGCATTTGGCACACAATATGGGCTTTGGAATCGAGATGGAAGTATCTTTTTAGCATGGTCATTCTATTTTCTTTTCTCTCACTTAAAAAGACATAGAACAAGTTCTTAAAAGTGTTTGGTCGAAAATGGACTGGCCTACAGCGTGACAAATTAATTTTACACGACGGCACGCTGGAATAACCATCCTCGGAACCTACGCTAAATATTCGGCTATTATCTCCGTATATACAATGGTATTGCTTCGTTTTTAGTTGTGTGTGACGTAGTCACTCACAACCATAGTACCTACATTCTGACGGCCTGTTTCTCTACATTTAAAACCGAATAACCTCTCAATTTTGTATGACTGACCGAACGATTGAACAGAATTCTACAATACAGTTATGCTGAGATACAACCAAAGTAGTGAAAACTCAATTTTAGGAAAAATATAAATATTTACTGGGCACAATAAATGTATGTAGTTTAAAAGCAAAGAAGAACTATTATCCCTTGGATGTTGCATAACTCACTTTACCACGCGGAGGAGTATAGTTTCTTTCGAAAATGCCTGAATTTGGATGGTGGATGTGCAGGTTTCGGTTAGTTAACGTTGATTCAATGTCAATATAGAAAGCTTGAATTACGATAAAAAAAATCCGTGCAACCTCTTTATAATCACATCTAGGTGTCTCAGATACATTAGGGATATATCCGGGGGTTATTTGTTGCTCTATAAAAAGGTTGATACAGGTGTATATCAGCTATCGGAAGTTACTAGATCCACCGAGTTGCATCTATAAATAGAAACTGTGCCGTCGTTCGGTAGTACAAATCAAAGCACTGATAGTGCTAAGAGAACAATATTGTCTCATTTTTTGTTTATCACAGTACATTTAATAAACGGAGGTCAAATTTTCGCACAATACCAATAACCCCACTTTAACGTTGCGTTAACAGGGTCAATAGATGAACGCACCATCTGTTTCAACAAACTGATAATAATTAGCACATTGCCACTCTTACTCCCCCTAAATTTCTACAGCCTTCAATGAACAATCGTTAATTATTTTAATATAAGTTTAATATTTGGAAAACTAAGTTACCCTTAATATTTGCAGCTTGTCAAACCCTCTTCCACTTGAGACACACACAACTTTAGTGCCTTAAGCGCTTTGATTATGAATATTAATCAACTACTTGATGATCAATGAAACCACACGTAGTAACAGATAATTAATCGATCGATTGATTAATTAATGAATTAATGAATATATCAATTCATTCATTAACGTTTCTTTTCATGAACTTGTTATTACGAGTGTATTCTAATGAACATTATTGACCAGTGTATCCTGAAATATATTATATATTCGTGAAACAGATAATCATGTATACTTGGTACATGAGGGGCAAGGGGTATAACACCCTTTATTTTGAACTACTACATTAAAATATCAAATTTATATTAATATAAATATACTTACCTTATCACACACACACACACGTAACTGCCTTTACAAATATAATGAACAAGAGCTTTCTAGATAAAAAAGCTTTGTTTTGATATAAACATATACCTCAAGTAAAGAGATTTAGACATTGCGGTTACTTTCGTTTATCTCCTAGTTGCGTTTTTCTTTTCACTAATGTCTTTCTTTGATGTTATTCATCCAAATGCATTTAGAAAACAAAGTAAGTCTAGACCAGATAGATTTGTTCTTCATCTAATGTAAAACCCCTTACTTTCCAAATAATATACAAAACCATCTGTATGAAATTACTTCAGCAATACAAAACATATCAACACATTTTGCTAAATGCATGAAATTTTCAAAGTTAACACATGTTTATACCTACCATATGGGCAATTAAAATACCCAGAGGAAGCATATTATAAGCCCCTTTGCTAATTAAGAACTCACCCCTCCCCCTTTTTTTTTGGAAGAAGAAGAAATCTATATATCTTTAAATAGATATTAATTTGTTTGCAGTACTCCGACCCAGAACTTTTTAAGAGGGTACGTAGGTATAGATCTTTTAGGCTATTTTTCTTTATAGCTCTGTAAGCTAAAAGTCCTTCAAGATGAAAGAATGAATATATTAGAAAGCTTACTTAAGTTTTTAATTGCTTCATTAAATATTGGTTTGTTTTATGTATTCGAATGAATACTGCGGAGAACATCCGAATTAAAATGGCGTGAAAACAGTGGAAAGAACGAAATGAGCGAAATTGACGGAAATAGTGAAATAGGCGAACGGTAAAAAAAATGTGTCTGTGTTTAAAAAGCTTAAAAAGTAATTACGTCAATGCTGATTCTGTAAACCTGATGGCCACCATTTTTCTTCGTTTTATTTTACTATATTTTAACGAATTCTATCCAGTAAATCTAGGTGTTTCTCGGTACCTTTCAGGTGTATTATAAAGGTATATATTTTCAGGGAGCATGGCCACGGACTCCCCTGGTGCTGACATCAACTCCCCCTCCAGTTGAAAATATCTCGATCCTACCCTGCATAAAACCTCACTGTTAGGGACATCGCTTTGTATTTATAGAGCAAACGAACATATATTCCATGATGGACTTAGCATGTTATTTATAAATAGTGGATAAACAGTCAATATAATATTCTGTTTAATTAATCGAATTCTCAGATTTATTGACATTGAAAGTATTTCTTTTTCTTTTTTTTGTGGAGGTGAGGGGGTGGGTGAGGTCCTACCCATGAACCGTCGCGGGTATAAGTGTAAAGAATCAAGTATAGATTTAAATGTATAACACAATTTTGCATTTTGGAAATAAAAGAAGAAAGGCAGCTTCTAATGTACATGTTATCATGATAACTTCTAAGCAGAAAGCAGAAATAATAAATTTCATAACGAATATAGGATTATGTTTAAAAATGTATGTTTCTTTATCTGTAGTATAGTTGGACAGTATTGGCAGTCTATTTTATTTAAGTTTTATATGAATGAGGCACTGAAGTATTATTATTATTATTCAGATCATATTGGTTGCTGAAATACATGATCAAATCTGATTTAGAAACGTTGATAGATTTTTAATTTGTACATTGTAAAAAAAAAAAAGTACAATTTTCCGCAGGTTGATCTTGGTCTGCACAGGTCGCAAACGTAGTCACAAGTGCCCGCAGCAATGTAAAGGTTTAAATGATCAGCACAGCAAAGAAATATGATATTCAAAGCTTTTCGAAATTGAAGGTTGTATAATGTTTGTAAAATTGTGTATGCTTGAATTTAGTTTTATAGGTAAAACGCATTACAAACGCTAACTATTCCGTACTGCTTGCAGGATAAGAGAATGTGGTATTCATATACTTGTATGTTGTTTAAAAATACAGAAGGGGCCAAAATTTCAAAATCGCGGATCAGATTAAATAATGTATTCTTGAGTTTTACCGTTAAATTACATTTACCGTTAAATTGCATTACTCACGTAAAATGTCCCGTATCAAGTGTGTATAAGCAACACAGATATCCTTAACAATATTGACTCAATAAATTAAAGTGTAGTTAACCTGCACTTTACTAAATAAATAATGTCGATGTTGGGACTGGGTCACAGATACTAGAAAGAGTACTCTTTAGATCATCTGTTTGAATCCTAAAAATGAAAATAAATATTTAATGGGATGGATAATAATGGATAATTATTATAGCTATCTATATGTTTAAAAATACGGGTGCAATGTTTCATCACTACAATAAATAGTTTTTTCTGATTCATTATAGTCATGAATATCTGTTTTGCATTTGTAACAAATTACCCAATTTAATGCATTATCAAACCAATTCTTTTAACAGGGAAAATAGCAAGTAAGCCATTATCTTCATAAACCATTTCTAAAATAAGTGAAAAGTTACCATATCGATTTGGAAAGAAATTTCGGTTTATCGAATCTGAAGGTTTCGACATTACTATTTAAATGTGGAAATTCATAATATTAAGATATAAGGATCTAGTGCATAATTGCACCTTTGTCACACATATTATACTTTCATTCGAATTTTAATAGTTTTTAGGAATAATTGAAAAATACATAGCATCGAAAGCATGTCCTTTTATGCTCGTTTACGGGCATATTTACAATACGACCTTGATTGTGCTGTAATTTGTGATGCTAAGTTTCAAATTTCTAAAGGGTTAAAAAAGGCGCTTTGCCTTCGTTGTAGTATAACAATTCTGCAATTTCAAATACCAAGTTTTAAATTGTACGAAAATAAATATTGCATACACGAAAGCTTACATTTTTTACCTGAAGAGACACTTTTTCTTGACCTCTTAATTCACATTCCTGCAATCCATACACAAATAAGAAAGGTTATAAATTTGAAGAGCCAAATTGATGGTCGTTTTGTCCATCTAGCATTTCGTTATATACCGTGTTATCTAAAATCAGCAATGACTGTTTCAATACTCTCGGAGCATCCTGGATGGGACCAATACTGTACGCCTGGTAAGATCATGAAATATAGTTGTCCCAATGGATTCAAACCTAAAATTTTCAGAAAGTCCATGTACGCTATGACCTCTTGTCAGCTACATATGTATATGTTTATCTTATTATCATACTAATGTAAATTCACTATGCATAGCTCATGTTATACTATTTCTATACAGCCTCTTCAATCTTACTATGTATCAGTAATACTAATATTTGATATATTATTAGCACTAGCTGATATGCATTGTTATACAATATATGAGAATGTCTAACTTTAATATTTCATACATATTTATGATCAGACTTAAGAAAAAATATGTGGTTTTGTGTAAATGTACTAAATATCCATATCTTTTCACTTGATTGATTAATAAACTTACATATACATGTATATACATGACTGTTGTTTCAGATATATTTCCATTTGTTTATAATTATTATTTTTTAAAAAAGAGATAGGAATACCATATCATTATGTCAAACTTTCAATATAACACAGTGTTCGTAATGTTTCATGTATTATAACGTCAACACAAGGTGTCGTCTTATAAAATCCAATGACAGATTCGTACACAAAGACACTTTTATAAATCCAGTTTCTCTTAGTACTTTCATATCACAGGGATATAATTTCTACGGCAATATCAGAATATCTCACAGTAATTGCCAGTTTTTTGGTACATAAAGAATTATATTGCATATATTAAATATACCCCCGATGTATCTGCAATAGAAGACTGCGAAGAAGGCAAACACTGCTCATAAAATCATAGTATCTTTTAGCATCTCTATAAAACTCTTAAACGTTTCTTCAGGAGAGAGACATAAATATGTGTTAATGTCAGCCTTTCCTCAGTTATCACCTGATCGTTATGACATTCGAGGACATACTGTCTTTTATTTTCAAGTTAGAGATTTGGCCTTTGATATATCCATATATAATTAGAGAGCATATCATAAATCAACTTCTTGTGAATATTTTTCGACTCGTCCAAGGCAAATATAATATTCGAAAGGTTCAATTAGTTCGCATCTTGTTAAATTGTGTATTTCATTGTAAGACTCAAATCTGGGTCGCTCACATCGTGTGCCGATCTGAAAACGTGGTCCAATTTCCAGAACGTGGGCCGATTTCGAAACGGGTACGCATTAAACAATTCATTGGTAAACGATGGGAGAGGCGTCATTGATGATGGCAATGAAAAACATACATATGTATGTAATATATATATACAATGATATACAATGAACGTATAACACTAAATATATTGAAACATTTCGTTTAGGTTGTACACCATTAACCATTTAGGAAACAATACATGTGACAAAAAAAAATAGTGAGTAACTTATCAATTTTCTATGTATACATAATAATCAGTACTGCGAATAACGATGAATTAATCTTGTGGAAACCTAATAATATGCTAATTGGGAGATATCTACTGACTGTCTATCTGCAATATATGACGCGGATGCTACTGAAACCGCTAAGATCCCCTTCTTGATGCTGCTGATGGCAACAACCACGTCATGAATTATCAAGATGTGTTGCCTTTCAGTGGAAGATGTTCAGAAATTTCTTATTTATTAGTCACTACCAAATCAAATCCTGCAAGAGAAATTGCTTATGTTTGTTCGCGTAATGTATGTGAGTGTTACAAAAATAAGACAACAGAAATGTTCTCACATTTTTTTAATCGTTTTACCAGTCCCTAGTGGAACAGTTCAGAATATGTACTAAAGAATGTGTCATCGGTATAATTTGTTGACTTTCACAGTCTCTAGAACATCGCTAATTACAGTAGAGTACGTGTAGTAGAAATGAAACAAGGAAAATTAGGTCAGTTTAACTAATTATCAATATGATATTAGGTGTTAAGACAAATAAAAATACATAGAACAACGATAATAAAGTACATTGTGACTTTGTTTGAACCTTACTCTTTAAAATACTTAACAACTTTCATTTTAACATGTATCAATTGATAACTGGTTTTAAAGCTTACAGAGGATCTTACACAAGTATTTTCATCTCATATAAAGAATTTATGAAATTAGTCATTAGATCACATTACCCTCTGGCGATTGGTCAGCCATGTTTGTATTAACAAAAATGTGTATGAATACATTTGAGTTGCGGCGCGTGGAACTGTTTTTTCAATTTATATATTTATTTGATAAAAATATTACATGATTTTATTTACTTGTAAATAATCTGGGTTGCGTGATAAATCTGTTTATACCTTCTGAAATTCTATTTTTACATTTTGAATATCCCTCTAAATAGTTGAACAATAGAAATTACAATTGCAAATTTTAGAATAAACACTCTACCTCAAAAATAAACTTATCTAAAATGTAAGCTTTCATAATAGATCATAGGTGATATCGACTTCTTGGCATTCATATTTATGTTATAATCAAAATTTATGTTATATTCACAGATGGTCATTAAACTAAGAATTTGATGTTTAACTATATGTGTGCCTTACATATATCAATACCCATCTACAGAGGCATTGTCACCCAACGCAACCAACCAACCGATTGAAAAAAGAAATGGGTAGTTTCCCCATCACAGGCAATACCGTCACACACTGTAATGAAACTTCATTTAGAATGATAAAATCTATATTTAGATTTTTTAGTTTCACTTGGTGCTCATATTCACCCTTATAGCCTGCGTAAACATAAAACTTTTCAAGGCTGAACTTATAAAATCGCTACCATGAACTGGCGAAGACATGTTGCGGAAGGTGTCACGTGGTACCGCAAGCACCTGCTTCAGGGATACATGTACCATATTCTATATTTAACCGATTTCGTCGAAGTTGCGTTTACGAAAATAGCGTTTTCCCATGCATTGTGACCTACAGTAACCGAGTTTATTTGTCAGGAAACATAGAATTCACCAATATATACGAAGAATAGTATATTTTTTGTTTAATTTCTAATAATCTTCTTTGAACGAGCTGCTTTAAACTTTTTTATTATGTCTCTCATTAACACGTCCGTATTTGTAATTGCTTGCTAATTGTTTTCATTTAGTACGGTGCATGCCATATGACTTCGTTATGACAAATAACGGAAATTCCCAACGATCTTCGGGGAAATAAAATAAAATTTGATCATCTTAGAAAACAATGTTATCACGTTTCAAAAAATGCAAAGACATTGTGGAAAATGCATATTGAATTAAATAAAAAAAAAACGTACGGCTAGTCATTTTAGGTGTATAAAATAAAGAAAAATAAACATTTTTTGACATCTGAGTTTATATTTTGATCAGTACTTTAACTTTAGATCTAAATTCAGCTTAACAAACATTTGTTTTCTAGATATGGTGAGATTTATTTTTGGTGA
>CM037785.1:6928070-6978070 GCA_021229015.1 Solen grandis
AACGATTTTTATGAAAATTATCAAACAACAATATCAGCAATGCAATAGTGTCGTGGATTAAACAGTGGTTCCTTTAAAGCTCCAAACACTGGTGGAGGTGTGAAAAACAATCAACAGTAGAAAAGAGGGTTGCATTTGTGAAAAAAGTAATACAACCGCATTATCAAGCACTAAATAATAGCAGGAATAAAAGTTGTTTATCACTTACTCGTATACATCATTTTCATCATTTGCTTGTAGAAAAAAAACCCACCTTACATTAATAAATGTCAAATGGCACTAAAAGTAAAACACAATTATCATATATATCTAATGTTAGAATATAAATGTCACTGTAAAGATAAATGGCAAATTATGAAGACTTGAAAATATAACCCATAAACTTTACAGCCAAGGTCAAACTTGGTTCAAGGTCACATGACAAATAATGCTCAGATTTATTGTATATCTGAATATGAAGATTATAGTTTGAACATCTATGGAGTTCAAAATATTGACTTAATACAGGTAAGGGTCACAGCTTGAACGATAATGAGGTTATAACCATTAATCAAAAGGACCACAAAGCCACCCTATATCGCTTACCAGAGTACAACTGACACATAATTCATTCCAGGGAACCTACATTCTAAGTATTTGGGGTGAAAATGTAGTCTCTAGAGTTTTTATACCCCCGAAATGAAGTTTGGGGGGGTATATAGGAGTCACCCGGTGGTCGGTCGGTCGGTTGGTTGGTCGGTCCAGCGGTCCGTTGCGTTATTGGAATTCAATACAACTTCATGCAATGATCAAGCACATGGAGAGGAAGTGCAGTGCACAAGAACCATAACTCCATCTTGACTTATTACAGAGTTATTGCCCTTTGTTACTTTTCCTTGTCTGGAGCATAACTTGAAAAGTACAAGTTGGATTTCAAAACAATTTCATATAATGGTCAACCACAATATGAGGAAGTGCAGTGCACAAGAACCATAACTCTATCTAGAGTAATTACAGAGTTATTGCCCTTTGTATTTTTTTCCTTGTCCGGAGTATAACTTGTAACCTTGTCCGGAGTATAAGTTGTAAAGTACTGATAGGATTTCAAAACAATTTCATACAATGGTCAAGCACAATGAGAGGAAGTGCAGTGCACAAGAACCATAACTCTATCTAGAGTAATTACAGAGTTATTTCCCTTTGTTACTTTTCCTTGTCCATAGCATAACTTGAAAAGAACTGGTTGGAATTCAAAACAATTTCATACAATGTCAACACAATAGAGGAAGTGCATGCACAAGAACCATAACTCTATCTATTGTAATTACAGTGTTATTGCCCTTTGTTACGTTTCCTTGTCTGGAGCTTAACTTTAAAACTACTGGTTGGAATTCAAAACAATTTCATACAATGGTCAAGCACATCCTGTGTAACCCGGCCAAAAATCTGGAAAAAAAACTAATGTAAAAATGTCTTTTTCATACTCTTCTTCTTAATCCTAAGAACTTCATCATTTCTAAAGCAGTATTGCGGGGGTATTAATCACATTTAGTGATAGTTCTAGTTTCTATATTTGGGCACTGTACCCTTGTTTTTGACCACAGATGACCAATATCTGCACTGGACACTGAAACCATCAAAACACCTTTTTGACTGTCTCTAGATTTTTTGCCATGATTTTCCATATTTTTGGGTCTTGTGACTTAAGATTTTGACCACAGATGACCCATATTTGAACCTGACCTAGGAATCATCTAAACCTTTTTGAAAATTTCGAGGATAATTTGACTGTAAATGTAGGCTCTGAAGTTTTAATAAAATTTTGCTATTTAAAGTTGTTTACTTGCCTCATGGCATACTTTTTGATTCAAGACAACCCTTTTTCGATCTTGTCTGAAAAATTGATGTGACAAACATCCTGACAAAGTTTCACACCTGCAGCAATAAAGTAATCCCTGGAGTGTTAACAAACTAAATCTAAGTGTGAATGAATGACAGACATTGATAAATTCTACTACCTCATCATTAACTTATGGCTCAGGGGTGCTTAAACAATTTGCCCACTGAATTCACATATAAAGAAGCAGGACGAACACGTCTTGCTTTGTTAATGAGTCATTTTCTTAATTTAATTAACATGTTGCTGACTTTCTTCTTTATGTTTTCAATTGTTCTTTTGTGAACATTTCCATTGCTTTTTAAGCTTTGCTTCACTGCAATTTTTATGTCCTTAGTATTTGGACATTTCAACAATACAAAATTCACTGTAAACAGTTTTTTTAATTCCTCTTCATCCTCAGATGTCCATCTTTGCCTTTTTACTGGATTTGCTGGATTTCCTGAAAAAACAAAAAAAACAAAAGGGCCATGATGGCCCTAAATTGCTCACCTGAGATAAATAGTCTTTAAAGGAAACAATGTGAAATCTGGCTATTTTTGATATAAAAAGGCATGCAACTACTGACTAATAGTCTAACTCAGGAAAAGTTTAACTTGACTTGAAGGCTATAAACATCATAAAGTTTTTAGTTCAAAAGAAAAGAAGATGCTTGAGGGCAAACAAACTAATTTTTGGACGACAGACTGATGTGTGGACAATGGACATTCATCAATCCTAAAATGTTATCTGGAGCAAAAGTGGTGAGGTGAGCTATAAATGTGACTATATTATGTTTAAAGAATAGCGTTAGTTAGGCTTAACATTTATGGAGGAGGATTTGAAGTGAAATGTAATTTACAAAAGTAATTTTTGGACACGGAATGAAATTAAAACAAGAACACAATGTAGATTCATGTTTTTATTAATGGAAAACAAGTGTAAAGAAAACGAGATATGACACAGAAGTTAGGAATGCTCCTTAAATACACGTTTTTTGTTTTGCAAAAATTTCCCTGATACTGAATAAGACTTTTCAATGAAGAGGTAAAACAAATTTGTGAAGTGGAAACAAAATATAAATCCATATTTTTGACCTTTTAAATTTGTGTGTAACTTTGACAATAACACTATAGACCTTAAATTTTTAATGGCATTTTGTCTTATGATTGTGAAGATGTGTTGTTTATGAATGTATAATTCATTATGGAAAAACAAAGTTATGAAGTTGAAATGAAATATCAACACAATTTTGACCTTTGATCTTAAGTGTGAGCTAGATCAGGAGCTTTGCATGCCATATGGTTTCAAAATTGTGAACATTTGTGTTGAAAAACATTAATATCAAACATTGAATGGCAATGTTTTGAAACGGAAACAAAATATAAACCACATTTGATATGTTTAAACTTTGAGTGTGTCCTTGACAATGGAGCTGCAGAATTTTTTTTTTGCATAACACATTTTGTCTAAATTTGGTGATTATTTGTGTTGAATCAGTTTGAAAACTGTTAGTTACAAATGTCAATGTGTTACCTAAGACTAGACATATGACATAACTAGACAAAATATAAAAAAGGAACTTAAATCAAAACATATACAAGCATTTGGCAAAGTAAAAAAATACTTCCATTAAGGACATGTTGCAAAAGAAGTGTGCAAGGCTTTGGTACAGAATGTGAAATGAGAATTAGAAAAATTACAGCTGAGGCACTTTTTGCCGACATGTAACTTTGTTGAACAAGTTTCAGTTTGGTCTCTGCCACAGTACTTTCAAAAAAAAAGAAAAAAAAGAACCAAGGTAATAAGTCAATGTATGTTGGTATATGAAAAAACACCTAGACTTTCTTTCTATGTCTAATGAAAGGTGAAATGGGGTAATCATGTTCAATTGTCAGGTGTTTTTTTTTTTTGGTTTGGGGGGGGGGGGGGACTTTATAATCATGATGTGCTGTTAGGTTGACCAGGTTTTTTTAACTGTTATGTGCTGTTAGGTTGACCAGGGTTTTTTAACTGTTATGTGCTGTTAGGTTGACCAGGGTTTTTTAACTGTTATGTGCTGTTAGGTTGACCAGGGTTAACTGTTATGTGCTGTTAGGTTGACCAGGGTTTTTTAACTGTTATGTGCTGTTAGGTTGACCAGGGTTTTTTAACTGTTATGTGCTGTTAGGTTGACCAGGGTTTTTAGCTCACCTGAGCACAAAGTGCTCAAGGTGAGCTTTTGTGATCGCCCTTCGTCCGGCGTCCGTCGTCGTCCGTCGTGCGTCGTCCGTCGTCAACAATTTGCTTTAAACGACATCTCCTCTGAAACCGCTGGACAGAATTTAATGAAACTTGGCAGGAATGTTCCTTGGGTAAGGCTCTACAAAAGTTGCTAAAATAAAGTTGATCCATGAAGAACTCTGGTTGCCATGGCAACAAAAAGAAAAATAATTTGAAAACTTTAAAAATCATCTCCTTCAAAACTACTGGCCAGATTTCAAAATAATTTGGTACAATGATGTTCCTTGGGTCAACCTCTACCAAAGTTGCTAAAATTATTCCGATCCGTAAAAAAACATGGCCGCCAGGGGCGGGGCTTATTTGCCTTATATGTATATAGAGAAACCTTTAAACAACATCTCCTCTGAAACCACTGGACAGAATTTGATTAAACTTGGCAGGGATGATCCTTGGGTCAACCTTCACAAAAGTTGCTAAAATAAACTTGATCCATGTAGAACTCTGGTTGCCATGGCAACAAAAAGGAAAAAAAATTGAAAACTTTAAAAATCATCTTCTTCAAAACCACTGGCCAGATTTTAAAATAAATTGGTACAGATGTTCCTTGGGTCAACCTCTACCAAAGTTCCTAAAATTATTCCGATCCATAAAAAAACATGGCCGCCAGGGGCGGGGCTTATTTGCCTTATATGTATATAGAGAAACCTTTAAACAACATCTCCTCTGAATCCACTGGACAGAATTTGATTAAATTTGGCAGGAATGATCCTTGGGTCAACCTTCACAAAAGTTCCTAAAATAAACTTGATCCATATAGAACTCTGGTTGCCATGGCAACAAAAAGAAAAAAAATATGAAAACTTTAAAAATCATCTTCTTCAAAACTACTGGCCAGATTTTAAAATAAATTGGTACAGATGTTCCTTGGGTCAACCTATTTATCTCAGGTGAGCGATTTAGGGCCATCATGGGCCTCTTGTTTAACTGTTATGTGCTGTTAGGTTGACCAGGGTTTTTAACTGTTATGTGCTGTTAGGTTGACCAGGGTTTTTAACTGTTATGTGCTGTTAGGTTGACCAGGGTTTTTAACTGTTATGTGCTGTAAGGTTGACCAGGGTTTTTTACTGTTTGAAGTGGCACTTTTGCATTTGAGTAACTGGCTTTTTTCATTTTCAGCTTCAATGAAAGCAAAGCACACACTGCAGTTTTGCATCTTTTCTACAGACTCAGATGTAAATTCAATAACGTGTGTCTTAGAAAAGTCTTCAACATCAAGAACATTTTCGAAGGCTGTAATTGGAGACACCTGTATTGTCAACGTTGTATTTAGTTGAATGTGGCCATCAAAGTTTTTGGGAACAACATTTGTGAACTGATAGGAGGAGTCTGAATAAACATTTTCAAAAGCTCGTCCTTCAACACAGGCATTGAACAAGTTTCAGTTTGGTCTGCCACAGTAACATTTGTAACGTTTGTAATAGAACAAATGTAAGAAGTCAATGTATGTTGGTATATGAAAAATCTGTATTTAACTACAAACTAAGACTAGATAAGAATAAAAATAAAATTATAAAAGGAACTCGAATCCAAACATATACAAGCATTTGGCATGGTCAAAAAGTACTTCCAATGAAGAACATGTTGCAAAATATAGTGTGAGAGACATTCAACACAGGCATTGAACAAGTTTCAGTTTGGTCTGCCACAGTAACATTTGTAATAGAACAAAGGTAAGAAGTCAATGTATGTTGGTATATCAAAAATCTGTATTAAACTACAATCAGTGTTCGCGTTTACTTATAAATAAACAATGTTGACACAGCTCGTGTGTTTCTAGATGTTTTAATTCCGTACTTTATTGTTTACATTGCTAGACCATGCTTTCCGGGAACCTTAATGTATTCATGGTCTCCCGTTAGATTTACACGCATATGAATAGTACAATATATATCTAATTGTTGGACACTACATCCCTTCCTACCTAGATAAAAAAATACATACCAAGAATTTAAAGTACAAATCGGCATGGACATTGAATAACAAGGATCTCAAATGTTTGTTTCCAATCCAATGAAATAATCTTTCTGGAAAACACATTTTAAACACAAACAACGTAGTTTTGTGACGAAGTTAAACACAAAATGTATTTACATATACAACAGTTGTAAATTCTAAAAGTACCGTATGATTAAACACAAGGTTTAATACAACACTCGATTTCAAATGTCATTTGTATGTGATCATTTGTAGATCATATCATATGGCGCAAACATGATACCGATAACTATGGCACTTCAAGACATAATACTGATTACATGGTATCAATTACAATGATGAAACAAAACAATACTAAAAACATAATACTGGCACATAATACTGACTAGAAGAACTAAATTATAAACTACTACATGCAATGAATTTGCTGACTATGATTAATATGATTTACTTGTATGACAAAACTTTAATCATTATTTTACATCTGCCATTAAATAGTCATTGTATTTCTTTGGCATGCCAGCAGACCTAGCAGGGTTTCTTCTAGGAGCTTTGGGTTCAGGTGTGGAGTAGTGTGTTTCTGAATTTGGTGTGCAAAGTGTGGTATTGCCAGATTCATTGCAGGGAGAGGGAACAGAATCATCAGAGTGATCTGGGTATTCACACTCTTCATTTTCTTCCTCTTCTTCCAGCCTATTTTTGGCATTGATTGGTTTGAAATGGGAAGAATTTCTTGTAATCACATGACCATTGTGTTCAGCTGTGACCATACTGCCCTGTTTGTGTGTTACTGTGTAAGGTTTGGGGTTGAAGGGTGGTGTGAGCATATTTGTTCTGGGTTGTTTAACCAAAACATATCCGCGGTACCGCGATATAAACAAAGTTGGAAAGTGGGAGGGGTATGCCGCGCTGATAGACTACATTAAACATAAATTCACAATTAGTCAATTGGAAGAAAAATGTAAATTGTTTAAGGTAAATGCTTTATTTCATTCATTAAAGATGTTCCAGATTCAACATTAAGTTTTAAAAATGAATTAATGAAATAAATGCACACGATCTTGAGTGGGTGGGGTAGGGATGGATATTGCCAATATCGGCGTATTGTTAGTCACAATACATAAAAAAAATTCGTGGGGACATAAATTTGTGGATAGAGGCATCAACGAAATCAACGAAAATGAATCCCCCACGAAATATAATGATTTTACAGTAGGATACTTTCTTCTTCAGGGTCTACAACAATCTCCTCCATAGTTCGCCACCATTTTTCTTGCTAAGATGAATTGCATTTTAGGTCCACATAGTCTTTGAACAGTTTCTTGACCTTTAACTTGAAGTGCACATTATACAATAGGTTTGCACACATTATAGTATACGAGAAAAAATACTGATAAGGCAGTGTCCTTTCCAAAACTTATATAAATGTCTACATCCACATGAATGATATTTGATAGGCTACATATCTGAAATTGTTGTTGGTACACCATGTTCTGCAATTTTCAAAACCATTAAGAGTCATAAATCCTATAACATTCACACCATGATAAAAAAAAATCCTATATGTCAAGTGACAGATCATGACATAACTGAAGAGCCTGATTACACTCTATGTTGTCAAAAATAAAAATGAAATCTACAGGAAAATCTGCCATTATACTTACTAAATCAACTGCACTATTCAAACCTAGAATAAAAAATAAAAGGTTAAAATAATTAAAATACTTCTATATTCTTGCAAATCTTTTGATCAGAATATGTGATCACATGAATTTAAAAAAAAAAAAAAAAAAATCCAAATCCTGTGAAATCTAATAGGTAACATCTGGAACATTTGACATTAAATCAATGTCTGCAATTTAAAAAATACACTTTTTTGTTGTTAAAAATTAGACAAAAGATGTTTGATATATATGACCCCTCAAAATCATATGTCATTTCAAACAATCAAAATTACTTCACTGAGACCTTGACATTTGACTTTAAAATCATAAGGCATGCCACCTAATCTTAAGGAGGGGGGCATCAATATGTACATCAAATGATAGGACCTGAACTGAAATCTTGTCACAGCTGCTTAAATCTTCAATCCTTTCTCTCTTCAAAAAAAAAAAAAAAAAAAAAAAAACAACAACTCAATAATTAGGCATCATTTTTCTTGATATGATTAAGCACCTGAATACTTTCTTTCATTCCCAGCCACTTTTTGAGTCATTGGGGGGGGGGGGGGGGCATAAACATCATGTAACAACCAACCAATCAAAACAGTTTTTTACAGCTTAAATCTCCAACCCCCTCTTTCTCTTCAAAATCAAATAGGAGACTTTCTTCTTCGGAGTCTCCCACGATCTCCTCCATAGTTCGCCACCATTTTTCTTGCTAAGATGAATTGCATGCAAACATTCCTTCATTCCTGGGCACTTTCTGATGGTTTTTAGGTCCACATAGTCTTTACCTGAGTGACAACCAAACAAATATGGCCTAAAAAAATGATTTCTAATATTTTATGTCATAACCTATTTTGGACCCTAAGTGATCCAAATCTGAATTTAAAAACTAGAGCTATCACTAAGGTGGTGAATACCTAGAGCTGTCATTGATTGGGCTTGAGGCGTATCAACGATATCGATATATCGAGAACAAAATATCGACGATACATCAATATATATTGATACATTCACTGCTGTACTATAAAGACAATTTAGTTGTCAATAGATGTAAATAAGTCATGAATTTTTTTTTTTAGACCTGTTTATGCTATGACATGCTTCATCATACTTTTTCCACTGTGATAGAATATTCCTGTTGCAAATTTTGACACTTTAATTTATTTGCCGATATTATTTAACCCTCTATAAAGCTCCTTGTTGCTCCTTGTTATAAAACAGCACTACAAAAATGGTAAAATACAGATAATAAAAACTCACACAAAAGTTTATCCTTCTCCACTACTGAAACTTAGCATATACATGTACATTACAGTAAAATGTGCACGCATTACAATCCCCTTAACCCTTTACCACACAGTACATATAGCTGTACAGCATCCTTTACAGAACACTGATAAGATTACATCACTAATCTCTTACCTATATGGTCAACTGATAAGGCTGATATCTGATCTGAACAGGGGTTTCACACTTATGTGTGATTACACACACATTACACACACTAGTGTTAAAAATATGATTTTTTTAGTGTTTTCTGTAAGTTTGACATTATTTATGTCAATGTAAAGTTTGTAGGAAATTAAATTCTCTTTCCATTGGTACTAAATATTATACAGTTTTAAACCTTTGTTTAGCAGTAATAAAGTGTTAATATATATTTTTTTTTTTATATTTTCTAGAATTTACTTATTTTTAATAGTTGTATAATACCTAAAGTATTTATATCTATTATTTAGTACTTTGAAGTAAATTTGGAAGTAGTAAGGGATGAAGTAAAGACAGAAAAATCATATATTTTCATATATATATTTATATAGTTGCTTGGTCGAAATCGTCAGGCAGGTTGGGTCCAGGGTTGTCTGTGAATGGTTCAATCTGAAATGAAAAGAAGAAAAACTTTTTCAACTTCATGTTTTTTTTTTCTTATTCATAGCATATAATTTATTTTTCAGTGAAATAAAATTGAAAAAAGAATAAGTTGTTTTATCTATTTTTATACAATTTATTTTTCAGATCAATGATGAAAAATACTTTGTATTTTTTTCTCCATAATTTTATTATAATAAAGTATTTTTTATAAATACAAATAATATAATGCTATGCTTTTTTTTAATTGCTTTATTTAATCTTAAGTTATATTTTATTCTTGTTATTTTATTATATTTTATTCTTGTTATTTATTATGTTGCATGTTTTTCTGATTTGGAAAAAAAAAAAAAATTAAAAAAAAAATTATAAAAAAAAAAAGTTCAGGTTGGTTTTGAACCTGCAACCCTTGGCTTTGTAGACCAACGCACTAACCTCTACACCACAAGGGAAAGTTGAAAAAGAGCTTGTAATTTTATATTATATCACAATCAATTTCTTGTATTCAGTAACTAAAAACGCTGGTGGTGAAAAGTTACGGCCCCAATCAGAAATGGGTTCCTGATCATCATGATCGGACTAGGAAGAGTCATCAAAGGAAGAAAACCCAGAAAACTCAGACTCGCTAGTATCAAAATAAACTCAAAAGCAAAGCTTTCAGAATCAGATTCAGACATTGTTGTAAATCTAATTACGCAAGATGGTAGATTAGAAATTTTGATGCGATTAGGCAAGTGTTCTCATACGATTAACTGATTTGATCATTTTTTTCTGGCATATTCATAGAAGATCTAAGCTAATTAATATTCAAAAATATTGAAATAAGCTTTCACATTGGCAAAAACAATTGACCAATGCAAAACTGTCTGTCCACCTGTGATTTTATTGCAGGCTAGAGTATCCCTTATCAGCGTCTGCAGACCAGTACTGTCCACGGATTAGCCATAAGTTACGCATTGTTACGTAATTGACTGGTGATCAGTGGCCAGTAGACCACGCTTGATTTCCGCTCCAATTACTTCAAAGGCCATAAATCGTTTAAAGTTAGCACTTCTGTATTAATCAGGGGGTCATAAAACAATAACGGTTTCTTTTGTACTCTTTTTTGTATGACGTAAGTGAGATGAACCCCAGCTAACTTTAGGTACAATTTACTCAAAAACTATTAATAGTAACCCTATACGATTTTCTGAAAATAACAATGATGAAATCCCATACTTACAGGAAGTAAACATCTGGAAGCCATTTTTTGATGAAAAATGCGAAAATAAAGCGATTTATTTTGACACACGGGGAAATAGGGTTAAACGGGTCTGTAAACGGGAATATAGTATCGATACGGCTACCGATAGACACGGGAATATACGGGTCTGTTAGGTAAGGGAACGGGTCTCAAATGGCCGTAACACGGGAATATACGTATCGATACGGCTACCGATTTTTTGCCCCCACTGCGAGTTTTCTTTACACACTATACGACTTAACTCGATTCTCAATCACAGAACTGTCATATTTTTTTTCTGTGTATGCAACTTACTTTTTTTGCCCCCACTGCGCTTTTTATCTTGATGAAAGTTTGAGTCAGAGTCCGAACTGCTATCCCCATCAGCTGGCGCTAAAATATTGGAGAAAAATAAATTTCCATTTAAAAAAAAAATTAATAAATAAATAAAAATTTCCATTAGAAAAACAATAAAATGCTACTCATGAGTAAAAACTTAAAAACGTCAACAAGTTTAAAACTGAATTATTTCCATTAATTTAAGTCATATGGAGACTTTTTTTATTCAAGCTGACACAATGCAGTATCATGGTGTAGAAATTTTAGCATGATACCACACTCAGTCATATTATCCCAACTGAGTCTTGAAACTACCCTTATATATTGAGTGCCAAGCAAGGAGCTACACCTTTTTTTTTTGGCAACTTTGAAATGCAGAGAACAATGATCAATGTACAATCTCCTAATTCAAGGCAGTATATCTATATTTTTTTTAAGACTGAGGCTGTTAAGACAGAGCTTAACCATAATTTACCATTCATTGTTGAAAAATTTGTACTAGACCTTATTGATTTTTTTACAGCTGACGTAATTCCTAAAGTTCAAAATCAGAATTAAGGTGTGCAACAGTGGCCAACATTTTTCACAAACAAGTCAGCATGGTCAATAAAAATAGGTAAAATACAGAACCCCTATATCTTAATAGTAATTATTAATTGGTCTGTACCTGCTTCAACTACATCCCTTGCTACTGTATCACACTAAGGAGCAACAAACAGCTTAAAACCTGATCAGCCTGCAAGTAACTGGCAGGCTAATGTTGTTGTATGCTGTTCACATACGCATTTTTGTGTTGTCTTGAATGAGGTATTGGGTAAAAATTTGACCAAAATACTCATTATCTCCATAGCAGAACAGTAAACATAAGTAAAAACCATGCAAAATATGTTTTGGTTCACCATACCTTTGATATATATATACAGTAAAACCTCGCTAAGTGGGCCACCTTTGAGTCTTTTTCAAACTGTCCCACTTAGTGAGGTGGTCCTTTTAGTGAATTTCCACAGTATAGATATGAAATGTATATGTGCACGCACTATACTGTACTTTTTATTAACATTATTTTGTTAAGTTACACTGTTAAATGTAAATTTGCATTATATGTTAACATAGTATTAAGTTATTATTTTGACACAGATAAAACAATATAAATGACACTCAACACTTAATTATTATTTATTATTTATCAGCTAAAAAACGTTGAGATTGACCAGAACTCTCTTTAATAAGAGAGACCTTTTCCGCAAGAGAGAGTTCTTTAGCAAGCAGGTTATCTTTGACTACCCATCGTCATTTAATTACAGCGGTATCTAGAGAACAATTTATACAGGAGGCTTGTCTCTCACAAATTTGACATCAATTACTCATTAATACTGATCAATATAAAGCAATAACATTAAAACTTACCGTCAATTGATTAAAGAAAAAGCCGAAGAATTTGATCTGTTTTTAAACATCATAAACAAATTGCCTTAATTATCGACTTCTTTATGGTAACCTTAAGTGAATCTACAATGTCGTTATTGAAAGTCATTAAGTGTGTACACAATCGCAATCTCTTGGCTGTGTTTGCAGACGTGTGAACTGATCAGTGACACTTGTGTAATTGGACCACTATGTGATGTCCCACTTAGCGAGGATTAAAAAAGGTGTGAATTCATTAATTGGTTCTGAAAAAACTGTCCCGCATACCGGATAGCGAGGTGCCCCGTATTCCGAGGTTGTGGGACATTAGAATAAAGAAGAAAAAAAATGGTTCTGAAAAATAATGTCCCGGGAAGCGAGGTGCCCCGATTTCCGAGGTGGTCCGCTTGCGAGGTTTTACTGTAGTGCCGTCCCTCATTAATGAAGGCTGCAGTTGCATGTACTCTGTAGTCGAGGCTCTTGGTGCTTCCATAGTGGTGGCTTTTAGGAGCTCTTAAGGTCACTTCCTTATTGCCATGCTCACATTGTTGACTGAAGCCGAGGTCAGAGTATTGGTGAGCACAAGCAATTACTGGCACAAATATGTCCTCAAGGCGTGACTGTAGTACACTGTCTTTAAGTGGTACTTTGTATGGCAAACTTCTGTGAACATACCTTTCATGAGGCCTGCGTTTGAAGTTACAGAATTTTGATGTACACAGGGAGTGGTTTCCAAATTGGTGAGGGATTAGGGCTGTCAGATTCTCTTTTAGTCCATCAGGTTTGCCTTGATTTGTAGCAAATGCATACTTCAAACATTTCTCAATATGGCAGATGACAGCTTTTCTGAGTTTTATACCTTTCTCATTCTTAAGGGAGTACAGACTTTTACCAACATTCTTGACAGTGTGGTTTCTGTCAAATCTCTTTTTCATGTTTAAATTCATATCATTTTTGAGTCTGGCAATCAAAGTGTTAACACCATCTCCCTCAAGAAATTCTACTGGTGTTCCCTCCTGAATCAGGTCCTGTACTCCCTTAACACCACTTGTACTTTCCATCATTCTAGCACTACCTACATGGTTTCTTACACAGCAATGTTTCCGGACAGGCTCTCCTGGTCTTCTCCTCCTCCACCAGTTACAAACACCACAAGTCCTATGGCTCACAACAGTCTTCACCACTTTTTTTCCATAGGCAGATTTGCTCATGAAAAATGTATATGCTGAAATAAAGCAAAATAAAAAATACTCTTGCATATATTCTGATTATGATTCTTATCAAATTCCTACCACACAACAGGTTTGGTTAGGTGTTCTTTTATGGTGTTTATTGTCACTGTGCAAGTACTTCTGGTATATAGCAACATCCAGCTGATTAGAAATGGAGGAAGACCCCAAGTACACAAAATACCTCGGTTGAACCATTGACCCACTGCAGGCCAGCTGGAGGACTTCCTCACATGGAATCCACATCAACAATGCAGCCGGGATTCGAACCCATAGCAGTGAGAGGCTGAGCGGTATTGAGAATAAACGACTTTATCCACTCAGCCTCGGGGACCCCCAACATAAAATACACAAGACGATTCTCTTTGATGACAAAGTTGAGCTAAAAGTAAGCAAAATCGACCCACCACAAAGTAAAACATTCAATTTTTTGTATGTATCACTTAAAACAAGCAAATTTCTAATCAGCTTCAATGTCATTTGATAGGTAAAATGTTTGAAATTTATTCTAGCTCAAGTAGTTTTCATCATTTTATACGGATTGACCTTGTTGGAAATCTCATTCAGTACATTATCAGACTCACAATTGGTTAGACTCCTGGTTGAGTTCACTTATATCCAGTAATAAAGTTCACTCAGTATGAGCAATGCAGATGGTGGAGTATTGTACAGTAACTTACACGTGAGACTGTCATATCCTCACTTGTGCCATGCTGTGTCCACAGCAGAAGACACTCCATAGCGACTGCGGCATGGAAACTTGGATGATAGATCAACCTTAGACTTCCTGTTACTCTGTACTATTGAAGTCTTTTGTGGATGGTGATTCTCACAGCTGATCTGCTTGTTACAGGAGTTCTGTCAACAGCAAAGTAGTTTATAGTGATTCTCATCAGTACTTTCTAAAGATAAACACATTTTGTCAAAAAAGAGTTTGTGTGAAAAATAGTTCATTGAAAGAAACAAGGTCTTTAAAAAAATTCAAGTTGAGAAAGTCTTACGGGATAGGTAAATATGGCTTAAATAATGTTAACAATGATCACCCTTCATCATGATATGATAAGACTCAGAAGAAAATCCTTCTTTTATGCAAGGATGTCTCATATTTTATAACTAACCAATCAAAGAATTTCATTTGCATTTATCTGTAACATGCACAAAATAATAAAATGAATAAAAAAAAAATACTATGCACACCCGTCTATAGATATTCCATGGTATTCCACGGTGTGCCATGGAAATCCATGGAAAAATATGCCACGGAGTATTCGGACTATCAACTTTTCCAATAACAATTTAAAAAATTTGAAGAAAAAAAGGAATGCCATGGAGAACTTACGTTTGCCACGGAAATCTGCAGTTTTCCGTGGAAAGCCATGGCTTTCCGTGGAAAGCCACGGCTTTCCATGGAAATCTGCAGTTTTCCAGGGAAATTTCAATTTTGCCGTGGAATTCCGCGGCTTTCCGTGGAATGCCATGGAGTATTCGGACGGATATCCTCGACAATGTCCGTGGAATTCCGCGGCAAAATGCAATGTAGATGGAAATCCGCGGCAAAATTTAGATTTCCATGGAAAAAAAAGGGCTGAAAAATAAAAAAAATCTGGCTTGAAAAATCAAAGATTATGTAATAAATGGCAACTTCTATAACAAGTTTGTCTATAAATCATATTAAACAGTAATTTGAATATCTAGACAAGAACATATATACATAATCATTGCATACCACAGAATGGGTCTTCTTTTTGCATAAAGGGATTCTCGGCAACATAAGCATTAGTTTTTCATCACTTGATGAAAACTCCAAATTCTGCTTTTAATCCTTATATTTACATTATATTTTCCATCTATTTTAGATAAAATTATTACAGCAATTATTACAGCATATTTTCATTTTGATATTTAAAAAATAAACTACATCAACATACTGAATAAGTCCATACATTTGTATAGTAACTTACTGCAAACCTCACATGGACCTAATGACAATGCAACGTCTCATTAGCGAATCAAAATTATGCAACCAATGAAATGCAAACTGTCCTTTTTAGCTCTGTTAAGCTGCTAAATTTTTATTATAGGATTCATTTTTTCTGGTCTTTATGCATGTGTAAAGAATGTCAAATCGTGCACAAATCTGACAAAAAGTCAAATAAGTGTGGAACCGTTGTGAACTTCATTCAAGTTCGCATATTGTTAAACCGACCTTTAAAATGTTGATGCTTCTTTGTTTACCCGAGAAACGTAAAAGTAGTCCCGCTCCAGGGTTTTATCGAAAAATAAAAGTCTTAAAAAAAAAAAAATTGATGTTGTCCAATGAAAATGTTTTAAATACAAAATTATATGATAATGAGATTGGAATTATTGGGAAATGAAATGCAGTTAACCTATATAGTTCATTTAAAGACGATATCTAGATTTTCTTCCCTCCCATAGACTTTTTTCATTTTTTTTATATTTTGTAGAAATAAGTTTGAGAAATTCAAAAATGCAAAGAAAAAAAGGGGTCACCGAACTCGTTTTTGAGATATAGCTCAATTTCATAGTAGGTGTAGATGTCATTTCTGGAACTGATTCAGCATCAAATACAGTACATACTGATATATACATACTGATATGTAAATGTTGGTTAAAAAGACAAAACATAACTGAGTGCATTATCTTTTCACCTATAAAATTTAATATGATATTTATTTCATTGATATAAATGCTTATACAGTGTCTGTGGTGGTATCTAATATCAAAACTACATTTCATAGTGGTGGGCTAGTGTGAAAAATAGTCCCACAAGTTCAACAACTATTCACACTAAATCTTCAATTACAAAAAAAACTGTTCCATAGAAATTTCTTAAATTCATATATATCATTGAATAATATCTACTGAAGACATACATATGTAAAAAACAATGGGTCATTATGTAAACCCCGACATTTGATAAAATATTAAAAAAAGTTGTCATTATCAGTAACCATCATAATGTAACTGGTATTGTTTTCTTATTTACAGTATTTTATCAATAATAGTGAAAATAATTTTTAAAAAGATGTACTAGATCTATAAATACCAAAGGATCACAAAATGAGATGCTCTCTGTGTCCTTGACCTTGTTTTTAAAGCTCAATGATAATTGGAAAAATGTCAAATTTTGACACATTATAGTTAATATCTGTAGAAATGCCACATGCAAACTAAAACCATGATATTTATTTATTAATTATTTCTATGAAGAATTTTTAATATTTAGAACCACTTTCTAAAATTTCATAAATACAGCATAAATTTGGATGTGTTTTAAAAATACACATTCTTTGGTTTCAAACTATAAACTACTTCGGTTCATTCAGATAACATAATGATAATTAAACATGATATATCATTATTGCATACAGTGGATTTTAAAAAAGTGCTTTACACAGAAATATTAAAAATATACATACATGTACCAGGGCTGTCCCAAAATAGCACACTTATTCATGATTTACTTTTGCTATCCATTACAGCATAAAAACTTGTGTTTACATGTTTAACCATTCATTTGCAATAGTGTGATATACTAAATCGATAAGGGTAAATCTAATCCATTTTCAATCAATGTATTTTCTGAACTCAGCGTCAAGTTCTAAGCTGTTTGCCAATCAAACACAAATTTTTTGGCATTTAGCATTCTGAAACAAGAACGTGTTTGGTAAACACAAATGCTCCCGGCTCAAAATCTTGTCAGTAACAATATTTCAAAAAATGTTTACGCATTCACTCAGTTATGGACAGAAAAATTGCCAAAAGATTGAAAGTCATGGCATTTTGTAGTTGTGAAAAATATAAGTTGGCAAGTCATTGCTATGACTTGTAATGAAGTTGAAAAATATTCAACTTTATCAAAAATATATAAATGCAAGACTTTACCATGAACCCAGAGACCCTAAACTCCATCCAAACTTAAAGGATCACCTATGGTATGTTCCTTGTAAATATGAGACATCGGTAAAAAATACAAAGGCTATAAAAAAAAGTGTAAAAAGATCTATTGTCATCAAATTCTCCCTTCCCTTATCGAAATGAAATGGCTTGAAACACCATTGAATTACCATTTCTCTTAGCAGAACCAAATGTAGCACAACCATTGAAACTCCATCAAAACACCATTGAAATTCAATTGAAACACCATTGAAACTCCATTGAAATGAGCCGAAATATGCAAATGAGCTCTCCCTAAAAAATGAAAAATTATTTTCAATGGTATCCAATGAGGGATTTTAATGGAATAAAATGTTTTTTTCAATGGTATTTTGGTGGTGTCATTTTACATAAAGTAATGGTGAATCAATGATTTAAAATGAAATATCAATAACCTTCAATGGTAATTAATGTAAATTCAATGGTGCCAAATAATACTCATGCAGTGAGTATGGTGGACCAGGGGATTTAAATTGGCAACATGGCTGGATACAAAAATAATTTTTATTCATGTCATCACATCCGTATCAACAGTCTAAACAATCTTTTTTTTTCCAAACAAATTACAGTGACCAACATGGATATTGATTCCCCATGCTTAAGAGCAGTATCCGGTTTCATCCTTTATTAATGTTTTTTGTTTTTTCATAATGCACTATAGCCTATTTTCCAAGTCCTGAACAACCTCCTCTTTCTCCACCTATTGTATTAAAAACACTTATAACATTTTTAAAACTTATTATGCCACCTGTTGGATGCCTTGAATTCACTGAAGTCCAAGTTCCAAAGCGATTTTCCTTGAATTCACTTAGATCAGTGGTCCTGATGATCCAATGCGCCATGGGTCAGAGATCAGTTTCCACTTTGAAAGAGGAATGTCCAAGTCCTTGTTGACATTCCTGAACATATGCTGATGTTACACATAAATTTACATTGAAATTCTGCTCATCTTCTGCAAGGACTTCAGCTTTCTTCCTCCCACATGTCTGAAACTTAAAAAAGAAAAAAAGAAAAGTAAAATGATTTTAAAGTAAAATAACTAAGAAGCGCAAAGCCTATAGCCTGCCTTTGTATTTAAACATTTAGTGTTTACTCAGATTTGATCATTGAACCTTATTCCCATTCATACCACTATTAATAATAAAGATGAAGTTCTGACTGTGCATGCAAATGTGTAAAACCAAAATTTTCTCATCATTATAAATTCCAAAATATTTTTCCATCTTACAATGTCAGTTAACTAGGAGAAATTGAGTTCAGCCACAATCAAACTCAGTTGCAATAGAAGTAATATGACAGCTATTATTTGAAAACTAAGTTTGAGAGATATAGTGCTGTTACACTGCAGCATCACGCCATAGATAGTTGGCATGACACCACTCCCAAGTTGCATTATCCCCAACACCACGACTGGGACCTATTTTAATATGCTGAGCACCAAACAAGGGAGATACAGTGCCATTTTCCTTTTAAACTTTCATACGTTGCTGCTAGGGACAGGAACCCATGGCTTCCAGTTCCAGAGGCAGACATTCTTACCACTGGGGACAGTGTTATGTAAGGTAAACTGCCTGTCTAATAAACTACCATGAAAAAGGTAAAGGCAGTAGCATTGTGGATGTCTCAAGTTGTTCTTTGATATGTGACACTTCAGTTTTCAAGGATCATAGAAACTTTTCTTTTTCTCAAAAAATGTATTCATTTCTAGAATAAGAGTCTATTTACCTTTTGTTAATCACTATGATCCAAAGTCTGTGTTGTTTACAAAGTGGACAAGAGGAGGCATCATCCTTGTTGAAAACATGGCTGGACATGTTGCTAAAATAAAAACAAAAAAGTTGTGTTAAATCAATCAGATTTCATTTTATTACAGCAATGACAATGGACATAATATAGCTGAATTTTATTCAGCATTCAATGTTAAAAAATTACAAGTCACTGCCAGCAGTTGGTCATGAACAAATATTCCAACAGAAATTCTTATACATCTAAAGGAGTAAATAATGTTTTTTTCCTTAAATTTTTATAGATCTACATGTAAGATAACCAAGCGATGATTAAGTGTAAACCAAAATGAGTTTTATTGCGGATCACACGTTTGTTAACAGATTTATTGTATATACAATGATTTTTCACCAAGGCCTTCCTTTTTTAGCTCACCTGAGCACAACGTGCTCATGGTGAGCTATTGTGATCGCCTTTTGTCCGTCGTCCGTGCGTGCGTGCGTGCGTGCGTGCGTCCGTCGTCAACAATTTGCTTTAAACAACATCTCCTCATGAACCGCTGAAGGGATTTTGACCAAACTTCACAGGAATCATCCTTATGATGCTCTCTATCAAAGTTGTACAAATTATTCAGATTGGTTAAAAAAGTAGGTCACAGGAGCTAAAAATAGATTTTAAAAATGCAAACTTTGAAAATCTTCTTCTGCAAAACTGCAAGGCCTAGAGCTTAGATATTTGGTATGTAGCATCATCTTATAAAAATTTTGAATCCATTAGGCCTAGAGCTTAGATATTTGGTATGTAGCATCATCTAATGGTTCATTACCAAGATTGTTCAAATCATAGCCCTACGGTGATAAATGCCCCCGCACCAGGGGTCACTTGTTTTACAAAGAGTTATATAGGAAAATGTTTAAAAATCTTCTTCTATGAATCCATAAGGCCTAGAGATTAGATATTTGGTATGAAGCATCATCTTATGGTTCATTACCAAGATTGTACAAATCATGACCCTATGGTGATAAATGACCCCGCACCATGGGTCACTTGTTTTACATAGAGTTATATAGGAAAAACTTTAAAAATCTTCTTCTATGAATCCATTAGGCCTAGAGCTTAGATATTTGGTATGTAGCATCATCTTATGGTTCATTACCAAGATTGTTCAAATCATAGCCAAACGGTGATAAATGCCCCCGCACCAGGGGTCACTTGTTTTACATAGAGTTATATAGGAAAAGCTTTAAAAATCTTCTTCTATGAATCCATAAGGCCTAGAGATTAGATATTTGGTATGTAGCATCATCTTATGGTTCATTACCAAGATTGTCAAATCATAGCCACGGTGATAAATGCCCCGCACCAGGGGTCACTTGTTTTACATAGAGTTATATAGGAAAGTTTAAAAATCTTCTTCTATGAATCCATAAGGCCTAGAGATTAGATATTTGGTATGAAGCATCATCTTATGGTTCATTACCAAGATTGTACAAATCATGACCCTATGGTGATAAATGCCCCGGCACCATGGGTCACTTGTTTTACATAGAGTTATATAGGAAAATGTTTAAAAATCTTCTTCTATGAATCCATAAGGCCTAGAGATTAGATATTTGGTATGAAGCATCATCTTATGGTTCATTACCAAGATTGTACAAATCATACCCTATGGTGATAAATGACCCCGCACCAGGGGTCACTTGTTTTACATAGAGTTATATAGGAAAATCTTTAAAAATCTTCTTCTATGAATCCATAAGGCCTAGAGATTAGATATTTGGTATGAAGCATCATCTTATGGTTTATTACCAATATTGTACAAATCATGACCCTATGGTGATAAATGCCCCCGCACCAGGGGTCACTTGTTTAACATAGAGTTATATAGGAAAATCTTTAAAAATCTTCTTCTATGAATCCATTAGGCCTAGAGCTTAGATATTTGGTATGTAGCATCATCTAATGGTTCATTATCAAGATTTTCAAAATGGTGGCCCTTTGGAGATAAATGACCCCGCACTAAGTCTTCTCCTCTGAAACCATAAGGCCCAGTGCTTATATATTTGGTGTGTAGTATTGTCAGGGCTAAAATGTTTAAGATTGAGTTATATCAGAATTCTTGTCTGTTTAAAAACCTTGTAATCAGTTGTAGCAATGGTACTCAGGTGAGCGATCCAGGGCCATCATGGCCCTCTTGTTAAAAATTAAGTACGATGCTAACCGTGGACGATATGACCTGCGATCGATTTCTTTTTTTTTTTAAATTTCCTGAAAGGTTAATTTGCACATGTTGAACACAAATATATATTTATATTCTGGAAAGCAAATAAAAGAAATGCGATTCAACTAAACATTGTATGGATTGTGTTATACATCGACGGGCAGAAAATAATCTCATCGCCATTTGCAGACGAAACAAAGTCACTTATTTTTTTTATCGATAAATGGAAAGTAATTTCATTACAAACATAATTATAATACTCATAACTATATTGAATATTCTTACCTTCGTCATAAAATGGATGTCATCTGCGAAAATATTGCGAATCAATAACGTTATCACCTATTGTTGACACTGTTTGTTGTTTGTCGTTCTTTTCAAAATGGCGGATTGATGCACCGTTGCGTTATTTTCGGTTTTCAAATTTAAAAGAGGGAAAGTTAAGATCAGTTACGAAACAAAAACTGGGTTTCGAAATAAGGTTTAAAGAGTGGGTTGTCCAAAATAAAATATTAAATATAAGTAAAAATCATTGATCTACGTAGAAATTAGCGTCATTTTTCGGCACTACTTTTCCTCGTAGGATTGTCCTACAACCTTGCAACAACTTCCGAACTTTTATTCGGGGCGCGGTTAATTCGAACGAAAACCATTCGTAACCTTTTTTTTCGATGCGTAACAGTTTTCAAAAAAAAAAAGAAAAGAAAAGTGAATCACCTAAGATTTCTGTTAAAACATCAGTTAAAAGGTCATAGTAATACGTGCAGTTATATGTAGTTAGATTTAATCGTTTTTGTTTCAATCTAATATCCAATAAGCTTTTAAGCTTTCGATTTAATCCTATTTTGACCTCTACAAAATTTGTTCAAATTGTTCTGGTTAGTTAATAAAAAGGTCACAAAATCAAAAGGGTTGTTTTAATGTAAATCTTTGAATTTCTTGTACACTTGTAAAACCATGTCTTTATCACAGTGTTGGTAATGTTTTATTATGACCTACCATGCTGATCAGGTTCCGGCCGGTTATTCACCATGGTTTAATTGGCAGTTATTATCAAAGCTTATTTCACCATGGCTGACCATGGCTGCCCGGTTCCTGGCCACCATGTTTGATTTCATGTATTTGATGGGCAACATGGATGATCATCAAAATGAATGAAATACAATGGTGACCATGGTCATAATTTCGCTTGGGATTTGAATTTACCGTCGCTGCGACAGTATTTCAGTCATATAGTGATTTCATGATTATATTGTTTTCTTTATAGTCCAGAAATAAAGAAAAAAAATCTAAGTTCAAATTTTCCATTGATTAAAAACATCTAAGTTATTTTCCATCCCAAAAATTATCTAAGTTATTTTCCATGCTATTTTCCGTCCCAAAATTTGACTAAGTCCAACTTTCCGTGGCATAATTTGAAGATTCCGTGGAAATCTATTGATGGTTTTAGGAATTTTATTCCGTGGATTTCCATTTTCCACCAAGTTTCCATGGATTTCCATGGAAATCCATGGAAAATGCCTAATGACCATGGCACATGTAGAGACGGGCAGTTACCTTAGGGGATTCCCCTCTTCAGCATAAGGTTTCTTTGCTTCCTGTAGATCCATGCTGCTACTACTGCTGTCTTTGTACATTTCAATGTATAAACCCTCCTCTTCTTTCTTGTTTACTATATAATAATCAATAACATACAATATTTATAAAATTTTAAATCAAATCATAAATTAACAAATATTTAAGAACAATGCATACTTGATGGAAGGTGATGCATCTGGTAATGCACTGACTCCAAGATCTTCTACGAAGTCAGTCATCACTGATTGGGCCTCTCTAATTTCTTGCTCAGCAATATCCCTGAAAACAAAGTATAAAATTTAGTGATTGTTTTTGTGAATTTATTTTCATTTTACCATCTAATTAACTATACATAAAGCTGCAAAATGTATTATTACATGGGTTAAATATTTTACTGGCTTGAGAATTTCCAAGCTTAGCTACATAGACAAAGTTTCAATTCATCAATGTTAACTTACTTCATTTCTGCATCATATGCATTTCTTGCAGCTGCTTGGGCAGATTCCTTAGCCAAACACTCCACCACTTCACCTGCCCGAACTTCCATCTTCTTCAGGTTTTTTGCCACTCACTGGCTTCAGGTTTAGGGCTGCCAGGAAAATGTTGACTCGGGTGGGTCCCCCTAAACTGTCAATCATTGCTGAAATTAAGAAAAAGTATCCCAGCTTTAACAACTACCTCAATAGACTCTTACATTCATACCGTCTGCTGTGTGGCACTTTTATTACAATTTATCATCATAAAATCAAGAAAACAACAACTAATACAACTAGTACAACTATTTTTACAAGAATTATTAACTGATTTTTTTTATACACACAAGTGGGAATCAGTTTTTACATACATATTGCATATTAAGGATGTATGGAATCAATATCAAAGCAAATTTTAAGAAGAATAATTATTATTTTTTATTTGCACGAAGAGGTATACAAAAAAAAAAAAAGGAAGAAAAAAAAGTAATTTTTACCTGTACCCAGTTTTGTGTCGGCTACAAAACAAGGCATTCCCCTGGATTTAATATGGTGTGTCTTCCCATATGCAGCCTTGTTTACATGTCCACAAAGGTCACACTTAACGTGTAGATAGCCCCCGAGTCCTTTCTGTAACTCCCCTACGATGCTATAGTGTGTTAGAGGCACAGGTCCAAGTCGACATGACTGGCAGAAGCGAAGGTTGTCGAGGAGAACACCGAATTCAACTAATCGCCGCCCCACCTTCCAGTTTTCTTCGACGTTCTGAACATTTTCAAAACTAACGGCGTCTGGCACATGGTAGTTATGGTCTAAACTCGCTGTTTGGGGCGAATATCTTGCTGATTTTCGTTTTCGTTTCTTGTCAAAACGACCATTCCGATCACGAAACGCCATGACACTCAACAACCGGAAATGCATTTTTTTATTTATTTATTTACTTTTTCTCATAATTATTTTAAATAAATTGAATATTATAACAAATAAATATATATCCGTTGAAAATAAATGAACTAAATTTAAAAATAATTCGTTTTTAAGACCAAACGGATTTGACCGTACGTTGACGGATAGTACCACTCGGAATTACGATGACTACCGACATCGCACAATTATTACCGACTCATTAGGGGTATACTGCCTTAAAGTCTTTCTTGTTGAGTATTCCGACTTACTATCAGATAAATCAGGATCACTTTCTTTCTTCCTTTTCCTAGAACTTCCCTGTGTGCTACTTTGTTGACTCCTTGTCTGTTCGTCTCCATCATTCTCACCATCAGAGTCTATTTTCTTCTTTTTCTGTGTGCACCTTAAGGTCTTTCTTGTTGAGTTTTCAGACTTACTATCAGATAAATGATGATCACTTTCTTTCTTCTTTTTCCTAGAACTTCCCTGTGTGCTACTTTGATGACTCCTTGTCTGTTGACACCCAGCGTCATCTTTGAGGCCACTCAGTCTTGAACAGTCTGTGGTGAAAAATGTTAGATGTTTTACAAGATAGGGTAAGGGTTAACTGTGGGCAAAACTACACAGGGCTTTATCAAAATATAGCTATCCATTTTTGTTTTCTCGGTTTCTGCCTTAACTCTCTTTTCTGTCAGTGAGTCAGCTCTGGATGATCTAGCTCCTTGCGACATCACTTCTGCCGCTTCTAAAAGTTTGTCATCAATGCTTGAGAATATATTGTGTATAACTGATGATCGCCTTCTGTAGCGATCCATATATTCTAGTAGTTTCGCTTTGTTTTCTCTCGTCTTTGTCCTTTCTAGAAAGTCTCTGATGTCCTCGGCATTTTCTTCAAACTTTGTCTCTAATGCCCTCATGTCCATTTGTAGGCGGCGAAGGTCAGCAACTTTCCTGGGACCATCATCGAGAATCATCAGACATCCCTCTATCTTGATCCAAACGTCTTCTTGGCCCTTTTGTAACTTCTCGTTGTTAGTTAGTTGGTTGGTTTCCTCTGCATCTTGCAGCTCCAAATCAGTTGAGGTAGCTTCTCCTCCTGTTGCCATCTTAACCTCTGAGGTAGGTATCCATTAATTTCAACGCATAGTCTGCAGTGTTCTTCTTTAGGGTATCACACACACATGAATATGAATAAAGGAAGAAGACCTGAATCGTTAGAATTTAGATATGTAACATGATAACATTAATCAAGTTTGTATTGAGTGATTTCAGAGAAAAGGCGAACAGACATTACTCATCATTAACTTGAGCAAAAAATGATATTAATTGTTCAATAATAAGTATTTTGCAGTATAAAGCCTCAAATATAAGAGAAATGCATATATTCCCACTTTCTATGGGAAAAACAATCAATTTTTATAAACAATAAAAACATAAAGTGATTTTATGTCACGATGTTTTCTAAACAAGGTGCAAAATGGACTACAATTTATTAATTAAGCCTTGCACTGATGCCAGTCATTACTCAAGGTACAGTCATATGAAGTATACTTTAGTATGTCAATAATCATTCCTCAAACTGTATTGACACAATAACACGAAGTTGTAATCAAACAATGTTGGTATTTTATAAATCAACAAGTTTTACTTTTAAATAAATGCACTTCAAAATGAACCACAAGATAGTGTATCACTTATAATCACTCAAGATAGCGTATGACCAATAATCACTCAAGATAGTGTATCACCAATAATTACTCAAGATAGTGTATCACCAAAAATTACTTAAGATAGTGTATCATCTAAAATTTCTCTTCAACTGCAATAACACATTGGGATCTGAGGTCATAATTAAACCATGTCAGTCTCTCACAAATCAACACTTGAAAATGTACCTTATATTAAATTCACTTTAAAAAGAATTGTAATTTATTATGTACATCACTAATTTCACTTAAAACAGTAATAATATAATATTATTAGCATATGAAGTTATAGTCAATGTCAGTCATAAATCACCACTTGAAAACGCACTTTAGAATGAATGCGCTTTAAGATGAACTACATTTAGCACAAGATAGATTCTGGGAAGGTTATCTCCTGGTTAATGTTCATAATGTGGCACTTGATTGAAACACCACTAATTACTAAATGCTGTCAAAGTGTTTGCCAGTCAGGCATGGTGAATGGGTTCACACACACAGAAACTTATTGGCACGTTAAACAAGACCGGTTCAGTAGAAAATTATTGTGCAAACGCAGTTAAATAATTTCTGAAGTGTCCCACAGTTTTTATGTATTAATTTGTCGTGGTCCTCTTCATGGCACACTGTTCCAGACGTCCATGGAATGAGGATGGTGAAAAAAGGTGGGGGTCCTTAACATCTAGAAGATCTTCAGCCACGTCTCGCAACGGCATGTAGTGTTTGTCTGCTGTGAATGCCCGGGCAGAAAATATCAACCTCATGTCTGACTTTACTCAGTTTAATGAGACGATAACGTAGACACTGTAACAGCAAAAATAAACAGAAATAAGTCTCTTATTACAAGATGCAAAATTACAAATATCAAACATGTATTTCTTTTATAGGCCTAGTGCACATGATATATGTTGTGTATATGTGTCTCCAGCATTCAGCCTAACCTTGCCTTAATAACAAATACAGAGAAGTAATCAGGAGATATCAAAATGTAAATAACACTGATTTTAATAGACATTTAAAATGGAGTTTCTCTAAGTTTAAGCTGACAGTATTGCATTAATATAGTAAACTAAGAGTTTAATATTAATTAATAAAGTAGACTAGAGAGCGTGTATTCATATTCATGTATGGCGGTAACCATGAAATCCAAGGGGACCGAAACCGTGCGCACAAGGTAAGTAATAAGGGCTGGATAATTCGGCACAGGGTTGATGACAACTTACAACACTGTGGGCGTTACAAAACAGCTTCCAGGGGCGTCCCAGACGCAGGGTCTAACTTTCTCCCGGAGAAGGTATGGGCGACGAATTCGAGAAAATTCTGCCTCGCAATTATGCTGTTTTCCAAAAACCGCCAAACATTCAAATCTCCCGGTAAGACAATATTCAATCCCTTTCTGGCGGCGCCACAATGCCCACATTGTCATGTTTCCAGAGTGTCTGATTACAACTTTTCGACTTGGACAACATACAATACCAATTTCAGATAATTCATGGGCCATAAGGCAGAAGTTCCTAGGCAGACCAGACTCTTTATTGAACTTGAACAAGATATTATGTCAACAGAAATTGTAGCTGAGTTGAATTTGGATCTATTAAAACTATTGAACTTAGAGAGTAGACACCATCGTGAACACACTGCTCATAATATATCCTGTTTTAGGAAGACAAAAAGAGATGATACAAGCTCTTGTTGGAATGTGAAGGTCAATTTAATTACTTACCGATTGCCCACAGTACATCAGCCTGGAAGGCATCTAGGGTCTTTGTTTTCCTTTTTTAACCCCGCTGTAAAGGAATATTGAATGCAATGAATCATTCTGAATGCAACGTTATAAAGGACATATTACATGTATGCCTGTACTTATTAGTATAGCCACCCATAACACATAAGAGGTAGACTGTTTCTGGCTAACCTCAGGTATTTAAAAGCAAAATCTGTGTGCAAAACATCCATTGACATACAATGGTCAATAGCATCTTATTTTAGTCACAGAACACCAAGTCTTAACCCTTTACCTGTTTCAGAGATCCACAAAAAGACCTATGCGAACAGCATTAAAACCAGATCAGCCTGTGAGTAACTCCCAGGCTGATCAAGTTTTATGCTGCTCGCCAGTCATTTGGAGATGAGGTTTTTACCATTAAATTTTATAAGGTTTAACTGCTTTCTACAGTTAGCTTTATATGGTACCTACTAAGGGTGCTAAAAGGCGTCTGTATCAGGTAAAGGGTTAAACAAGTTCATTTGTATGTGTTTGGAATTCATATTCCTCTACAAATCTCAACTGTTTTTTTAAATGCCACAGGAAACAAGTAATAATTTTTGAGATATAAGGTAATATGGAAAATTCAGGGGGTGGAGTAAAAATGAGTCACTATGAAGTAAGGGGTTAAGGGGTCAAGCTGAATTTCAAACAATGAAAAAAAATACTGAGGCCTAAATAAATTGCTGGTTTCTGGTCACAACCACAAGAGCAACAGAGATTGTAGGTTGTTTTTAAATACCCTTTTTACATTGAAATCTGCAATATGACATGTATAAATGGTTTTAATTATTTTATTCTATGGATCACACTCTCCAGACTTTCCTCCTGGCGAGCTAAAAAGGTCAATAGGGGGACCAGAAATGAGCTTATTTTATGCCTCGCTAAAAATCAGCCCTGCCAATTTAAAAATCAGCTGAAACCCAGTTTGTAATATTTATTTTAGGCACTTTATCAAACTGATTTGTTACATATGAAATTGATAATTTTGGAGAAAAACAGCTGAATTCATCCGATCTGCTGAAAATTGGCAGCCCTGTAATACTCAAACAAGGTACAACAAGAGGGTCCAGAGGGCCCTAGCAGGCTCGCCTGAGGAACAGAAGGTCTCTGAACTACAATGGACCAATTATGTTGTTTTGGAGGAGAAGATAATTATTATATATGACTGAGGAGCAGTGAACAGCATAAAACCTGATCAGCCTGCGAGTCACTCGCAGGCTGATCTGGTTTTATGCTGTTCATCTAGGTCTTTTCAAGGATCCCTGAAACAGGTAAAGGGTTAAGGCATATAGGTTTCAGCCCCTTGCAGCCATTTTGTCAAACCAAACATGATGATTTTTTCTTTTTTTGTACAGCATCACCAAAGAATCTTTTGAAGACTTTCATTTTTTTTTTCCATATACATATTAGGCAAAAAAAACCCACCTTTGGCAGCCATCTTGTTTGGCCAATCATGATGATTTCAGCTATTTTGGGGCAGCATCTCCTAATGATCATTTTTGTTGAATTTAATCAAAATCTGCTCATAAGTTTTGGAGGGGGATGATTTTTAAAGCTTTTCTTATAAACAGACCAAGCAAAAAAAAAAACCCACTCCATGGCAGCCATCTTTTTTAACAGATCAAAACAATTTTATCTATTTTTGTGCAGCATCACCAAAAGATCATTTCTGTTGAATTTGAAAATAACTGGCCATTAGTTTTGAACGAGAAGATTTTTGCTATATACAGGCAAATAAGCTTGCCCCCAGGTTGCCATCTTTTTTGATAAATCCGAATGATTTCAGCTATTTATGTACAGCATCACATAGTGATCATTCCTGTAAATTTTCATGAAAAACTGTCACTGCTTTAGGAGATGTTGTTCAAAGATATTTTTATTTTCAGCCCTGGCAGCCAGTTTGTTTTGCGGAGGGGAATGATTTTAGCTATTTTTGTACAGCATCACCAAGTGATCATTCATGTAAAGCTTCATGAAAATCTAGCCAGTGGTTCAGGAGGAGATTTCGTTTGCAAAAATTTCTATTTTTAGATTACCAGAAGTTTAGGAGAAGATGTTGTTTAAAGCCAAAAGTTGACAACGCACAACAGACGAAGGCCGATCACAATACCTCACCTGAGCACAAAGTACTCAGGTGTGCTAAAAATGCAAAACTCAAACAAGGAACAAAAATGCTAACAGTAACTCAAACTGCTTGAAATTAATTACCAATGGCTTTCTTCTTAATTTCATCAGATTGTGCATTACCATGTATGAATGGAATGAGCTGTGCTCTCGTAACACTAAAACTGAAATTGAATTACATTTTTTTTATATACCAACTTCCTAACAAAGTGTTTTGGACAGTCTACACAGTGAGTTTCTGGACTACATACCTAAAAATACTATATGTCATTTGCAGTTTTCATTAAGACTGACATGCATTGTTCGTTGCATTTATAGTTCAGAAACTTACTTCATTTTGACGAACAACTAGACTACTGAGTATTTTCTGGACATGCAGTATTGTTTGGTATATAATCAAAGAAGTTACTGGATACATTGTCCAGAACAATATTGAGTAGTGAAGAAGAAATGGACATTGCAATTTTCGTTTAGACAGATATGCAGTAATGTTGGGTATAAAGTCCAGAAACTTACTGGGTACATGGTCCAGAACAATGTTGGGTAGGCAAGATGAACTTGTAATTGCAGTTTTCAACTCTAAGCCCATTTTATTTTGTCTTCCCAACATGGTTCTGGACAGTGTACCCAGTAAGTTTCTGGACTAAATACCCAACAGCATGTCTGTCCAAATAAAAACAAAGACCATTTCATCTTGACCCAACATGGTTCTGGACAGTGTACCCAGTAAGTTTCTGGACTAAATACCCAACAGCATGTCTGTCCAAATAAAAACAAAGACCATTTCATCTTGATAAACAGGTTCTGGACAGTGTACCCAGTAAGTTTCTGGACTATATACCCAACAGCATGTCTGTCCAAATAAAAACAAAGACCATTTCATCTTGACTACCCAACATGGTTTTGGACAGTGTACCCAGTAAGTTTCTGGACTATATACCACTTTTGCACAGCATCATTAAGTCCTTGTATTTTTCCCAAGTGATAGGGAGACCTTCTTCATGTAAAACTTTGAGAACAATCTCATTGGGGTTTATCATATTTTGCACCCTCCTGAGTCTCTGCAACAAATTCATCTGATGCACTGGTCCATTAAACTCATACTGTATGCATGCAGTGTTTGGGTATTCTGAAGAGAGTTTGAATGTCCTTACTTCTGACCAGTATACTTTTTGTCTCTCAGAATCCAGGTCAAAGTTTTTCAATAAAGCTGACAGTTCTTTAAAGTTTAAAAAATCAGAAGAGTTCAATTCATGCACATGGTATGGTTTTTTGGGACGAGCACTTCTAATTACTGCAGACCATTGAGATGTGGTATAAACAGATATGTACCTACAGGCAGATTCTATAGCAGCATGTACCGAGTCATTCTCGTTCTGAGTGTGCCCTTTTTCTAAGTACTTGTGTTCTATTGATTGAAGGCCTAAGGTTTGCATCGCAAACCAAAGCATTGTAATGTAAAATTTATTCTTATTTTGTGCCCCACAATTGTCAGAAAAAAAAACACTTAGGTGTTACTAAGATTTCTTGCAAATCAAAGCATGTTGAAACAAAATCAGTTTCCTCTCCAGACTTTGCTCTAGACTTATCATTCTCTTTATGCTCTCTAGCTGCGATTTTATTTTTAATGTGACTTTCGTACTTCTCTTTTTTACATTCTTTGTCATTTTCTGAGGCATTTCTAAATGAATTACATAAATCACACTGATCTTTAACTGGTTTATTGAACCCAAGGTTGAAATATTTGTCAAATACAGATCTATACACTGATAAGGAGACTGGTATGTGTTGATTCAGTGCACATTTTTAGCTCGACTATTCGTAGAATATGAGAGCTATTGTAGTCACCCTGGCGTCGGCGTTGGCATTGCAGCTTTTGGTTAAAGTTTTGCGTGCAAGTTACTATCAACCTTATATCTCAATAACCATTTATGGTATTGACTTGAAAGTTTATTAATATGTTCAGGGGCATCAGACAACCAAGGTAGATAACTCTTGACTGAATTTAATATGAATTATGGCCCCTTTTTAACTTAGAAATTTTGGTTAAAGTTTTGCATGCAATAGAAAATTTGGTTAAAGTTTTGCGTGCAAGCTACTATCTAGTTTGTATCTCAATAACCATTCATGGTATTGACTTGAAAGTTTACAAATATGTTCAGGGGCATCAGACAATCAAGGTAGATAACTCTTGATGGAATATATTACAAATTATAGCCCCTTTTTAACTTAGAAATGTTGGTTAAAGTTTTGCATGCAAGATACTCTCATGCTTATATCTCAGTATCAAGCATGGGATTGATTTGAAACATCTTTAATATGTTTAGGGGTATCATACTTTCATGGTAGATAACTCTTGATAGAATTTGTGACAAATTATTGCCCCTTTTTAACTTAGAAATTTTGGTTAAAGTTTTGCATGCAAGTTACTTTCATGCTTATATCTCAGTATCCAGGCATGGGATTGATTTGAAAGATCTTTAATATGCTTAGGGGTATCATACTATCAAGGTTGATAACTTTTGATGGAATATATTACAAGTTATGGCCCCTTTTTTAACTTAGAAATTTTGGTTAAAGTTTTGCATGCAAGGTACTTTCATGCTTATATCTCAGAGTCCAGGCATTGAATTGATTTGAAATATCTTTAATATGTTTAGGGATATCATACTATAAAGGAAGATAACACTTGATGGAATAAATTAAAAATTATGACCCCCTTTTAACTTAGAATTATGGTTAAATTTTTGCATTCAAGCTACTATCCAGCTTATATCTCAGAAATTGCTTTTGGAATTGACTAGAAAGTTAAGGTGTGTCTTCAAGGGCATCAGAAGACAGGAGGATAACTTGTGGACTGATGAAAATTATGGCCCTTTTCTAACATGGATTTTTGGTTTAAGTTTTGCATGCACAGTGTTATTGTGCTTATGTCTCAGTAACTAGGCATGGGATTGATTTTAGACATCATAAATATATTAAGGGGTATCAGACTATCAAGGTATATCATTTTTTACTATTACTATGAAGGGCAAGAGTTTAAATAGATTTCATTTGATTTACCAACAAGCATTTTGAATAGTCGAGCGTGCTGTCCTCTGACAGCTCTTGTTCTACATAGAGCCTGTGCATCTTACTTACATTAAGGTCAGCCCCAAGGTACTGTTTCTTCGAGTCTTTTCTACAGTAATGGCTCTCCATTGTTAGAAAAGATTTTATGTGAGATTTTACTAATTCAATTTCTTCTGCATGAGTACGATTTGGCCTAGTCAGATGTTTACCACGGCGATCCTGTTCACACACGCCTGGTATATGTTTTGACTTTTTGAATGCTGTCTGAACCATCTGACTTGAAATGTTTAATGTGTCAAGGAAAAAGTTTTGCAGACCTTTACTGCTTTTCCATCACAAGGTAATGTCCATTTAAATGAATAGGTTCTTTTGCTTTACCCACTTACAACTTTACTAGCTTTTCCATCACAAGGTAATGTCCATTTAAATGAATAGGTTCTTTTGCTTAACCCACTTACAACTTTACTAGCTTTTTTCTGAGGAATTGAATACTTCAAGATGAATTGTCTCTGCTGGTTAATATCAACTAACCCCCAAAATTTATGAAAAATGTCCTCTCTATTCTCTGATGAAATCTTTTGCTTGCATTTATACCTACATGAAAATCCACAACCTTTCTTTATGGTCCTTGCAGACCTAACCTTTCCTTTCTGGCTGATAAAGCACGCCCCTGTGTTTTTACAACGCTTAGCCACATTTCGTGCCCAGTTCTCAGGATTTCTGTAACGTTTTCTTCCCCTTGAAGATTCTATAGGAATATTATTGTTATCACCTATCCTATTTCTACTTTCATCCAGTGCCCCCCTCTTTGAAAACTATTATTAAGGTCTGTCCTATTTCTACTTTCATCCAGTGCCCCATCCTGACTTTGAAAACTATTATTAAGGTCTGTCCTACTTCTACTCGCATCCAGTGCCCCATCCTGACTTAGATAACTATCATCTAAGTCACATCTTTTGCTACCTTCTACTATATCTTCTCCACTACACGTTTCTACATCTACTTCCTCTGCTTAAAATTTCTGTTTCACTACATTTTTCTTCATCAAAAGTATTTTCTACATATACGTGTATGACTATTTCATCATCAGAATCTGAGAAATCTTGACTTGAGGAAATTGTGTTATTTGCTATGCTAGTTGATTCATCCATCATTTTCATCACAGTATTCTCAGATCTTAACTTTTTTGATAGTAATGAAAGGGATATATTTTCAGATTCAGATTCTGATTCAGATGAAACAGATTGGGAACTGTTTCTCGACTCAAATTTGGCACAGATTGGGAACTCAGCATGTTTCTCGACTCATTCTCTGGCACTCCTGAACTACATTCAGATAGAGATTCATTATCAGATTCAGTGATTTTTTTGATTTTTTCATTTTTCAAATCATCAAGCATTTGTAACAAACAGGAGTATTCCCCCTCACTTATAGTAGAAAACCCCTCGAACTCTGAGTCTGTCGAGTCATTATTTTCAGTGATAGAAACATGGGTGACTTCAAAAGGAGCATCCTTTTCACTGCACACAGAAGCAGATAGTTTTCTGATGAAAGTACAGAGACTTTTTATGCTGTCATAGTTAGTTAATACTGCTGTTCCATCTGGGCAGGGCATACCAGTCATTCCTGGAATGTGGATCAAAAACATAAAAACATGTCTTTTTCCCTTACGACTGCTACTGTGTAGCATGTCACAGTGAGGAAACAGTAGCACCCTATGTCTTTTAGTGCATCTTCCAGGATCATGTAAGGCTTTTCAGCATTTAAAGCATGCTCTAGCCCAGAGAATGAGGTAAGTATTTCCATTCTGTATGGACCCCATTGTTTAGGAAGTTCTGTGACTAAAAGATATCTGTCAGTTCCATATTTTGTTTAACATGTTGGTATACTGCATCAACCTCATATAAAATATGGACTAGCTCATTCCTTCCCCATGCATTTGGCTGTTGTCTTTTGGATTGGAGATGTGCAGCAAAGCTGTTGGCTACACATTGCTTTCCAGCACCAATAAACTTGGAATTGCACTGATGGGTTGTAGCTTTCACAGATAGCATTCTGAAAAGGGAAATACTACATGTTTCTCGTTACTAATCTTATCAAACGAGAGGGGGGGGGGGGTAATCTATTAATCTATACATGAAACACCATAAACTATTTACTGTTAGAAAATAGTAAATATTGGCTTAAACTATATTTATATTACTTATACATAGTACATAAAGTAAGAGAAGGCTATAAAGTAGATATATTAAGGGTGGGGTTATTGAATAATACATAAATATTATTTATTTTTAAATACCCCACCCACGTAATATATGATGAATAAAAATAAATAAAATGGGAAAGTTTTTATCCTTACCATGCTATTATTACCAGAACTACATTCTTTATTTGAAAATGTTTAAAAAGTGTGTTAGTGTGTGTGAGTGTTATTGTGAATATAGTGGGGGACATATTTAATTAATACATTTTTAGCTCACCTGAGCACAAAGTGCTCAAGGTGAGCTTTTGTGATCGCCCTTCGTCCGGCGTCCGGCGTCGTCCGGCGTGCGTCGTCCGTCGTCAACAATTTGCTTTAAACGACATCTCCTCTGAAACCGCTTGACAGAATTAAATGAAACTTGGCAGGAATGTTCCTTGGGTGAGGCTCTACAAAAGTTGCTAAAATAAAGTTGATCCATGAAGAACTCTGGTTGCCATGGCAACAAAAAGAAAAATAATTTGAAAACTTTAAAAATCATCTCCTTCAAAACTACTGGCCAGATTTCAAAATAATTTGGTACAGATGTTCCTTGGGTCAACCTCTACCAAAGTTGCTAAAATTATTCCGATCCGTAAAAAAAACATGGCCGCCAGGGGCGGGGCTTATTTGCCTTATATGTATATAGAGAAACCTTTAAACAACATCTCCTCTGAAACCACTGGACAGAATTTGATTAAACTTGGCAGGAATGATCCTTGGGTCAACCTTCACAAAAGTTGCTAAAATAAAGTTGATCCATGTAGAACTCTGGTTGCCATGGCAACAAAAAGAAAAAAAAATGAAAACTTTAAAAATCATCTCCTTCAAAACTACTGGCCAGATTTTAAAATAAATTGGTACAGACGGTTCATGGGTCAACCTCTACTAATGTTGCTAAAATTATTCCAATCCGTAAAAAAACATGGCCGCCAGGGGCGGGGCTTATTTGCCGTATATGTATATAGAGAAACCTTTAAACAACATCTCCTCTGAAACCACTGGACAGAATTTGATTAAACTTGGCAGGGATGATCCTTGGGTCAACCTTCACAAAAGTTGCTAAATTAAAGTTTATCCATTTAGAACTCTGGTTGCTATGGCAACAAAAAGAAAAAAAAATATGAAAACTTTAAAAATCATCTTCTTCAAAACTACTGGCCAGATTTTAAAATAAATTGGTACAGATGTTCCTTGGGTCAACCTCTACCAAAGTTGCCAAAAGAAATTCCGATCCGTAAAAAACATGGCCGCCAGGGGCGGGGCTTATTTGCCTTATATGTATATAGGGCAAACTTTTATCAACATTTCCTCTGAAACCACTGGACTGAATTTGATTAAACTTGACAGGAATGATCCTTGGGTCAACCTTCACAAAAGTTGCTAAATTAAAGTTTATCCATTTAGAACTCTGGTTGCTATGGCAACAAAAAGAAAAAAAAATATGAAAACTTTAAATATCATCTTCTTCAAAACTACTGGCCAGATTTTAAAATAAATTGGTACAGATGTTCCTTGGGTCAACCTCTACCAAAGTTGCCAAAAGAAATTCCGATCCGTAAAAAACATGGCCGCCAGGGGCGGGGCTTATTTGCCTTATATGTATATAGGGCAAACTTTAATCAACATTTCCTCTGAAACCACTGGACTGAATTTGATTAAACTTGACAGGAATGATCCTTGGGTCAACCTTCACAAAAGTTGCTAAATTAAAGTTTATCCATTTAGAACTCTGGTTGCTATGGCAACAAAAAGAAAAAAAAATATGAAAACTTTAAATATCATCTTCTTCAAAACTACTGGCCAGATTTTAAAATAAATTGGTACAGATGTTCCTTGGGTCAACCTCTACCAAAGTTGCCAAAAGAAATTCCGATCCGTAAAAAACATGGCCGCCAGGGGCGGGGCTTATTTGCCTTATATGTATATAGGGCAAACTTTAATGAACATTTCCTCTGAAACCACTGGACTGAATTTGATTAAACTTGACAGGAATGATCCTTGGGTCAACCTTCACAAAAGTTCCTAAAATAAACTTGATCCATATAGAACTCTGGTTGCCATGGCTACAAAAAGAAAAAAAATATGAAAACTTTAAAAATCATCTTCTTCAAAACTACTGTCCTTGGGTCAACCTATTTATCTCAGGTGAGCGATTTAGGGCCATCATGGGCCTCTTGTTTATAAGAACTTCCCCACCCACTTATTTTATGCCATGTGCTTTCATATCTTACATATTAATTTCTTTCTCTTATTTCTCAAACATTGTTATTATGTTAATATTGTTAATTGAATTGATATATTTGCATAACTTTTACTCACCTGTTTTTTCATTAAATGTGTAGTCATATAACAAGTGTATGTCAGGCCAGAAAATATTTCAAAATTTCCCGCCAATAAAACTTCTGGTCAGGGTCATTTTAAAAATGTAAAAAAGTTTTTTTTAAATAAATAACATACACTTTTTATTCTTTCTTAAAAATTTTTTTTTTTTTTTTAATTAATTTATTAAAAAATTTTACTTTTAATCAACATTTTGTTTATTTTTCTAATAAATAATATATTTTTTAGAAATATTTTAAATATTTAAATATTTTCTTCAAAATGTGGAATTTAAGACTATCATGAATACAGATGATGTATTTCACGTATACAATCATATCCATGAGAAAAAACATATTTCGGAAAAATGTGTAGTTAGAATAGTTTTGCGCTGAGCCCTCGAAACGTTGTGCACAGAATATTTCCCTATATATTACAAATAAAGAAAAAACAAGAAATCTGTGAGCTACAAATAAAAACAAGGACCATTTCATCTCGACTACCCAACATAGTTTTGGACAGTGTACCCAGTTCTGGACTTTGTATTGAAGAGCATGTCTATCAAAAAGGTGTAGATCTGATCCAGGCCCTTCCACAGGATTTCAGTCTGGCGCATCAAACTTGCAAAGTTTTGGAACATGACATTTTTTAAAATAAAATATTGCCTTATAAACTAGATCTCATTTAACCTGGGACGTGAATACCTACAATTTTTTAAACACTCTTGAAAGATATACAAATTTAAAATGCAGACCAAATTATTACTTTTTTTATTCTGTTCGGGCCGGTCTGTTCACGTCCACACACACACACACACACACATACTTGCAAGAGGGGTAAAGTGAGGACACATGACCAGCCACCTGAAAATGAGGACACCGCTTTCTGATTATTTTTTAGCGAAATAATTTCATATGGGTAATCTCTGAGGCACCTTTATGGACTGTTGGTACTTACTTTTATGATTTGACGATGTTGAAAAATTAGACATTTCACAAGACAATGGGTACATTTAACACACAGACCTGTCAGTAAGGACTTCTACACACACAGACACAGGGGACTCTACGCACAGAGACACTGAGGACTCTACACACACATACATTGGGGACTACACACACACTGACAATGGGGACATACACACACCAGACACTGGGGACTCTTAACACACACACACAATGGGGACTATACACACAGACCAGACACTGGGGACTCTACACACACGCACAGAGACACTGGGGACACTTCACATAGACACTGGGGACTCTACACACACTGACAATGGGGACTATACACACTGAGACATGGGGACTCTATACATACAGACCAGACACTGGGGACTATACGCACATAAATCCTGGGGACTATACACACAGACCAGACAATGGGGACTCTATACACACAGACCAGACACTGGGGACTAAACACACAGAGACATTGGGGACTATTCACGCACAGACATTGGGGACTCTATACACACAGACATTGGGGACTTTACACACAGAGATACTGGGGACTTTATACACAGACCAGACACTGGGGACTATACACACTGACACTGGGGACTATACGCACACAGACACTGGGGTCTCTACATATACAAACATTGAGGACTTATCACATACAAACACTTGGGGCTATTCAATTTATAATCTCAAGTAGACATCGTCTCCAAATGACTGAAATACTGTCGGCGGGACGTTAAACCCAACCAACAAACAAACAAACAAACACTTTATAATAGAGACACTGTGGACTATGAACACACATAGACATCGGGGATTCAGCAACCACACACACAACATGCTGGGGACACGGCACAATATGGGCACCTGGTATCTGACACATACACTTTAGGCGTCTTTGTTTTAGCTATATCAAAGCTGCAAGGAAGATTGTTTCCTCATTTAAATCAGTCAAAGAATATCGGTGTATGCCTTACGAATACAACCAGAACGTTTTTTTCTTCTTCTAGAAATCCTGACTTTATAGAAGATAAAGTTTGTTTGTTTTGTGAAAAGATAGATTTTTATTTTATTTGCATATATGTTCTAAATGTAATATGAATTAAAAAGAAAATACACACCATTTATTAGGATTTTTGTAAAACCGTTATTGTATAAAAAGTTAATTCTGCTTTATTACAAAGATATGCAAACTGTTATTAATCTTGCACTTTTGATTAAGAATACTATGTTACTGAGAAACAACATGACAGTGACATCTCAAATATTGCTGATATTGTTATCTTAGGAATGAGTGTACTTGTAAACTATATTCATCATTGCCACCAATATATATTAAGCTGTATAGGCTGGAGTGTGGTACGTCAATGTATACAACTGTAGAAGTCGGAATTGCATTTTCTTTTCATTATTCCTTAAATAAATTATGTAAAAATGATAAACGATGACATTACATGTATTTAGGTGTAACAAACATTGTATGCGGTAAACATGTTGAAAATAAATGAAAGGAATTTAAAAACACCCCACCTTGGAATAATGTCGAATATTTATTTTCTTCTTTTTTTTCAAACGATTTCAATTTTCAAAGCTTTTATGAATCTTAAATTCACCTAAGGCAAGAAATTTTCATTTTCTAATAATAGATTATAGAACAATAAGTTCAAAAGTGTAAAAGACACTTGTCATCAACAATCATTTCATTCAAAATTGAAAACAGAACTTTCGTGTCATCGTTAGAGTACAACAGACACGTGCTGTAACCGGTCCCGGTGGTCGAGAGATCGTGGGTTCGATCCCCGGCCGCGACATACCAAAGACGTAAAAAACGGTAAAAGCTGCCTGTTTGGCGCTCAGGTCTGAGGATATATTGAAGTAGTTGGCACGGTGTCAGGATAATGTGGCAGGGTATGGTATCATGCCACATGTATGCGGTGTGATACTGCATTGTGGCATCACCATATATCTCTCTCAAGTAGATCTAGTCTCAATATGACTGAAATACTGTCTTTGGATAAACAAACACAACACGATTTTCATCGTTGGAGTTTTCATAGGGTACTCACTAAAACGAGTTACTAACTAGTGGAAAAGAGATAAAAGCAAAGCAAAAAAAAAAAAAAAAAAAATCAAATGGCGCGTGTATTAGTGTATTAAGTAATGATGAACAAAAGAACACTCGAATTCTCATACACCAGTATCGTATCATCTCAGCCACCCAAGGCAAACCCCTTATCGATCCTTTCTAAAAAGCGGAGCGTAAAATTTCAACATTTGGTTTAAAAAGAAGTCTATTTATTAACTTTTTCAAATAGTGAGGCTGTTAAGGGTCATATTTTGTAGGAATCGCGCACTTTTGGGTTAAAAGCATAAAACTTGGCACAATATAAAACATACCCTACTGAATATTTTTAGTATGGGCCAAAGTCAGCAGCGCCCCCTGCATGGTGCCCATGGCAGGTATTTTTCCAAATACGACATTTAGTGTTTTGTATGGATGCCAAAATACCCTCAGTTTACATTTTGCACTGTCGAGACCCCTTGAATACGGTCCGTAATCGGATATATTGAATTTGAAAAAAAGCGTCGCCGATTCACAATTTGTTTATCTGCCACATCATCAATTTATGTAATCGCGATTCGTTAACGGAGGCATGGAAAACGTCTGAAAATTGACGAACATACACGGAATATGCAAATCAAGTACTTTTGTAAACAACTCAATGATCAGTAGTAAAAGATATTTTCTTACTTCTGCATTGTAGTAATGTTGTCGTCAATGTGTATGTACAGATTGCATCACAACAAATCTGTAACACACAATTTGCTTTTCTGTCCGAAGAATGTACACTGCATTTGGAAGAATAATGGACCATTAAGAAAACAATTAAACTCTAGATCTAACTTTAAATGGCAAGTAATTTTTAAAGCAAAACATAGTTTGTATTTATATCATGTATGTATGTAAGGCACTTTTTTTTATTAAAATAGTATATTAACACATGGCATCGACTACCATATATGTCGAATCAAATCTTTGCATTACCGTATTCCTCATATCGAAAAAATACGTAAACGGATAACTTTGAGGGTGTGTCAATACCACAAGACCAACTTATCAAACTTTGTTTCTTGAACAAACTGATTTTGACATTGGTTTTAAACCAACCTTAGCTGACACAGGATAACATATTATATCTACGATCCTCATTGTAATCATTTGTTGCAAATTGGTTATTCATAATTTTATTATTCCAGAAATAAAATTGCCATTTATTTTATATGAATGTTTTTTTTTTGTTTTGTTTTTTTTACCTAAAATAAAATGAATGCTTTTGAATGTATTATGAAATTTACTATGAATGTCGTTCCTACTCGTAGGTCCATGTCGCATATATATAGCTACATGTATATTCATTATATTATTTCATATATGTATATAAAAAGAGTACTTAACTTTCAAACAGCCATGAGCATCATCATGTTCATTATGATTTATATTAGTATTATCTCTCGGCAAAGTTCTTGCGGTGTTCGTTAATTTCGTTTTCAGAATTTTCAAGCTATCTCACTCTCTTATCGATATTTTACTATGACTGCGAATCAAATGTTCGTCCCCCCTTTTTTTCCTGTATATACATTGTTTTTTCATGGTCAATACCTTCGTTATAGTTGTTGTTGTTGTATTGGGGTTTACCGTCGCTGCGATAGTATTTCAATCATATAGCGACGTCCAGCTAATTACAGGTGGAGGAAGACCCCGGGTACACAAAGGTACCCGGGTAGAACCACCGACCCACCGCAAGCCAGCTGGAAGGATCCTCACATGAAAAATCCGAAGTCCCTACCGGGATTCGAACCCACAGCGGTGAGGGGCTGAGAGATTTGTAGTCCTCGACTGTAACCGCTCGGCCACGGCGGCCCCTCGTTATAGTTCATTGGTTATCAGATTAACTAATTCTTCATTTGAATGTTTATTGTTTCAGGAGTTTGAATGTTGATTTGCAATGGCTTGTGTCGGTTTTCCGCTCTTTTTTGAAAACTACTACATGTAGCTACTTTCACAGCTCATAGTCAATTTTACTTTTGGGCTTCTGTTTTCAGCCTTACACTTATGTTCGTTATCAAGGCCATTTAGGTTGGATTTCTTGTATCGATGTCATTAACTACAAAACTGCTGGTTTCATAACAACGTAACGTTTCTGTGTAAATGCTCAGTGTACCACCTGATGCTTCCACATTATCCATTGCAATGTTATTGCTGTCCGTATTTTGTGCACACACCATAATTTCATGAAATGAAGTGCACGTCAAGTCCTTTTCCGGGTTGAAGGTTTTGTCAAATTTCTTGGAGTAGTATGAAAAGTAATACATGTACTACTACTGTACTAATAAGACTTGAAGTAATAGGTAATCATTGGGATCGATATTCGAAGGGTCTTTGGAAATAGTCACTTTTTCTGTAGAATAATTATCGGGGTCGTTATTCTATATGGGACCACTTAATTTTGTTACACTGAGAACACTGGACAGTTCCACAATTTCTGTGTAACTCCTCCCCCTATTGCTGATTTTACAGTTTCTATTCATACCTAGGTCAAGTGCTCACAAACAGTATCACAAACAAAAAGCACATGTTCTTTTGTGTAAAGTAGGTCAACCGTTCACCATGTGTTTCACACGTACAGGTTGGATAAGCCAGTTAATGTAAACATACTTGATTGACAGTTTTGGAACCATCCCTTGATCAACACCATCTTGAACCACCAGACACTTGGTTGTGGACATTTTCTGTCTAGGCAAAGGAATAAAAAAAAATGTGCATGTAAAAAATTACTTATCAGCAACAAAGTCGGTAAAGCGGGTGGAACCTAATTGTTAGGCCATGAAAAAGGCGGCATTTATGCACGTGCATAGAAAAAGCCCACCTTAAATATTGTTGAGGAGAGTAAGTTATTTGTGTAGTTTCATATTGATAAAATATTCCTTGTAAATAATAAACACACCGATCATTGAAAGCCACAAGGGCTCACCAGACTTCTTGTAATATATGCTGATAAGCCATTCTGGCTTCAGAAGACACTTGTTATTCTAATATTGATTTTAAGCAAATATTGCCATTGAAGTGTGACTGGAGTATTAAGCTTTCTTAGGTTGAACATCCCACAGACAGTAGTTTAGTGATTTAGGGGACATAACCACAAATTGCAAAATGGGGACAGTGTGTAAACAAATGGGGACACAACACACTCTCACTTTGCAGTATCAAGTACAACTAACTGAAATGTACAAATTATCCCTTTTTTCATGAGATTGGTGCGTAAGAAGTATTTATACCTGTAATAATGCCCATTGGCAACCACGTTTCATTTGTAAAGTCCCTGTGATTCGGATGATTTATTTTATTTATTAATTTTGTGTACCTTCCCTGCGATAGTATTCCAGTCATATAGCGAGTCCAGCTAGGACGAGACCCCGGGTACATGTACATAGCATTATTCAGATAGAACCATCGATCTACCCCAAGACAGTTGGGAATCAAAATGACCAAGCCGGGATTTGAACCAACACGGTGAGGGCCTGAGTGATGAGAATGCTTGTTTTTTTTTCTCATCACATCCTTTAACATTATCCTGACAAACAGAAAAAAGTCTTAGAACTACCCTGATCGAGCGCCAAGCAAATTAGAATTATTTTCTTTGTAGCAGTCGGGAGATCAAACCAATATCTAAACAATTCGAGGACTCATGCCTTAACCAATTGAATAACGGGACCGCATTTAACAAACAAATAAAAAAAACAAAAAAAAAACAAGCCACCATTAAACTAAAAACGTTTATTGCAATCAAGAAACATGTTCATGACAATACATGTGAACTCTTACCAGGTGGGCTGCAAATGTTTATTTTTGCATTATTTATCAAATAAACAGAAAATTCATAAGGATTTTTTGTTGGTGAATTGTTAATTTCTACAAATAAGCACACCGACTGTTCTAACTTTATAATAAAGGACTTAACAGATGGGTGGTCTTAACACTGAAATAAGTGTCAAAATCTCAAAAATGGCTAACAACATAAAATGACTGTACTAGTGAATTTAACTCAAATATGGAATTCATTATCACTATAAGGACCTCAAGTAGGACTTTTTAAAATTTACTTATATAGAAAATTTACAGAGATATTGATCAAATCAATGTCAAACAAGAACTATCATTGAAGATGATGAATACCCCCAGATATTGCTTTGTCACAGTTGCTGTTACCATGCCAGTCTTGAGATACATAACAAAGGGCTATAACTCATTAAATATCAAGCAAATCATGATGTGCTAACATGTGCAACTAAGCTTGGTACTTATTATTCAAGTTTCACCAAAATCTGACCAAAGGTAGTTGAAAACAGGGCGGACAAGTTTCGTCTACAGGCAGACAACCGACAGACGTGACTCCAATATAGCCCACATACTTTGTATCTGGGGATATAACAATAAACATTTGATGAATGCAAGTGAATTAAATAAGGAACACTATCAATTTTGTTAACAATTGAACAGAGATAGTCAAAATTCACAAGTTTTTCATTGGCAAAGTTCATTCAGAAAAATACATGTGCAAAAAATATATATTGGTATACGTCTGTTTTTCCATCTTGATTTCATAGCTTTTTTTCTCTCTCTTTTTTGTTTTTAAATATTAAGAAAATAACAGGTCTATAACAAAATGTTATTGCAGAATTTTTTTGATTCTATGTATATGTATATTATTTTACATGTTTTTAAATTGATAAACTTTTATGGTATATTGTCCCCTATTGATCAATTTAGCACGCCACTTCTTGTAACGAGCAGTCCAAGTAAACTTCAATTCATATATGTTCTCAAAGTAGAGAAGAAAAAAGATAAAGCCGTCCCTGTACCACTACGACCAAATTATAGGAATGTTTAGTTATAGCAAATAAAATGATGACAATTTCAACTTCCATACACATGAAAACTTCTGAATGTTAATGTATGCTTATTTCTAAATTCAACTTTTTATTTCAGTCTGATGTTCATAATCACCAATTTAAGCCTTTTCCATTAAAATCAACAATTAGACTCACTGACTAAACATGACATCTATCAGTATGGTCAAACCATGAGGTATGGGACGTCTTTTTATACTGTCACAAACATCTTTCATCTAGACTCAGAGGAGAAAAATGCTGTATTTTTTTTTCATTTCTTCATCAATTTTAATGGGATATATGTATAACGCATATGAAGTGGAAAATTGTGCCCTACACATAGTTCCAAATGATTCTTTTGTCAGTTTTATAGTATTTCCCAACATTTGGGAAAACATAACTTGTGATGTGCTTTACACATTAACAAATAAGAATTGTTTTCCGAATATTAGGAAATACTGTAAAAAAAAAAAAATACAAACCAGTGTAGGAAAAAATTTCAGCTTCACATGGGCTATCTTTCCCAAAATATTTGTTGCAAAAGTTGCTGCTTTGGACAGCTCAATATTACATTACGTCACATACCAAGTTGTATGTCTTTATGAATTTAAATGATTTCACTGAGGTCATGTTACCCAAAAAAGTAAACTTACAAAAAAAAACAGCATAAAACATACATAGTCTTCTTTTTGTTTACAATAAGTATGATTTATTCATGATTCATCTTATTAAAATGGACAAAATAGGAAGATTTTTGTAATAAGTAAACATTCCTTTGTTAATCACCTTAACATACCTGGTACAAAGACTATATCTTCAATGATGAAAGAGGAGTTAAATGCAGCAAGTGCATAAAAGCAACACGTTCACAGATGATCCGTAGCAACAAGGCTTTGTCAATATAGTAATATAATACTGTCAGGAGTTTCACCATCGTGTGAAACCTTTGTACAGGCATCTGAAACCTAGAGTCAGATGTTTTGCTTTTTCAGTTTCTGATTTTAAATGACTAGACAATTTGACAATATCTTCAACTAAAGGCAATAACAAAGCTGAGTTGCACTGAGCAGTTGATAATGCAGCTCTAGCTGGTGACCCAATACTCTCGTCCCATTCATCATCATATATTTCAATAAAACAGTTTGCTTTTTGTCTTAAGATACTGTCTTCTAATTCATTTGCTTGATTACGCAAATTTTTTGCACTTTTTTTCAGACTATGACCTGCTTTAAGAGCAAAGGATGGACTAGACCAGGTCATAGTTTCAGAATTAAATCCTGCTTCTGATCTGACAGCTTGGAGAAGACATTTCCACTTAATAGGATTCAAGCACTGTTTTAATGTTTTTATGCGATCATCTTTTCCTTTCATAGCTATTACTATTCTAGCCAATTCACGCATTCTCTGGGCTATGTGTTGACGCATATGTTCATGTTCCCCTGATTTCTCATAATTCCTCTGCCCAAATTCAAGAATCAAGGTACAGTCGACTCTCGTTGTCTCGATATCGTCGGGACTGTCGAAATTAAGTCGACATATCAGTTTGTCGAGTTATCAGTAGCTGGGATACTTTGGGTATTTTGTTATTTACCTCAACATTCAGCAATAGGATTGTTCCTTGTTTCTTTTCTTCTCATCGTTGATTTAAAAACAACTGACATTGAACTTAGTATTTATATATTTCCAACTGTTTGTTCCCTGTGAGTTGTATTAGTTTTCTGGCAGTAAATCATTTTTCATATTTCCACCCTGATGCCGATAGTCTAGATATCCCTACCAGGTCCTTCTCTAGATTTCTCAGCAGTCGATCCAGATATCCCCGGGTTGGATACCGGGCCCTTCTCTGGATTGTTCGACAGGCGTTTTGGGTTCCAACATTTCAGACATACATGTAGTCGTAAAAGTCATGAAAATTGACGTTGGTTTAAAAATCAGAACTCTATTTATACACCTTGTAGAATTGCTCAAATTTTGACACGAGACAAATAACATTTTAATCACATAAACACCTTTTGTTTGTTAAGCTTGGGTATGGACACAAACAAACATTGAGTAATTAACGACACTTGCTTACGGCATCAGTTTGCGACACCAATTAGTAGAGAGTGACTATCAGCGTGCGATGTTATTCACACCTCTCGCGGTCACCACAGATAATTTCTCGAGTCGACATAAAGTGTGAAATTAAATAGCAATCTAGAAGTTTGAGACTTAGATTCTCTAGTCGACGTAACGAAATAGGCTAGTTAAAAGAATCGACATAAACATTTATTTTTATTATAGATAAAGAAGGAACAAATTTGGGACTTTACAAATCTTGTCGAGGTAACGGAAAATCGACTCAACCGTAGTCGAGACAACGAGAGTCGACTGTATCTGATCTTACTACAGATGTTATTACATCATTTCACATTTTTGATACTACATTTTCGTTAAGTTCATTTGAACAATTCACAGGCAAAAGTAGTCTTGAGTTGCGAATAGGTCCATCACTTTTACCTATCTTTGTTTTGGCAACACAAGTTTTATGAGGTTTCCATATATCCCCCGATATGATATAGGCTCTGCAAAATTCACAAGGTAAATATTGGTGATCCTCTTTGGTGTGAGTTGGTCTGTATTTTGGAATAATAGTTCCTGTACCTTTTTCATGCACTCTAATGTTGTGTACCCAGTTACCTTTTGCTGCAAGTTCAATCCATGCTTTTCTCCTTTCCTTTGAACATTTTGGAAGGTTTAAAATTTTCGCAACTTCAGCTTCATTGGAATGTTTTGTGGCTAAATGTCTAGACATTTTTGCGTTCATTTCCTCACAATATACCCAACATTGACGTTTTTGGTATCTTTTCCCACTCTGCGACCCTGATGTCTGTATGGTAATCCTTTTCTGGGGGGTGAATATCTGATAATCCACATCAGATTCACTGTCACTTTGACTTTCAGGTCTGCAGATTTTTCCATCGATGATGCATTGAAAAACCCAATCTTTATCCACACATTGAGCTGAAACAGATATAATTGTTTGTTGAAGGATCAAAACATTTTTTTTCTGGTTTGCAAACAATCAAATGAGTGTAAACTCTAGAAATTAAATCATTTATTGACAAATATGCAAACACTAGATGTGTTCTTCAGAGTGAAGCATTATTCTGTACACAGAATGATACTGTATAAAATTCATGCATATCAGAAAAGAAAGTAAACAAGGCAGTCCAAAGGACAGCTATATCCCCCGCCGCTGGCCAAATATTAGAATTTGTTTGGTCATAGGATTATGTTCACCTTAACCTGGCATAGTTGTAGCAGACATAGAAGATCAGTTTAAGACAATTTAACTTTCCGGAGTTATGTATGAATCTCAGAATTCGGAGGCACATATATTAAAAGTTTACTGACAAGTTTTACATGGCAAACAGTACAAAAAGTGAACATCAATGAAGTATAGGATGTGTTAGGTAACCACAAAGTACATGTGTAACTCAATTAAAAACTTTATATATCATGAAATAATTTGTATGATTGTGAACATGACATACTATTATTTACCAAGTACAATAAATCACTGTGGAAGTGCAATCCAGGTCAAGAAGTGGTCTGTGTAAGGCAAGGGGAACACTCCTGAATGAGATATGGAGCGGACATGAAAATAACATTTGACCTTCAAGTATGACCTTGACCCAGCATGACCGCCACATGCCTTCTGCACATCAGCTCTTTTTTTGAGATATGGAGCGGACAGAAAATAACATTTGACCTTCAAGTATGACCTTGACCCAGCTGACCCCCATGCCTTCTGCACATAATGAGGTTAACATTTTAGCGAGTTTGAAGAAAATGTGTCCAAGCTTCATGAGATATGGAGCGGACACGAAAATAACATTTGACCTTCAAGTATGACCTTGACCTTGAGCCAGCGTGACCGCCTCATGCCTTCTGCACATCAGCTCAATGAGGTTAACATTTTAGCCGAGTTTGAAGAAAATGTGTCCAAGCGTTCATGAGATATGGAGCGGACACGAAAATAACATTTGACCTTCAATATGACCTTGACCTTGACCAGCTGACCGCCCATGCCTTCTGCACATCAGCTCAATGAGGTTAACATTTAGCCAGTTTGAAGAAAATGTGTCCAAGCGTTCATGAGATATGGAGCGGACACGAAAGTGTTTCGGACACACTGACGGACAGACCCA
>CM037785.1:6978170-7028170 GCA_021229015.1 Solen grandis
TACGAGCATTTATGGGGAGTCCATCGAAATTGGATAACTATTTATAGGACAACAGCGTGTAGTGGGTTCTTCGTATTACTCAAAAACCTCTCTTCCTCTGGGGAACTTCGACAGGACCTGCAGCCACGTAACAAGATTGTTAAAACCAACGAAATCAGTTTTTGTCCCCATTTTAACTACACAGGTCCTTTCACTTATATTTGAGTGCTATCCAATTTATCTTTCGAGTTTGTTGTGTGGCATGTATGCAAACGTTTGGAAGGAAGACGCTGTAGTCTGACGTGCGTATAAACCACGATGTAGCATAAGGTACACGTGAAAGGCATGGTACATGGCCCTAGGCTAAAATAACTTCATATTAAGTTAGGCTCTTGACGTCATTCGTACCCGATTCAATGTTAATATTGCAACACCAATGACAGGCAACGGATTATACCGCCCAAGTTATACCCGTGTTTTTTGTTAGCACCATAAGTCTTCGATTTGTGATTTTATTTCAATTCGTTTATCATTCCTGTAGATTTGTTTAATTCTACTCTGCAGTTCACAATAAAACTATTATTGTTCATAGCAATTGAAAGTTCATCAATTAGTCCATTCCGGATTATATTCCAATCCTGCAACAATTATCCTTTCCCCTTTGAAATTAAAAACACACATATTTAAATATATGACAGCCTTTTTAATTTAATTTTCTTCTTGCTGTGTTTTAAACTTGGTTTATTTGATTTTTTTTTAATTATTGAACGCCATTATATTCCATCAAAGCCAAGCGGCATCAAAACCGGTTTATTTATGTGAAACCCATGGTCCGTATCCTATGGTTGGGCAATGGGACATGATATTATACGAATCCCAACAGCAAAAACATTCTCGCGTGACTTTATATATATATATATATATATATATATATATATATATATGGATACTACAAACATTATAAGACATAACTTTCACATTCATGGAAAACAAACTGTAGAATCACTGAACCAATACCTTCATAAACCGTGTTGTTATGTTACATGCTATAGTTGGCTATAAATGTAATAACTGATGCCAAATAAAGAATATGTATATATGTAGCCTCCATATACATTTCTCCCTCTTCTTACTGACATGTGTGTGTGAGAGAGAGAGCAGATCCGACTCTGGACCCCTTGAATAATGTCACTGACTTATTATCACTTATGAGGGTTCGGGTTCCGGTAATATACCGGTATAAAGGTACTGATGTTATTAATATCACACCAGTTAATGACAAACACCTACGTTGATGAATAAATACCATGATTAAATAGCTCGTGACAATTAATCATTCCATAACTATTTAGACTCGTTGTTTGATATGGACGATCTATGAGAGATGATTGCTATGCAAGGTATTCGTTTTCCAATATTTATAAAGATGTCAACAATACTCTTACTTCAATGCCAGTAGCTCTATATATTATTCACAACAGTGCGATTATTGCAAAGCTGTTAGCATCGCTAGAAGAGGCTAAGCAATAAGCCATATAACAACTTCACACAACGCACCGACATGGGCACTATAGATGACATATGTTTGATTAGGATTTTGATTGCAGTAGTGGTTCCCTGTGTTACTGTATTGTGTAAAACACATTAGCTTGCTTCAAGTACATTCCAGATAACAATCTGGCCTCATTATAATGCTGTGTAAATTACGCCTACGGTCTACGCATGGCTTTCTTTGCGTAATGATAGCATACCTGTGTAAAATATGTCCTCTCATTACGCAAAGAGATTAGTTGTTAAAGTAAATTCAGAAATGTCATCTCCACATCGTGTGTGTTTAACCGTTTAAAAACGTTGTTTCGAAGAATGATGACGAACACTGTGAGGCAGTGTGATTTTGAGATAACGTTTTCTTTAAAATATTTTGTCATTTATGATAAGCAATTAAAAATATGATTTAATAAAACCGATTTCAGTCACATGTTGAAATTAATCTTTGATTACATTTATACACATACTGAGAAAAATGTACATGAAAATAAGTTGGGCCTAAAAACCTTAACAGAATCAATATAACTCGCATGTTAAACATAATACTGTTGATTAGAATTGTTATAACATTCGTATACGACTTACCTTTATATCCTTTGAATACCATGCTCATTGTATGACGTCGTCGTCAAAATGCATGTATACGACCTCTAGATATATCCAACCCCACCACTGTATCAATTTTAAAAACGATAATCGTCCAATGAACAACTCCCACGATGTGTGCATGTGTCTGTGTGTTTGACATTTCACACACAAATCAGCATCGGCTCCGATAGCTTTCAGTCATTTGCTGTATTGTGTAAAATTGCAACCGATGTTAGTTTCCAAGAGCTACACCGATGTCGATTACCATGTGACAAATGAATGTTCTCAGTGGTTGGACAAGCCGATATTGGACCTCGACGCCTACATATCTCCGCTCTCGTGTCATCTTCTCTTGAAATATTTTCCTCTGACAAAAACGTAGGAAAAAGTGATTAAGATTAGGTCGCTTATCGCCTTTTCTAATTAGGGTTAGTTTGGAAAGTGATTTGGCATCTTTTTAGAAGAATTTGTTTACACCGACGAATATTCACCTTAGTATATGATTTGCCAAAAAACAGCTTTAATGCTAACTCGCATGTATACGATAACAGGAGTCCCTGCCCTTATACACATAATTCCTAGGATGTGTTTTAATATACGAATTCCAGTGAAGTTCAAGTGAACTTTGCTGCCACACACATCTCTGCGGTTTTAGGCTCGACTGAACTATTTTGTTATCACTTATCTATAACATTCAGACATCTGCAGCGGTTGCTGATACTTGTTCGTTTTAACTGCTCTAATTTGTAAGCATTGTAAGTTTTATTCCCGATAGACGTATATTGAGGATACATATTCAATGATGTATATATATATATATATTTTTCTTCTTCTTTTTGATGTTGTTATATTGTTTTTGACAAGTCGCTCTTTCCGATCGGTACAGAAAGGAACAAAGTAGCACACGTCGAAGACTTAACCACATTGTTCGCTTTCGAATCAGTTTAAAAAAGCGCTTAACAATAACAGCCTAAAATTATGTTGATAAAAAAAAAACGCTCATTTTTAGCCTAGGAATCTGGGCTACGACTGTATATTTTTCTTTCTCATTGTGCAATTTAACCAGATTGATTTTTATTACTCTGATATGTTTACTGTAAGGGTACTTAAAACGTTGAACCACATGGCTACTCAAACCTGAGTCATTTATATATCGAAATTATCACATTTCATATTTTCAGAGTTCACGAAGCGTCAAAGTAATATTAATTGAATAGATAAAGTATTTCAATTTGCAAATTATTTTCAAAAGTAGAACAGCCATAATCGTCATTTGGTTCTATTTTCCGGGTGCCTGGTACCCAATCTCATAATTGTGAGGTAACAACAATAACTACTTTATAAACAACTTCTACATATATTGTGACTTTTTGCGATCAAAATATTTTTACTCCCTAAGAAACGCTACTACCATTACAACTAACATGAATATCATCCTAACGCTTACAACAACAATACCTATTACCTCTTCTACATTGACAACATCTAGCACAAACTGAATTGGAATAAAGCACGCCGCCGTTCAATGTATAATGTTGTAAAATCATGTGTAAAAAAACTATAAAAAATATTCGGAGTTCTTCGATATATCAGTAGGCTTACGTCAAGGCCAAAATAATTCGCCGGCATTGTTTGCTTTATTTCTTGAAGACTTGGAATTATTTCTCCAAGACAGAGATGATTCTGGCACCACAATATATGATCTATGTTGAATTATTTTACTATTTGCGGACGACATTGTTATATTGGGAAAATCGCCGCTTGATTTACAACATAATTTTAATCGTTTACATGAATATTGTTCAAAATGGGGATTTGAGGTGAATACAGAAAAAAACTAAGATCATTGTTTTTCGCAAACGAGGGGGTTTGAAAGAAGATGAATGTTGGTACTATAACAATATACCCTTAGAAACTGTAAACGATTTTAACTACCTCGGTGTTGTATTTAATTATACTGGATCCTTTGTTTTGCATAAAAAGTATTTAATCGGAAAAGCCCTAAAGGCAATGAATGTTTTACTGATTGACATAAAGCGGTTGGAAGTTAGTCCCAAACTTGCTTTACAATTATTCGACTCGTTTGTCGGCTCAATATTGAATTATGCATCCCCCATATGGGGTTTTACGAAATCAAAGGATATTGAAGGTTTACATTTACGTTTCTGTAAAACAATGTTAGGTGTTAGTCAAAATGCATGTAACGCGGCTATATATGGCGAGTTGGGTAGATACCCCCTTTATGCCAATAGATATGTGCAAATAATAAAATACTGGTTTAAAGTTCTGAATAGTGGAAATATAATTTTAAAAACTGTATATGAAAATTCATTGTCAATAGAAAATAGCTGGTCCTATAAAGTTAGAACGTTATTAAACCAGTATGGTTTTCCAGAAGTCTGGAATAATCCAACCAGTATTAATATCCCTGTGTTTATATCTGTTTTTAAACAGAGAATAATTGACAACTTCAGACAACAATGGTTTTCGAACGTCTCTAGGAATAATATACTCAATGTATTTTATTGTCATTTGAAAACTGACTTTACATATGAATCATATCTTTCAAAAGTAACCTCATTTTGTCTCCGTCAGCAACTAACGAAAATTCGCATTTCAGCGAATTCTTTACGATATAATTCCGCTAGGTATCGTGACAGGTTAGCAAGGCAAGAGCGTTTCTGTCAGCTGTGTTCTACCAATCTTCATATAGAAGATGAGTTTCATTTCATCCTCCAATGTCAATGTTTTAGTGACATACGTAAACGCTTTATTAATCGTTTTTATTATATGAGACCAAACATGATTAAATTCGTAGACTTGCTTAATTCTACAAGTAAGAAAACTTTATTGAACCTTTGTAAATATATTAAACTAGCTCACAAAAGGAGAGAAACTATAATACTATCAGACCATGTTGCAGTTTAACCATACATATATTTTTACATAAAAACTGTATATGCATTGTTAAACCTTCAAGAAGATATATTAATTTATAATAGCCATACCTCCAGTGCTTTATACATAATATTGAAATACCACACCTTTTCAGACTTTTTCGCATTTTTATTATTTTCTATGTCTGTATTGTATTAACAACGTTCATCATAACATAAGTATTATTATTAATATTATTATAATCATCATCTAAGTTTTACTCCATCCTCCTTTTTTGCTGTAACGGCCAGTATTAGATAAAGTAGGTATCTGTATAAATAGAAAATACTATTTCATGTCATGTTAATCTACTTAATTCTTAACTCTTGTTATACCTTGTAAATAATTTATTTTCCATATATGTATATGACGATGTACTGTACAGTATAAGTCGAATAAATGTATGTTCTGTTCTGTTGATTAGAGAAGACTTAGACGCAGAACAATATGACCAATATGATTATATTAACAAAACGTATGAGCAGAGGTCGTCTTGTAAATTCAAGTACAGCTCGGTTGTTCATCATCAGAAATTCGTGCGGATTTGCAGAAAGTTTATGAAAACGATACTTTCAAATAAAGAAGTCGATAAATGGGTGTATCGTTTTAAAGAAGATATGGAGTCAGTTTAAAATGACCCCTAGGGCCGTATTCAATATACATATTAGATTTAACTAAGAAATGAGTGGTGTAATGCAAAAGAGAACCGACCATTGAAAGTAAAATGTGAAGAAAATCCACTTTTAAGTTTCTTTTTTCAATTTCCCCTTCCTATATGACAACAGATACTGCGAAATCATTAATTTTCGTGGGACACTAATTTTCGTCTATTTCGCTGAGGGTTTTATCCACGAATATTAATCCCCACGAAAACTTTTTTTTTTTTTTTTTCCAATTTTTAATTTTACTAATATGTACATAGCATACATAATGTTCACAAAAACAATTACCATTTAGGGATGTCAAAGATTAAAATAAATTCATATCGATATATCGAAATATAGGAATCAACAATGTATTGAAAACTATTGATGTGTCTATTCACCTGCCATCTAGGTAGAGAGATTTTTATTTCCATGAACTCATTTTCTGGATAAGTTTGGCAGTAAATAATTTGGCTGGTAAAAACATTTTTGGTATTCGATATTTTAGAACGGAATCAACTTAAAATCAAAATGGTTATTCGTTGATATTTCGATATCTTAATAGTCGATTACATCCCTAATCAACACAATATAACATATATAAAGTACAATAGAGGTCTTGATATTTTACATTTCCCTAAATATTAATATTCATATTCAATTACCAGTCAGTTATACAATATTAAAGCTTGCAGTACTTTGTAATAAGAAAGGAAGGTAGATACAAATCTGTAGAAAATATGCCTGTACATATAGCATATTATTTGGGGGGAAAAAAAAGAGAAAAAAATGTTGATCAAAGTCAATATTGATGTTGATGATAAACTTCATCTTGTTCTAGTCATAAATTGTTCATGAAAGTAAAGTGTATAAATAGTTTGGTCTTTATAATAAAAAGTTTAACAAGGGGCTTAAAGGTTTCCATCTGTTTTCAAATTCAGTTCTTCTGTTGTTATTACATGCGATATTACATTCAATATAATATTGTTGAGCAATATTTTTTATAAACTTTACAACATTAGGTTTTTGATTTGTATCTTTTATTTTAAAAATAAAGTATTTGCCTAAAATAATTACTGTATTTACAACAGATTTGAAATATTTGTTTCCAAACATGATATCCTTAATTTTAAAATAATTAGAAATTTGTGGACAGTGAGTATTTAATAAATTCCACAAATCTTTCCAAAAATCTTTTACAAAAGGACAGTTATAAAATAGATGAATCAATGTCTCAGGTTCTTGATGACAAATGGAAATTTAATAAGTTTAATATTTACAAATTCCACCAATAGTTGTGACCCATTTATCCACTGATGTAGGGACAATATTTTTAAGTTTCAAATTATCATAAATATTTCTACATCCTTTTTTATTTTTAAGAAGTATTGATAAAGGTAAGGGTAATAATGGTTCATCTAATTTGTATAATGGTGAATCAATTTTTAGTTTTTTAATATAGCTCTTAATAGAGTTAATAATACTGGCGTATTCTAAAAAATTAGTTACATGCCCATGTTTATCAACAAAGTCATCAAAGGTTATAAAAGAACCATCTTTAGTAAGGAGATCATTAATTGTAAGTATATTATTTTCTAGAAATTTCTTTCTATAAAAAGCTTTTTCTCCGACCTTTATATTTATGTTTAGTAAGATATATTCTTCTGCTAACTCTTTTGGGTTAGTTGATTTTAGTGATGAAGTAAAATTATAGTATGATAAGTATACATCTTTCCAAAATGGATTGTCGATAAGTGCTATTTTTTCTTTGATATACTCTGAACCAAATTTTAATTTATTATCTAAACACTCATTTAATGTTTGTTCAATATACAAGCATTTGCTATTGTTAAATATCATTTTTCTGATCCATGTTGTTTTAAGAGAAATTATAAATTTATCCAAATTAATCATCCTTAATCCCCCATTACTATAATCTCTATATGTAACTTCTCTTCTTATCTTATCTGGTTTACCATCCCATAGAAATTGGAAAAATAGTGTTTGTAAGGAATTGATAATATCTTTGTCTGGATTCGGTAATGCTAATATAAGATGGTTTAATTTTGAAGGTGCAAGGGATTTAATGACTGTAATTTTGCCTATTGGTGTAAGGATTCTATGTGACCATCTTATAAATAAGTCCTTAATTTCTTCAATTTTTTTATCATAATATAATTTAGTTATATTGTAAAGATCAGTAGTAAAGTTTACACCAAGAAGTGTAAATTCTGTATCCCAACATATATTTATATCAGGTACAGGGTTGTAAGAACTGTTTTTAATACTGCCAATCCAAATTGCTTTAGTTTTATCCACATTAACACAAAGGCCGGAGATATCAGCATAAAAGTTTAAAACTTTAATTGCAGTTAGAAGTGATTTTTCTGTGCCATCAAGAATCAGGGACGTATCATCAGCATATTGAGAGATTTTATATTCCACATTACCACATCTTATGCCTTATAAGTGATGCCAACACCTCTGCACATAATATAAAAAATATAAGGTGAAATGGGATCGCCTTGGCGACAGCCTCTGTGTAAATAGAACCATTCTGAACAATGCCCATTAACAATACAGCAGGATTCTATGTTGTAATAAAAAGTGTTCATCCATTTTTTAAACAAGGGACCAAAATTAAAAAAGTTTAAAACCTTATTGATAAAATTCCAAGAAACTGAGTCGAACGCTTTTTCAAAATCAATTAATAGTATCATTCCTGGGATATTAAATTTTTCTGCATAGAACATTATATCATATATTAAACGTGTATTTTCACCTATGTATCTGTTTGGTACAAAACTCCAAACATCTACAAGATCTAGTTCTATAATACTTTTCAAAATGATTTCTCTAGCTTTCGAAAACTTGTCTCTTATATAGACCTCACGTGTTCATAGTACATATATCCATGAATAAATGTACCCACGAATTTCCCTTAGGTTCACAATCAACGAAATTTAATGTCAACGAAAATTAATGATTTTACAATACCTGAAATATTCCAATCGACTTTCATAGATAGCAAATCTTTATCCTTAATATATTACTTAACCTTAGGGCTTTCTTTTAGACTCAATCTAAGTGAAAACTTGCGTATAAAACTCTTAAAAATAAGAAAAATATTAAAGGTCATTATTCTTCCAAAAGCAGTGTATATTCTTCGGACAGAAAAGCAAAATGTGTGCTACAGATTTGTTACGAGATGCAATCTTTTCATACTACTTGACGATAACATTACTACAATGCATAAATAAGAAGGACTCTTTTAAGATCATTAATTGTTTATAAATATTGTTGTTTAGTTCAAATAGTTTCCGGTTACAAGGCCGTCTTCGGGAATACCCGTCAATGCAAAAGGTAAACAAGGAGAGTAATTTGACACCCATTCAAAACACTAAATAGCCTTTTTTGAATTTTGATAACATTTTCAATGCGTTCAACTGTTATTTTACAGCAGATACATTTTGTCAATGTTATTTTATAAAATGAACCATCGCGTCTGTTGAATGCCAGAAGGGGCTATCAGCAGTTTTTATAGTTTTGAGAAAAATGCATTTTAAACTTCAAACTTACATGAAAAATCAGTAAGTGCTATTAGCTGACTTTAATTTACAAATGTTATTGCACAAGCAAAGGCCAAAACACACAAAAAATATTTAACTTGAAAGTCAATGGATAATCCCATATTTGGTAAATTTTGTTGATGGCCCCTTCTGGTTGCCTGTTTTTACAGTACTTCTTTATTGCATATAAGGGTCTATCAGCGCGTAATATTTAGTCATTTACAGTAATTAAACAGTTAATGTTTAGCAAAGTCTTTATTTTTTTTATTTACAGTGTTTACATATGATTTAGACTCAATAAATTGTATTCCTTGACATAAATTGTATTTGGAATCAAAATTCTTTATCTGTATCTGACTCGGAACCGTCCAGTACGTCAGCACATGTCAGATAGTCTTTAACCCTTTTGTTTGTTGGCAGACTGTTATAATAGGGCCAGTAAATTTCTAGTATGACATATCCTTTACATAAGGCCACCAAATCATTTTTCTTTGCCATAGAAATAGGCATTTTTTCCTTGTAATTTTTCATCATTTTGTCAGCCAATCCAGGTCTTCGCCTTTGCGCCCTACGCACGTTTATGCAGACAAATTCAATATCTCCAAAGTTGTATTTTACAAAGATTTGGTCGGGAGTGCTTTTTTGTACCTTTAATATCTTCACCTTTAGCCAATTAACTTTTGCTCCCTCTGAGTTTGTTTTAAAGTTTTTGAATTTATCTGTGGCATACTTTTTCTGATAAAAAAAAGTTAAATCTCATCGGCACAATAACATCGGGGTTTTGTCATCTTGCCATTTGGAAAATTGTATCCCATTGCTCAGGTACATACAGGGATGTTTGATTTTTAGTGTGTTCTATTGCCGAATGCATTGAGTCACAATCCACTTGCGTGTGGCCGGATTCTAGGAATTTTTGCTCAATGACATCAATGTTTGGATTTTGAAGAACTGTATTGAGTAATCCTAATGCAAGGAATTTGTTTCGGTTTTGTCCAGAGCAACAGTCAGAGTATAGAACTACATGTTTGATGTTGGATGGTAGTGAATTCAGGTGGGTTAAAATGCAAGTTTCTATTTCAGAGGATCCTCTCTGATCATGTGTCTCGTTCCAAATGTAGCAAGTTTCCTTTGAGTTGGCCAACGAATACACAGTTAGATTGTAACTGTTTAATTTTCATTTGTAATATGCTTGTGAAACATTTGAACAAGGTGTCTGTAGTACTGCCTGAAGGACAAAGGTAGATACAAAAAGGCCTTCGTCAGATTTTGCTTTTTTCTTATCCGTGTCTTTTTCGATCCTTGACTCTTCTTTTCTCTTCAAATGTTCATTGTATATAATTTCATCATTTTCAGTAACTATTCCAGTCTTTTTCATTTCATTGGAAGTATTACACACCTGTCATATGTCCTTCTTTGGCTTGTGAAGACAGATTAAACTCTTTGCAGAGAATGCTTCTATACACTTTTTCTGAAACCACTGTTTTGCCATCCTCCTGACATTTTATTTTATATAGTCCATACATTTTTTCTAATAGAGAGATCTTGGCTTATTTAAGTATTGTTTTGTTGTTGTTTTTATTCTATAGTGTGACTCTACCACAGGAAATGAAGTAATGTCTTTTTTGACATACCAAATTGTGCCTTCATCTGTTTTATTAGCAGCGGTATGTTTTCCTCTTTGATCAGTGCCATTAAAACTCCCATGACTTTTTCTTTGCAAGGTACACTCAACTACCCTCTTCCCAATGTTCAATGTTTTGAGAAAAAAACTTTTGCAAACTTTAACTCTTTGGCTTTTTTAACTGGTAGGTAGAATTTACTTGCTTTTTTTTTTCGTCCATATCTATTTGATGTTTGCTGGACATCAACATGATGACAAATGAATTCTCGCTTTCTCTCAAATGTCATTGTTGTCTCCCAGTAGGAAGTGAAAATTTCCTCTTTGGCTTTTTCACTGACCTTTTCTGTGCATTTATTTTTTGCAGTTTCTGCAAACTACAGGGAGAATTTTCTTTGGTTCAACAATTCTCTTAGATGCATCTGATATATAAGCCTGTCCAGTATTTCGTGTGGTTTTACGAATAGTTTTCTTCCATTCCTGAATATTTGGTGTTCTCTTTCTTGACAGCTTTATCTTAGTGTCATAGTCTGCTTTTTTCCTTGGTGTTTCACATTTCCCTGTCATAGATTGAGAGCGCTTGGTTGGTGTTTTGGTCACATGATTTTGTATGTTACTGGGAATCTCCTTGTTTTCCAACGTAGGTGAACAAGTTGGAAGACTGGTCTCCTTAATCTTGTTGCCCAGAGCACACGAATCATAATGTTCATAACCCGGCACTGCCAAATATGCTATCTTGATATATTCTGTATCTTCCTGTGTATGTGCTTCAATATCTGGTGATACATGTAAGACAGGGCTGCGAAGTTTCCTTGTTTATATATTTATATGCTTTCTTACCATATTAGCAGCTGACAATGGAAGAACATCGGACATTTCTGTATCCCAAATGCCTTCCTTTCCCAATTCTTTGACTTTTCTCGCAAACACTTCCGATATTTCTGCTTCACTCTTTTCCTTTAACCTGGACATATAACCCATGTAATGGTTTTCATTTTTCTTTAAGATGCCTGCACAGTTTTGATCTCAATTCAGTAATTGTTAGTTCTGTACCAATTTGGTGAATTATGGCATTAAAGAAGCAGTTGCCATCTGGCGGTATTTTTTCTCTCTGAAACCCATTGCTGATAAGAAGATTTGTTAATCTTAAATGAATAATTTTGAACACTATAATGTTCACAAAAACATTCACAAATTTCTATATTTATTTGTACCATTATGGTTTTCATGGACTGGAGATAGTGTATCTAGTAGGACAACAGTATAAACTTCCTCGTCTGACCATTCTACTTTCATATCTGAAATATAAAAAAAATGCTGCCATAAGAGGCTATCAGCAAGTACACATTCCCCAGAAAATTGTAAATATAAGATGGACATCAAACAAATATATATTTTTAAGAAACACTTAGAAATATTTACAGAATATCAAAAACATCCATCACTTTACTTCGGCAGCCAGAAGGAGTTAACAGATGAAGAAAAACAGCAAATTCCATAATCATCAGTGCGTTTAAAATCTTTGTTTCCAGTTTAAAAATGCTTCCAAAATGATTATTCAACAATAATTTAAGGAATAAACATATTTAAATAATAAACACTTACCTTCATAATAACATTAATCCTTCTAAGATATGCCAAATGTTCAGCCTCACCCTTACTTTCACCGCACAGAAAATACCTAATTTTCACAAGCTTTGATTAACTTTGGTAACTTGAAAGGTGTTATTACAGCAACAGTATGCATGGCATCTTAACATTAAATGGTCAATCAAATAAATCACTTCTTATCAGTAATTAGGTGTATAGGATTTGTTATTAGGAAGCATGTGTCCTATCAGCACAACACCCTACTGTTAGCCCCTTCTGGCGGTACTAACTGTGCTGTTAACACCTTTTGGCAGGCAATTAATTTGGACCCTGTTGATAGACCCTTTTAATGGCAGTTCATTATTACCACTTATCAATGGAATTTTGCTTAGATATTTTGTACACAGCAAATATGCATGAAAATGTATTCATATATGACAAAAAGTCATTTTTGACCAAAACTGCTGATAGCCCCTTCTGGCATTCAAAAGACGTTCGTGAAATATATTGAGCCTTTAAAGTAGGTTTGTTGCAAAAAAGCGTACGACTCAGATGATCTTAATATCATATCAGTTTTTGCTAAATATATTTAATACGTATTCAATCTTATATTTCTTCACATTGAAAAAAAAAATCAATCATTTTATGTATTCGTCATATGATGCAAGAAACGTTATATAATGATGGAAACAACAAAGAAAAATGTGTTGTTTATTTAAAATATTTTCAAAGTTATTACAGGAAATATTCTTACAGTGTATCCAGATACTTTATATGTAATTGGTATATATGCAGTTAATGAATTGTGTGAAATCTCATAGAGAACTTATTACAACCACCATACCAGCGATAATTATGTAATCAGGACATAATGCAATAAACATTTAACTTTCAGCAAGTGTCCGATAAAATTACAACCTTATTGCAAGATATCATATTTCTAGGCAAACACATGTATGTTTTAACTATTTTACGTTTATTATTGTTGTTGTTACCATTGATGATTATGTTGTAACCTGGAGACCTCAGATGGACTCCTTCTCCACTACATCCTCTGCCTATGATGCCTCTCCTCTTCTGCACCATAGCAAACAAGTTGCTCGATCTGCAGTCTCCATGCTGACTGGCCCAGGAAACCTCTGGCTCCTACCATGACTGAAAATAGCCTGACACCTCATCCTTCTGACGGCATGCTTCCACTAGTCGTCATACTTTTATTTCTTCCATTCATGGGCCTCTTTACATCCACTCCCCAAGGGTAGCGTCAGCTCTAACATGATGATCTTCTAACTGCCTTCCGACTTCATCACGATATATGGTCTTAAGTTTGTATGGACAAAATCCGGAAAGACAATGTTCCGTCCGAGATCTACCCTCATCTCTTATGATGCTGCATGATTTAGAAGACCAAACAAATTTGGATGGCGATGTTTGTACATCCTCCCGTGCTTCTCAAACTGGATGTAAGAGACACCCTTAATCGCTCTTGGCCGTTTCCGTTCCTCCCAAGACTGTCTGCCAGGGCTGCCAATACCTGGTTGTTGCACCACCAATACACAGGTAACAGGTATGGGGCCGTATTCAATATACATCTTAAGATTATTTTTTATCCTTACCCTTAAGTAATACTTTTTTCCTTAACTAAGGATAAAATGATTTTTATCCTTAAGTAGTATTCAATAATCATCTTAAGAAATTTCTTAACAAAGAAATTTCTTAACCTTAAGAAATTTCTTATTTCTTATAAGGAATTTTTTAAGCGCGTTGTCAGGATTGACAGGTTTTTCCGCGTCTAAATATAGTAACGGAAGTATTGAAAACGCACGCGCATCTCCAATGTAAACATGTCAGACGACAAGAAGAAGCGAAGTGCTAATTATTCTAGCAATGATTGCTTGTTACTCGCTGATATAATGGGGCGTCCGGCGTCAGGATATCCAAGTTTAACAAATTTTAAGTTATGCCGGCACAAGTTTACAAACAGTGAGTATTTTTTCGATATATAAACGGCGTTTTTGTATTTGACAACTGAAATGCGGGAGCTTCGGCTGAAAACCGGCTACTGCTGTAAACGCATTCTGCATGTATTAATATGAACAAAACATATATAAAGAAAATTGAAGGCAGAGAATTGACTTTTTTATTATATGATATAATTTTTCATAAAAAAATGAAATAACTTAGAATATCATTAATCTACCAAATATTACCCCACCCACACAAACACCAAATAATTAAATATTTGTAAATGAAATAAAAATTAATTAAATAAATTAAAAAAAAAATACTGATAATAAGAAATATATATTGTTTGACAAATTCTTCCTTATTTTTACATTAATAAAGATTTTATAACATTCACAGGGTTCTACATGTTATCATTGTACTCCGTCTATTATTGCATTTTCTATTATAATAAATAATTATTTATTATTTTACTTTTAAAACTATGACGGTTGCTTGTAAATCATTTCAATGAAACCATAACATGTGCATCATGTCTCCTCAAACTGTAAGTGGTCTTCACTCTTTTTTTTTTATAATTAGTCAGTCAGGTATTTATTGATAAATCATATATATTACTTACATATGGATGGGTATTTCAGTTGTAATAGCATAAAGAAAATATCTCTGCATGGTTCAACACCTGGTGGATTCAAAATTTGCACCAAATGTAACATTCACTTACAATTTTGACTTTGTATGTTGTCATTTTCTATATATTGAATATTTAATTATTAATGTCCTTAAATCCACATAATAATTACATGTATGCACTTTCTAATGGTATTGTAATTTACACATGTTTTTTTTTTTTTTTATTCTCTTTTGTATGAGACATTATACTTCTTTATTAGGCATCACATCTTCAACAAAAAGAGGAAACTGGAAGAAGATCGCAGAGGAATACAATTCATCTGCAGAGGTTCCCCGCACAGATGAGGATTTGATAAAAAAATGGGACAACCTCGTTCAAACTCATAGGAATAAATTCTATGACTTCCAGAGAGAACAAGGCAGAACGGGTATATATCATTCAACATTTAATGTTATTTTTCAAATTTATTATACATTTATTATGACAAAATACATTGCTTTTCCTCAAAATGACTATTACTAATACATTTTTTTAATGATGTCAAACCCTGAATGCTTCACATTTTTCTTATATTTCTTTCGTACAATTTTCTTTGTTCTTTTAAAATAATTTTTACTTAATTTATTAAACAAAAATACTTTTTGTTATGTATTAAATCTTGATTTAAAAATATAATTATGAGATATAAGATGCAACATCTCTAACAAGTAACAATAACTAGAACTGCACCTGACGATGACTTATCTGTTAACAGTAAAGATGCAAGTTTGTCACCTTCAAATCTTTTAAGGATGGGGTATTAATGCCCAATGATGTTGCCATCAAACAGATAAAGGCTTATAAAGATCAAATAAACAATGTAAGGACTATTATAACTTAAACATATTAACAAGTATAATGAAATACAATTACTTTTTTGTTGATTAACCATTTTCCTGATAGGAACACCAATAAAAATTACCTATGCAAACATGCTTATGAGTTTGTAAGATTCTCATGCCCTCAAATATGCATCTCATTCTACATTGAAATACACTAATACAACCTATCAAAGGGGAATAACTCAAAAAGCACACAAGGTAGAGTTATGGTTCATGTGCACTGCACTCCCGATCATTGCAAAACATACATTCAAGTCATTCAAATTATGAAAAATTTTAACAAAGAAACTATTTTAAAGGGGAATAACTCAAAAAGCACATAAGGTAGAGTTATGGTTCATGTGCACTGCACTCCGATTCATTGCAATAAACATACATATCAAGTCATTCCAAGTTATGTTGACAAAGTTATGTTCCATACAAGTAGATGGGGACGCCACCAACAAAAGTAACCCCTATATGTGGCCTGACTCTAGGTCTGGTGACACAAAAAGCATACTGCATTTTTTCAAACATCATTTCAGGTGGTGGTCAAAACCCAAAGCCCCTGTCAGCGATCACCGAGGCCATTATGGACGTGATCGGCAGAAGAGCAGAGAATGTTGTTGGGTTGTCCTCTACAGGTCTTGATTCATCCCAACTTCAGATGGAAAGGTCAGTCTGTGAAGAATATTTTTTTTTTTTATTTTATTGGTATGAACTCTTACATTGAACTATTACCATTTAAAACTAAATATATACATGTATTGAAAGAGTACATAATGAGTTGAACCTATGACATTGTATATTATACGGAGTATCTGGGAACTATATTGGAGTCACTTTCGGCGGTCAGTTGTTCCATTTGTATACAATATTTTCCGCAATATGTGACTGGGTGTGGTATCATGCCACGTGTCTATGCTATGATACTACAGTCTGACAGCACTAGATATGTCTCATGTAGACATCATCTCCGATTGACTGGAATACATTCAGTGTGATATAAATATATCAGATATCTAGCTGTTTTTTTGTGTTTTGAAACTGATTTACTTGATAAAATTTTTATTTTAGAATTACCCAGTGTGGAAGGCCAGAAGCAGTGAATTTGGTTCAACAAACCATCAATGATGAGGAACACATGTACAGTATCCATTATTAAATGCCATTTGTATTTAAATTGTGTATGTTTGATCATGCTATCCTTCAACAACAATATTATAAATTAAAAACATAAATGAATTGAAAAATGAATTGTTTTTGTCATGTGAAATATTATCCACCTAACATTGCTTCCTACTTTACTAATCATCATACAATATATTTAAATGTTAATTCAAACTAGAATAAAATTAAGAAAAAAAAACATGCATGATGACTTCTAAAACATTTTTAAATGTTTTGATTTATTTTCAGTGTATATGACAAGCAGATGTCAATACATTTTATCATATGATAAAAATTCATATTCCATATTTAATTTACAAATTACATTTTTTATTTTACAACTAAAATGTGTAAATTTTAGTCATTTAGTAATATGATTTTAAAAATATATTTCAGAGTGACCAATATTGTTTTTGCTTCCCCAGAAGAGTGCAGCAGCATACCCATTTCAGTCACAACATCATGCTCAAAATGCCAATGTGAGGAATGTTCTGCTCTAAGAAGACTCAAGCGGCAAAAACTTGAGCTTCAAATTCAGAAATTGAAAAACTCAGAACAGTAAAATTGATGTTTAAGTTTATTTAAAATTTATAATAGTGTTGAGATGGAAAATTATCATTTTTACAGAATGTCCTTAAAGCATTGATATCAAGTTATGTAGAAAAAAAATTAATTCAATTTCACACACATTATTAGAAAAAAATATAAAAATGATCTACTTTCACTAACTCATTGATGTTTTTAAAAAATACATTTTGTAATTGGATATTTGTTTCATGTGTTATTGCTGATGAATTGATAGTGATTTTGAACACTATTATAATTTTACTTTTTGGATCTGATTATTTCAGGTAAAGGTATGAACACTTTAATAATATGACTAATGCAGAATTGAATAATAAGCATTATTAATATCCTTTATCCATAAAAAGGATAAGAACTATAAAAGAATACACAGCATTGGTTTTGATTTATGTGTATTTTTCTTATGTAAAGGTGTAAAGGTATGTAAAGGTGTACCAATTACTGATTACCAATTTTTCTTCTAATGTTTTTACCTTGTTTATGAGTGAAAATCAGTTACTTTCACAATGTTCTGACTGCACTAAAGGATGTACTTTTCAATGAAAAATTATGAAACTTATCATATTTTAGTTTGATTTCTATTAATTATAATGGTCACCTGACCATCTCTATTTATGTCTTGGGACCATGTAATGTGGATATTTGTTAATTGTTATAACAACTTTGAACATAATTTAGAAAGAAATAGATCCAGTTCACTGGACTTCTTACTTTGGAATTATTTAGAATAACATATGTTCATATGGACTTTATATTTGCAATAAAAAGTATTATTAATTTACTTAAGGAATAATGATCTAACATGCTAACTAATTTTGACATTATTTTACCACTTACTTTGCAGTTTATTAGAAGTATGTTTGTACAATGTAATCCCTGTAACGTTGTCCATTGGCCAGTGCTACATGGTTTGCATTTCCATCCAACTGATCATCGCCATCATTTCCATCATTGTTTATTCCAAATGGCATTGGAATATTCCTCTGTTTGCAAATGTTGTGCAATACAGCACATGCAAGAACCACTCTGAAAATGTTCATAGTTAACTACTCAAATATTTTTTTGTGAACATTGGTGTTGCTTTGATCATTTTTTTTTCCATATAAGTTTTATTTATCCTAATCAAAGAAATATTTTTAGTTTTGTATACAATATTAAATTAAGTTGGTTCAATTTTGAATCAGATTTTCATATTTAGAAATTGTAAGCAAGAATATTGCATAAGTGGAAACAGATAACAGATTATAACATCAATATTGAGGAGATTTAGTTGTTATTGTTGATGTAATATTTGTTATGTTGTTGGTCTACATAATAGTCAAATATACATCCCAGCCATAATCAAAATCACATGACTCATTATTGTAATCAAATTGTAATTCGAAAGAATAAAATATTTACTTGCACACTTTCTCAGGTTTAAGTGATACTTCACCCTGAAGAATTCCAAACCTTCTTTTCAGTTGTCCGATACATCTTTCAACCTTTGACCTTGTGATTTTATGACTTCTGTTAGCAATGATAATATAAAGAATTTTCAAAAACCTGTATATTAATTTTGCCTTCAAATAAATAATGATGTGAAAATAAAATCGCCTTTTAAAAATTAGACACACCATCCCCTTTAAAAAAAGTGGGTTCGATGCCTGGCCACAGCATACAAATGTTTTTAAAAATGGTACGGATCGCTCCCGGCTATACATGGGGTATTTCCATGACTGGTTTGCCCAGTGCCAGGATAATGCGACTGAGTGTTGTATTATGCCCCATGGCTACGACATGGTACTACAGTTTGAACGCAATATATTCGACTCAAGTAGATTGCTTTCACATGACTGAATGTGGATGGGAAAAAATTACTAAATTTAATTTTTGGAAAATTCATGTTGATGGGGGTTTTAAAATTTTGGAAACAAAGCCTGCTACAATTATACAAAACATTTACCTATTGTAAGCAGATTGACTACCAGGTTGAGGTTGCAGAAAAGGTGTCAACAACCACTGCTTACATGGGTAGCCAGAGTCCCCTAAGAGATGATGTTGTCCTGGTGGCATGTGACCTCCCTCAAATATAGTCCATAGACCACTCTGCTGCAGAATCCTGCTGTCGTGGACACTACCTGGCCATCTGCATACAATGTCTATGATTCTGTCAAATGGGTCAAATACTAGTTGATCATTTATTGAATGGAATCCCTTCCGATTCACATAAACCTCCTCATTCACTGATGGAGCCTTGATTGCAATATGAGTGCAATCTATCACACCCACTACCTTGGGAAACCTTGATATTCCAAAGAATTCTTGTTTGTTTGTACTGATTTGTACTGGTGTTACAGGGAATTGAATGAATTGAGTAACAATGTCTGGACTGCTTAAAGCTTCCACAACTTCTGTTACAACCCGACTGACAGTTGGCTGACTTACATCATGAATATCTCCGTCATTTAGTTGGATTGTTCCAGTTGCCAGATAACGGAGTGCTACCAACACCTTGTCTCTTGCAGAGAGGCTGTGGTTCCTTCTTGCCATTGGAGCTACTCTTGCCAGAAGATTTTCCAGAAAATCAATTCCACCCCTATCCATTCTATACCGGTTGACTATCTCCTGATTTTGCAGATGGTCAATTTCAGTTAACCTGTTTGCCATTTCTGATATGGCCAAGAAAGTGTACAAATGTTAGTGCTTGACACCAAAAACACACATTAATACTAGTTGTTATATAACCAGGAAATGTCTGAAAAACAATACACCCCCCATCATTTACAATTAAAATTACATGTATATACATTAAAACCTGTCTTATCCAACACCAACTGGGACAAACTGATAATGTCGGATACCTTTAAAATAAATGTCGCATGTATTTGCTTTATATGACATTACGTTTGTTGCATAAAGCAGTGTAATTATAATGAAATTAGCACTAACAGGACCAAATTTGTATTTCCACATTTAAGGTAATATTGACCTTGGACACCCAGTGACCCTAATATCATTAGGGGTCATATCCACTCATGGCCAAATTCCCTAAAAAGTTTGTGTAAAGGGATTTTTCAAAACCTTTACTTATGCACAAAGTACTGGTTATTCCAAAGAACTTCAAACAGTTCAAATTAAAAATAGTTGAAATTTTTATCTGAATTGATATTACATTTAATAATAAGCGATTCTAATTATTGACTTATATTTAGGACTTTAGAGCCTATGTGGCAGAGTCACAGATTCAATATAGCCGATTGTCTCTCATCGTAGTGTGTTCGAATACTGGATGGGAAAGTCTGATTCTTCATTTAAGAAAGTCTTCCAACGACTGCAATATGGTAATGGTTCTACCCAGGTGCTCTGTATGCTTGGGGTATTTTGCAACTTGTAAGTAGTTGATTGTTTTTACATACTGTCAAAGCAACAGTAAACTCGACAGAAAGAAACAGTTATGAATTTAATTTCATATGGAAGAGTAAGTTAATTTATATCAATTGGTATTACAATGCACATTTTTTAAATAAATATTATATCAATTGCTGGATGGTAATTGAAGAAATATAATGCTGAATCTTGTTTTGTCTGACATGGAATTCCAATAATCAAAATTTCATTAGATCATCACTATAGCATAAGTTTGTTAATTGGTAAAAATATTATATGAAACATGTCATATTGTTCTTATTTCTTTTTGTGTGAGTCCACAGTCTTGATATTGATGAATACACTGCAAGGCATGTACACAATGTGGGATAGATAGGGAAGTTGTTAGTCCCTGTGATGAAGGGATGACTTGAAGCTCTCTACTGCCTTTGCATTAGCAACAGTTCAGTCTGCAACTGAAACAAACAATAGACAATAATAATTATTATTAATTATTTATATGAAGTAAAAGTGATGAGGTAAAAGAAAAACCTAACAATTTTATATAAATAGCCCACTTTATCATAGATTACAGCATAAAATAAGATCCCACCATATCCTGGATTACAGCATAAATCATCAGCAAATATAGTACGCTTTATTTTTTCTTTTCAATATATAAGTAGGTCTTATGTATATTTTCTGATGGAATGTCCACCAAGGAATGAATTAATAATATACCAGATGTAAGATAATGTACACAATATATCTTCATTGAATATAATATCCAATTATACATTCGATAGTATGACTGTGTAAAAGAGAGAGAGGTAGAGAGATTTTTAATCTCTCTCTCTTTTCTTCAATATTTTCGTTTTTAATTTATATTTTCATAAAATAATTACCTGGCAAACAGTTGAGCAGCAAATGACATCCAGTCGCCGTCAGTAGCAGAAGTCCATGTCGTGTAAACTACTTTTTTTAATTCTTTATAATCAACATAACTGTATATCCAGTTTGTTTACATTCGCGAAAACCTATTACAAATTTAACATGTTGCAATACTAATGGTATTTACGTAATACATTCGATTGACATACACATCAAATACAATTTTGTTTGATATTTTTGAGAGGAAGATGGGAAATTCAGAAATTCTTCAACGTATTCATTATTTTATACGATGTATACCAGTGGACTCTGTGGACGCTGCCGTGTCTATTTCGTGTTTACTTTGGATGCAAATGATAGGGAAATTAGCCGCAAGGATATATTTTTACTAAAATAGACTTTAAACTATGAAAATTCATACTAAATATACTTGCCTGCGACGAAGAAATGGAGGTAATTCACAAAATAGGAATGCAAATCTTAAATATTGACTACGACTTAAGGAAGCTATTTGGTTTCCTTAAAGTTAAGGAGAAATATTAATATATTTAAGGAAAATCTTAAGTTAAAAGGTTTATTGAATACAACTTAAGAATTTCCTTAAAAATAGCATCAAATTTAAGATTTTTTTATTATTTAAGGATAAAAAAAATCTTAAGATGTATATTGAATACGGCCCATGGTCTCTGACAGTCCTGACAGTCCCCATGTATACAAGTTTGTTGGAGAAGGCAAATTACCGTACACAGACCTAAGCAGAAATGAGATAAGCATTGGTTTAAATCTCCATCTATCTGACCTTGAACACGTCGCTCGGGCACATGCACCCAGCTTCTTCAACGTCCCCGCTTTTTTCTGCTCTTTCACCTGCGATCGTGTCTGATAACCTTATTTCTTTTTTCATTCCCTTGAGCTTAGCTCCATGCTGCAAAAGTCCTGTTTCAGGCCCCTGGTGTACTGGTGTTTCGGATGATGTCTGAGTTGCAGCATGCTGTCAGCTTTCACTGTTGTACCGGCTGACCATTTCTGTCTAGATCTTGTAACTACTCCATCTTCTTTGACCGTCCTGTCGGTTGAATCCCTATGGAGTATGATAACTCTGCCCTTTGCTACATTGACTCCCCCCCCCCCCCCCCCCCCCCCCCCCACGAAATACTGATGAAAAGGAATGCTGTAGTTGACTTACTGTACATGCCTACTACACTGAAACTTGGAGTAACTCCTAAACACTTTCTTTACTGCTGGTTGTTTGTCGTCTACATTCCCACTGTGGTGGTGTCGAACTTGTACCACGTGAGATGCCATGTTAACCTTGGAAGTATTCCATACTGATACAACCAAGCCTTGTACTTTGCAGGGAGGCCGAACCTTTGAACTTTGCTCAACCACTCAGTCGCTTGCTTCCTAACATTACCAGTGTTTCTGTGGTCCTAAAGACAGTAATCGTACAACTCTCCCAAACACTCTATAGCTGATGGGATCTCCCTTCCCTTACCTTACCCAGGTAACTATTTCGTCCGGTGCTTTGAAAGCCCATCGTGCTTGTATGTGGGACTGAGTTGTTATGGTGAGGTTAAACATGTTCCCTCTATTGGTAGGTTGATAAATGCATGCCTCCATCCTTGGTCCGCGGATCTCTCTCTTTAAGCTGCCTTCATGATAATATTTATTCCAGAGATTGGGCGGGTACTATACACCCAGTGACTATACCGTTCTCAAGGTCTTGCCATGCTATTGTAAACTTTCACAAAGAGAAGCGAATATTCATTCCATTGAAATATTACATTATCAGCTTCTGGACTTTTTCTGGGACAAGATAGTGGTGAAGAGCTTCAATCAGCCTGTAAAGGATTGTGTCGTAAGCGTTGATCAAGTCAAGACATGTCTCTGAAAGATCCCCTTTATCAGCCTTCGTCTCGAAGATAAACTGGCACAGTATATTAGTATATTCAATGTAACTCGAGAAACCAGGAATTGCGCCTTTCTGTGCTGATGTGGTCAATCTTCTGACAAGAATAGCAAAGAATAACTTGCACCGTAAATGCACCCTATAATTAGCAGTGAGAAACTGTTCAACTGTCCTGGAATCAATTTCCGTTTAGATGTGACATTCTTCAGCTCTGTCAGCTATCTTCACTATGAATGTATCAGTCCCCACAGACGGCATAACAGCCGTGGACAATGCTTGTACACTGTACAGGTAATCCAACTAAGTCCAGGTGCATACCCGGCTCTTGCTTTTTCAAGTACTTCTTGTAACTCCTTCTATGATGGATCCTGGACGTTGAATGAGATTTCAGGCCTAGGGGCTTCCTCTGTTTCTTGAAAACTCCCATAGTGGTGTCTCTTTTAAAACCCAATCGACATCAGGTCCCAACACACATGTATAGGAAGCGTGAAAGCTGTGTCACTGTCCATGTCACTGAAATTATTTTAAGATTTATGATTGATAATGTCTGCTTAGTAATACGAAATGATAGAAAACTAGAATAAGATGGAGATTGCATGAAAGAACTCTCTCTCTAGAATTCATGTGGAAAGAATGTTTGGGTGACAATTGATATGTCAAAAGACGAATTTATGATTCAGAGTGAGATCAATTAAAGCGATGCATACCGCCAGCATGGTAGTCATGTCTCATGACCCTATTCTTGTACTTAGCACCCTCGCTGCTCACATGAAGCTGGTGAACATTATATATATTACAGATTAAGAGGCAGATTTAATCCCAGCATTCTAAGATTCAAGTCAATACCTTGTACAATTTTCAAGTTCTGACCAAGGTTAAAGTTTTTCGTAGACGGAAGAAAAACGGACAGACTTTCTGGATAAAATTAATGTTCCCCACGATATATCTATTCGGAGAATAACATCCTACTTGAGAACGATGACCCGGATTTAGACTTCCAGCCAATGCAGAGGTCATGGAGCTATATTAAAGTCACTACTTGGGACAACTCTCGAGGCTCTACTCAACACATGACATGGCGGATATTCTATATAACACATGCCAGTCTTTAAACAAGAGGCACAATGAGAAGTTCCCACTCAATCGGGTGATTGCTGTTAATGAAACACATCACGAGCCAACTGATGAGGCGACAAGCACAAAATCCTTCACAACTGTTATCACGGTTTCAGGGCAAAGATGAGTTACAAGTTTCAGTACCCTTATATATAAGCAGCCAACGTCTCTCGACAACAGGAGACTTACGAGTGTATTGCCTCATTCACACAGATGAGAACCTAGAGAATATTAGTCCGGGTTCACTCGTCTAATGAAGCTCCATTTATAAACTTTGTCCCCCAGGGGACCGGTCTTTTTCCTGATCTTCATCAATGAACTCTCATAGTGCAACCTGTCCAAGATGCGACTCCTTGCAGACGACTGTATCCTGCGATTAAGTCTGAGTAGGATCGGCTAATCTTACAGGTAGATTTAGATACCCTAGCGGCTTGGTTATAAACATGATGCATGGACTTAAACCCGCAGACATGAACATTTAATTTATAAGTGAGTTTCGAGCTGCAAAAAGTGAGTCTCTAGTCAGAAAAGTTGAGTTTCAAGTTGGAAAAGGTGAGTTTTGAGGCAGAAAAAGTGAGTCTCGAGTCAAAGAAGATGAGTTTCCTGTTGCAAGAAGTGATTTTCGAGTATAAGGAAGTGGGTTTCAATAAGAAAAAAATGAGTTTCAGGTTAAAAAAGATTTGAACTACGGGTATACACTGGTGATGAATAGCTTGCGGTAGGTCGGTGGTTCTACTCGGGTACCTCTGTGTACTCGGGGTCTTCCTCCACCTGTAATTAGCTTGACGTCGCTATATGGATTGAAATACTATCGCAGCGACGGTAAACCCCAATACAACAACAACTGGTGATGAATAAAATTGATCTGTAAACAATAATAATACACATGTAGTGATAATAACTGAAATTGTATCAGCAATAGGTTTAAACAATATTTAGATTAACACTTGCTCTGTGGGACACCTCAGGGCACATCATATATGTATTTTTATTTGAAAAGAAAAAACAGTATATGTGACCGGAGTTTACGTACCAACCGTTATTTGCTTATATTATCATAACGTTGTGTGACTCAGAGATCATGATACACCAGATTATGGCGGCAATAGATGAGTATTAATGAAATAACAACCGAGGTATTTGTCGTGAGGGATAAGCGCTCGTCATAGTGCTAAAATGATAAGAAAATAATTTTTCAGATAAGTTAAACAATAAATTCAACCCATTTTCAAAATATATAACATTAACTTTAGAGAATCAGGTTATTTTTTAATATTTCAAAGGCAATCATAACAATTCACAGCAATTGTCTTTCTTTAACAGTATTAGGGACTACAACGGGGGTATCCGTTAAATTTCTGTTTATGTTTGTTTAAATATTAAGTTTAACATCCTACCGACAAATTTATATCATTTATAGACTTTGTCTACTTAAGACAGGTGTAGTGCTGTCACACAGCAGTTTCAATGCTGAATGTTTTTAATATGCTGAGCGCCAAGCAAGGGGGTTATACAAGTTCCCTTTTACGACTTTGGTATGTCATGGACGCACTAACTACTCGGCCACAGGGACCGAAAGATTTTTGTTTAGTATTGGTGTAGTTTTTATTTCGTATTATACCTTTTCAAACCGACCATTTGTAGGTAACTGGTCTGTATGGCGTCACTAGGATCACTTTTTCTTACCCGAATCTCACTTTATCTGAATCGATTCTCGCCTTTTTATTTTTATTTGCCGTGCAAACCTCATTTTTTCTGACTCGAAACTAACCTTTTGCAACTTGGAACTCACTATTAGAAAACAACAACAACAAAAAAAAAAAAAACAACAACCCAGAAATGCAGCGACTTCCAGCGTCTTTCCACTTTTCTTTTTCTCGAAACTCATTTTTTCATGAATCGAAACTCACTTATTCTGACCCGAAACTTACTTTACTCTAAAATCACTTTTTGCAACTCGAAACTCACTACTATAAAAACTAGAGCTATCACTAAAGGTGATGAATTCACCCCACATAGCCTTTGTTTACATTCAAGTTCCCAGCTATTGGAGGTAAGTCACATTTACTGAATTGATGAATTCAAGCTAATTTAAAATTGTATATGTAATAAAAAATTCATCAATTCAGTAAGGGCACCGTAAACAAATTAGTCTGAACAGCATGCACATGCAAAAATAAAATAAAATAAAATTAATTAATTAATTAATTAAAATAATAAAAAATAGATTTAAATGACCAGCTAATTTAAAATTTATATGTAATAAAGTTCTAAGTTCATCAACAGATAAATGAGATGAGGAAAACTGTAGCTAAAGAAAGTAAATTAGTTATTGGGAAATAATTCCAAGAAAATCAGCAAAGGGCAATAACACAAAAGAAAATTAGTCAACCGTAACCATTTCATAATATGCACATCTGTGCTTGATATTGAAGCTTCCTATGACGTTGAAATCCATCAGTAGTTATTTAGAAATAGCTGGACAAAGAAAACTCCAGAAAATCAGAGGGCCATAACAAAAAAAATCAGTCAACCGTAACTATTTCATAATATGCACATCTGTGCTTGATATTGAAGTTCCTATGACGTTTGTTAAAGGAAAAAAAAAAAGGGCCTCATAATATGCACATCTATGCTCACCAGTGAAGCTTCCTATGAAGTTTGATTGAAATCCATCCAGTAGTTATTGAGAAATGAAGTGGACAAAAAACCCTAACCGACGGACCGACATGGTGACTCCTATACCCCCCCCCCCCCCCCCCCCCCCCCCCCCCAAACTACGTTTGTGTGGGGTATAATAAAACAAGGTCTGGGTGACAAAAATAAATCTAATGAACTTTCGAAAAAGTGAAACAATATTCTATATGCATGTCACAAGATACTAACTTTATTGAGGCAGAGGACAGATTATAAGAAGTCAATGGGGATATGATTTTTTTTTTTTAGTTTATTTTGCAATTCAAGCTAAAGTAATTGTAAAGTATAATACTTTTGTTTGCAAAGTAAATAATGTAGAGCGTGATAAAAATGATAATATATTGATTTTAAATTGTAAAGTTTGTGACAAAAATGCCACTTTTCTAAGTAATTATGGACGAAATAGCGATACCCAAGCCTTTTACCGGGACCTTAAGGATGGGATGGCAAATATAAGAATTACCTTATTATTCTTGCAGGTGATTTTAACCTTATACTTAATCCAGATATGGACTCATTTATTTATGTTTATTTAAATAATCCTGATGCTAGATAATAATTAATAAATTTGATGTTGAATTATAATCTTATGGATTGCTGGAGAGAAAATCATCTTGAAAAGAAAAAGTATACGGAGAAATCCAGTTTAAAAAAACAACAACAAGATTATACTTTTTCCTCATACCAGAAACTCTGCTTACAGATATTGAGACAACAAAAACAATGCCTGGTTAGCGTACAGACCATTAACTAATTCATATTTCACTAGCGTTTGAAAAATTTAAACAGGGAAACTCATACTGGAAATTCAGTAATTCATTATTGAAAGATAAAGTTTATGTAATTAAAGCTAATAGGTTATAAACAATATTAAAAGTCAGTATGCTTTAGACATACCTAACAATATTAATGATATAGATGAAGTCCCTCTGCAAGACTTAACTTTCAGCATTAATGATCAACTTTGCTCTGTAACATTGCGTCTAGCTATTAGAGGAGAAACCATTTCCTATGCATCTCACAAAAAGAATCCAGAAATAGATAAAGAGAATAATTTAAAAGATATTGAGAAAACTGAAAAACAAACAACCATAAATTATGACTTGTTAGATAGTAAAGGAAATTATGACTTGTTAGATTGTAAAGGAAAGGAACTTTTAGAATTAATAAATAAATAAATAGAAGTTGTTTTACTAGATCAATAGTAAAACGGATTCAAGATAGGGAAAAACCTACAAATTACTACTGCAGTTTAGAAAATAAGATTTTTGTTTCAAAATTCATGAATACACTTATAACTCAAACAGGGAAGCAATTATATACTCAAGAGTAAATTTTATCAGAGACAAAACAACATTACCAAAACTTATATAAATCGAATGCAACAGAAGAAAGCTCCCTACTTGAACTGTTCAATAACATAATGGTTCCAAAACTTTCAGAACAGAATCAAAAATCTATAGAGGGAATTTTAACACATTCTGAAATGCTTTATAGTTTGAAGAAAAAGGAAATGATGGCATTGCAGTGGATTTTTATGTTTTTTATTCTTTCTGGGGTGATATACGAACATTTTTAGTCAGATCCATATGTTTATATGTTATATATATCCAACTATGTTTTCAAAGTATGAGCAGTTTCTATAGCTCAAAAGCAAGAAGTTATAACTTGTATACTAAAAGGAAATAAAGGCAAAACCTTTTTATTTTTTAAATGGAGACATATTTTCATTACTAAATGTAGCATACAAGATAGCCTCAGTATCTATAGCTTTTCGTATAAAAATGTACTTGGTAATATAATCAATGAAGAACTGGATTTTTACCTGGAGGACTTATGGCAAAAATGTACTAAGATTATTGTACGATATCGTGTTTTATTCAGAAAAAAAAAAGACCAGGACTTTTATTATTAACTGACTTTGCAGCAGCTTTTGATACGGTATCATTGAGTTTTATGTTAAAAATTTAGAATGTTTAATTTTGGACTTTCAATTAGAAAATGGGTAACTTTATTTTATACCAATGTAGAATCATGTGTTATAATAAATGGCCACATGTCTGATTGGTTTAGCCTGCAGTGGGGCTGTCGTCAAAGAGATGCTTTGTCACCCTACCTGTTTATTTTCTGTGCAGAAATACTTGCTATTCTGTTGAGGAGTAACCCTGTCATAATAGAGATAAAAATGGTAAAGAATACGCTAGTTTAACTTTAGATGGCACAAATGATTCCTAATGTCGGTTTTAAAATTCTATGGAAGAATCTCTGGCCTTGATATCAACACAGATAAAACAAAAGTTATATGGATTGGATCACGTAAATATAGTCAGGTAATACTTTGTCCAGACTTCAGTATAGCATGAGAAAAGTTTAATTTTACAGTCCTTGGTATAAAATTTTCTACGGATTTATCAGAGATGGTAAATATCAATTATGATTCTAAAATTGAGGAAATATTACAGCTTTTTGCAAATTGGTCTTAAAGAGCAATATCACATGTTGGAAAACTAGTGATTATCAAATTCTTGTTCTTTCAAAATTTAATCATCTGATTCTTGGAAAATACCAAATCCATGATTAAAACAAATAAATACTATACAAATTATGTTTAATTTATTTCTCTGGAATAATCAAACACAAAGTAATTACTCAAGATTATAAGTATGGTGGTTTAAAAATGATTGATAGGAATGCATATATGCAATGCTTAAAAACCACCTGATTAAGAAGAATCCTAAAATCAGATGTAAATAACAAATTTATTAATACTGTGGAATCTACCTGTCCATCTATTAAACATATACAAAAATATTAAGTTTCATAAAAAATAGTACAATTTTAAAAACCAAAAATGATAAAGAAGTTTATTCACTCAATATATGGTACAACCCTTATATCAAGGTCGGAGGTACAAGTGTTTTTTTTATACAAAGGGTGGCTTGCAGCAGGGATAATCTTTTTAAGGAATCTTTTAAATGCTCTGTCTGAATTTTATAGTTAATAGAGAATTCATAAATAATTTTAGAGTAAGAACAAATTTTATTAGATACAATGGTTTGCTTGCTGCAAATAAAAACTACATTGAGACTTGAGAAAAGTAATATTAATCATTTACCTATAACCCCCCCCCCCCATCCCCCAAATACCATTACCTATTGCTCTTATTGATAATGATAAAAAGGATGTAAATTAATTTATAAACAGATCCTAATTACCCAGGTATATGCAAAATCTCTACAAAAATGGAAAAATGATTTATCTCTGCTTGCTTACTTACTTACTGATGCTCTTATACACACACAAATAGATAAACCATTCTATGATAATGTGTTCAAGATTACAAAATCAAAATATATGGTTTTAATAAATAATCATAAATCTAGGCACAAATTACTTACTCACTAAAATGAATTAAATACAGAGGACACGTATACATTTTGTAAAACTGCCCCAGATATATTAATGTATCTATTATGGAATTGAGAAGTAAGCACTCTGTTTTGGACACAACTTTTAAATCATATTAAAAGAGAATGTAATATTACTATGGAAGAATGGAATGCATGTGATGTTCTGTTTGGTAGTCCTTCTCAGGATAAATGTATAAATAACTTAATGCTGCAAGCAAAGTATTTCTTGTACTGTTACACAATGAAAAATCAGATGCCATCAGTTGAATTGTTTAAAAATAATATTATTTATTATTATCATATTAAAAAGTACAATGCCATAAAAAATCCAAAGTGCTAAATTTGAAGCCTTTAAGGGGAAAAATACAAAAAACTCTTTATCAAAGTTTGAGTATAAATAATATGTATAATTAAATATGATCCTTTCCTTTCTACAAATCCCTCCCTCTGTTCAGTATACACACACACACACACACACACACACACACACATATTTATATATTACCAGTTCCTTTTTTGTTGATATGGCCATAGAAGTTACGAAAAGAAACAGTTCTAATCATACCCTTGTCCATTTAATTTAATTTTCATGTGGTAGAAATCTGTAACGCTTAATTTTTTCGTGCTTCTAAGTTTATATGGTTAGATGCCACCATTGCCCAGTCTGTTTAATTAGAATCATTGATAAGTTTTACAAATTTGTCTTGAATCACCGGGTATACCAAAAAAAACCAAAAAAACAAAACAAACAGGAGGCCCATGATGGCCCTAAATCGCTCACCTGAGATAAATAGGTTGACCCAAGGAACATCTGTACCAATTTATTTTAAAATCTGGCCAGTAGTTTTGAAGAAGATGATTTTTAAAGTTTTCATTTTTTTTCTCTTTTTGTTGCCATGGCAACCAGAGTTATACATGGATCAAGTTTATTTTAGGAACTTTTGTGAAGGTTGACCCAAGGATCATCCCTGCCAAGTTTAATCAAATTTTGTCCAGTGGTTTCAGAGGAGATGTTGTTTAAAGGTTTCTCTATATACATATAAGGCAAATAAGCCCCGCCCCTGGCGGCCATGTTTTTTTACGGATCGGAATAATTTTAGCAACTTTGGTAGAGGTTGACCCAAGGAACATCTGTACCAAATTATTTTGAAATCTGGCCAGTAGTTTTGAAGGAGATGATTTTTAGAATTTTCAAATTATTTTTCTTTTTGTAGCCATGGCAACCAGAGGAGTTCTTCATGGATCAACTTTATTTTAGCAACTTTTGTAGAGCCTCACCCAAGAAACATACCTGCCAAGTTTCATTAAATTCTGTCCAGCGGTTTCAGAGGAGATGTCGTTTAAAGCAAATTGTTGACGACGCACGACGAACGAAGGGCGATCACAAAAGCTCACCTTGAGCACTTTGTGCTCAGGTGAGCTAAAAATCCCCAGTTATAATAATGTTTAGTTAATAGTGTTAACCCTGTGTTGTCTAAAATGATTTATACAATGTAGTAAAATAAGTGACCTATCCAAAGGTTTAATTTCTACTTATTTTTGCTTTTTTCTTTCTGTCAAATGTAATACTGGCAAGGCCAGAAACACTTTCTTTTATTTATTTATTTGGTAGATTTTTTTGACGGGTGGGTGGCTGCGTGGGATAATAGTTCAAATATGTTGTATTACAAATATCAAATAGTAACAAACTAAAGCAAATACTAATGTGCATTTGTCCAGCATCCACAGCGTTTAATACAGATATTAACTTATAAATTGGGTTAACCAATCATCAAATACTAGTTCTATTGAAAATGTTGTATTCATAATTTTGTAAGTTTGTTAGTGTGTTTTGGGGGATGGATCCCCGACCCCTCACTCTAATTACGGGGAGGATGAATGGAATACCTGGTAGCTGAAATATATATTTATTAAACGTCTTCCACATATCCACATATCCAGGTTAAGAAGTTCCTAACGTGCAACCAATACGCTCAAAGGTTCCAAACGGTCAGAGTTACAGACGTCAAAATACTTGGAAGTTGACATACACTCAAATCATATCTATAGGATTCGTAGATCTAGAAGTTCCGTCCCTTTGCTTCTATACTGTATAGTAGAAAGGGACGTAACTTGATACCCTTTTCCTTCTCTGTGTTTCCAATGCTTATACATGTAGCGACATGAAACTAACAAACAAGTCTAAGTCTAAGCTTAGTCTTTTAATGGCAAGTTGGAACTCTGTTCACGATTTCACTTTCTCCGCCTGGTTATAAAGTTCTATTATCTAAATTTGACATTAATTCCAGAATAATATTTAAATAGTATTTTTTGTGACTCGTAAATTCTAAATTTCTTTCCATGTTTTTTTTGTTGTTGTTTCTTTTGCGTTGCATACTATATCATTTTGTGTTTATTCAGACAATTGTCAAAAACTGGAACTGACTGTTGAGATGGAGTGGGCATATAATAATGATAAGTGCTCTCAAGCTATTTACCGAGAATTTGAAACAGACCTTGCTGTCACCTACGGCGTTCCACGGGCATTCATCCCCCAGGGAGTGGTGCATGCCCCCGGACCCACCCTAGCCATGGTGCATATACCCAAAATGGACCCACGCACCCCCTGACAATATAAAATATAAATATAAATTTACTATTATTTATTATTATTTATTCCTGTTTAATAGGTTTGATCAAACAGATTTAGGGAACGTAAGATAACCATGGCAACAAATTTAGCCTAAAGAGACCGGTACTTGCAAAACAAACTTACAAATAAGAAATATAAAATATTCAATTAGAGCTCATTGATTCTCATATCCCCTGTACTAAGCATTGGCATTGCTTAAATTCCATAAAACCACATAACGGTAAAAATGAGACAATATATTATTTTAAGCATTTAATATCTTCTAACTAATTAAAGGCACTTGTGCAGCTTCAAAAGTGAGACTGATTTCGATAAGTAAAGACCTCTGATTTCAGGACTTTATGCGGCTGTACGTTTTTCCCCTGGCATTGCCAATGTTCAACATGTATCATTAGACACTGTTCTGCTATGTAATGATCGAAAGTCGAACAATTGCCTCTAATGCCGATACATGTATGCCTCCTGCAGTCGCAACAACAAAGTCGACTAGAATAGTTAGCGTCGCAGCTAACCGTATATGTATCTTTGTCGATAGTTCCTGGATCTATATAGTCAACATTCCTCTGTCCTTTGCTTTATTCTTTAATCATCAGGGAATATACATGCGTTTGGGAACAAGTATTGCTAAATGTCAGCTGGATTACCACAGAGTTCTGGCGAGATTCAGATTTCCCCTCACAGATCGCGGTATAAAACAATCCCAAATATCAATATAATAATACAATTATATATCATGTAACACTAGCAAGTCTGTGATGTATCTCGTTCCCATGAGGTAGAATGAGCGATACTGGAGATATGATCAATATTTGCCCTTTTAATCAGATGAACATTAATGATAATTCAACAGGACTAGCTTTGACAACCCCGTTTATAAACATCATAATTAAAAGTGAAGCATATCCCTGCAAACACATTTAAATATGCACTTGCATTTCCAGAGTGACAATAACAAGCATAAAGTATTTCAGTTTATTTCAGACTTCTAAATGTTAGGCCAGACACCATCACAATGACTGTGACTTTGGGTACATCGAACCACCAGGACAGAACCGTCTGTCCAACCCTAGCCAGCTTGGTGGCTTCATTACATAGAACATCCGGGTGACTCGAACCTACAACGGTGAGGGGCTAAATGAGTAAGCGACTGTAATAATTTGGCCACGAAGGTCCAAATACACTGAATGGTGGAGGTGACCAATTCCCTATCCATGTACATTGTCGACGCGATGCATATAGAAACAATTTAAAATCAATAGTCACTAAAGAGAGACTACATAACAATAATAGCTTGATTATATGTAACACGCAAAATTGACATTCTGATCAGTAGAAAGAATTAATTTCCATTGTCCATAGATATGACTAAAGATAATTTGTAAATCCTAAACCCTCAGTTCCATGTTATCATTCGTGTAAAACTTACAAAATGATCAACGTTATTTGTAAGTGCACTATCAGTTTTTAAATATATAAATATGGTTCCTTACATTCACACCTAAGCTTCAAGTATAAAATACAAACTATCAAAATAAGTGATGTGTGAACTTGAACAACTACAATCAATTGAAAAAGGGGGAAAAAAGGAGAAAAACAAACAAACAAAAAACAACACATACACCGTATTTTTAGAATTGGAACGCAAGATGATAACTAAACTTCACACATTCCATCACGATGTCAGGAAGCTTTGAGTCCACCTATTATCCTTTGTAGTTAAATAAATGTCACTAATGGCCAAACCAATTCCCATCAACTTTTAACAGTTGTGTTACCGCTGATTCCAGTCCAGTCCCGCTTTGCACTGTTTAGCAATATCAAATACGCTGCGATTAATTGACAAAATTCCATTTGCTGTGTATTTTATCTAACATGGTAATGAATAGTTTAGAGCAACAACCCTACATCCTATTTTGACACGAGAGATGCGGTAATCAGTGTTAGGTGTTAGATACATGTTAGATTTTATGGATTGTGGTCTTTGTGACAATGTTTACATTGAATCACACAGCTGTTAAGCGAATACATTTCATAGGGTAAGAAACACAGCCTCCAGAATGGGATACAGTATTGTTCAAAACCACATGGACTTGCAGTTAATATATAACATTAACTTGCTGTAGTAAGAGAGACAAAGGAATATGAGGACACATTGTTATAATTAAACGCGTATTATACCAAACACATTCAGGAAATATGTTAAATTAATTCTAGTCAAAAACATAACCTCTAGATTTGTTTTTATTCATTCTTTCCAGCCTAACTCACCGAAATGTCAAAATACGAATTTTCATCATTTACGAAAGGCAATTAATTCGAGAACAAGTTACAAACATATATCTAGTTATTCGTTACGTATCTTTACCATTTTCTCAATGATATCCATGAATATGCAATATCACAAAATCGACATCAAGAAAATGCCCTCTCTTTCCTCCTCTCTTACTTACAATACCTTCAATCTGTTCAAAACAGTCCATTACATATTTCCTACATATCTTTTTTGTAATTTTATTATATTTGAATATTGAAAAAAATCAATATCAACTACTTATGAAGTATATATTATTTCACTTTTAATAGATCCAATAACAAAAAATGATTTAACAACAATACCATAACAGAATGTAAAACTGTCTCTTGTTTTGAGATATTGTAATTTTGTATAATTAAGAATCATTCAGCAAAGGTCTGTTAAATAACTACATGTAAAACTTCAAGGATCATATTGAAATTATCATACAAAGCTAACCTTGAACTACATTTTAACCACATGTTGTTGGTATGTCCTTGTAACTATCATGTACATTATAGTTGAAAATGTCCATATTTTTTATCAAAAAGATAAATGTATTGGTCACATGTAGGAGTTTGAAAGTAAGCAACCTACTTATAGAAACATTTTGTAATGTAAGGAACAAGGTCTGTCACTTGCTTTGAAATATTTATATTTACAAACTGACAATATCTTCACGGTTATATAATGTATGCAAAATACTAATCGTATTATAACATTTGTTCCAGTATAACACCCGGACGTTAAACCCAACAAACAAACAGTATAACACAAATAAATCTTTCCAAAATTCATTTTTAACAGTATCACGTGACAAAACATTTTCCACTATTTTTCATATTACCTAGTGACCTGTTACAATTACTTTCAGTATTATGGATCCATTAGTTAAGATTTTAGCGCTAAATCTCGGGGCGCTGGCCGTCATTAGGAGACGACATATCTCTGTTGTCATTGCGATGAAAGTCGGCGTTTTAAGTAGATCTATTATTGGAAAAAAAATAGTAAGATAGAGTAAATTTCATTGAAAAGTAAGCCTTCTACTCTTTTTTCGATTCAATCTTCGAAAGTGGTACAAATAGCAAAATAATACCAATGTACCTATAAAGAACGTGCTGTTACTACGTGTATGTTTACTGAGATATTCTTTAAATATTATGATTTAATATGCATGTTAATTTAAACTTTCAAAATTTCTACTACCAGAAGTTCAAATGTATTTTGTACTGTAGCACGTCATAATCTCAGTGGACTTTTTCTCCTGAAGTAGCTGTACTTAATTAAATAATTAAGGTTTTGTCTCTTTTCAGTTTTGTTTTGTTGGAGTATGAATACACTAAATGTATTACACGCTTTGTATAGTTTCTGGTATCTGCAAGACACGGGCAAGTGGCCCCAAACTATCCCTGGTAAGCTAAGGCACGTGACATGTAATGAAACAAAAAAGTAACTTCTTCTTTGTGTGTTCGAAATCTTCTGTAGGCTTGAATTTCTTCACAAACCCAAATCTTAGATTAAACGCAAAATGCTCAAAATCAAAAATCTTGATTTTGTTGATAAGGTTTTTCGAACTTCTCTTTTCTATCGATTTTTTTCTTCCCAGGTAAGTATTTCCGTTTTTCTGAAGTGTATTTCAAAACCCAGTATAAACAGAATTGTGCTATAAAATGCATTCAGATATCTAAATTAGAATGTAGTCCACACCTCATCAGCATGACACATGACACTTGTCAATCTGTTAACCTAAATAAAAATCAGATATTTTCTGATCGTCCAGCGTCAACAATTTGTTTGTGAACGCTCTAGAAGTACAGGTTTGATCCAATTTTGACAAAACCTAGTCTATTTTTGGCATGAAAGCTTAGATGAGTTCGAAACTGAGTCACTTAGGGTCAAAAAAGGTCACTATATTAATTCCTAAAATGACTGTGAACACCTTACAGGCCACATTTTTACCTAAACTTCACAGAACTTGGTCAGAATTTTTGCCATCATCAATTTTTAGATATAAGTTGGAAAAATGGGTCATATTAGGTCAAAAAGTACATCACTGGGTAAAATCCTTGAAAAAAAAACTTGTGATCATCCTAGAGGTTTATTTTTGGCACAATCTTCACAGAAAAGAGTCAGAATTGTTCTATGCATACAATCTTGGGTGATTTAGAAATTGGTTCATGTAGGAAACTGGGTCAAATCCTTGAAAAACCAAATTTTGATCCAATCTTTACAGAACCTGTTCAGATGGTCCGTTTGCTTTAAAATATGGGATGAGTTTAAAATAGGAAATGTATAGTCCAAAAGTAGATCACTGGGTCATATCCTTGAAACAAAGCCTTTAAAACACCCTAGAGGCAAAATGTTTTGGTCCAATCTAAGCCAGCCCTGAAGAGTCTTCAGGTGTGCGATACAGGCTGTTATGTTTTATATTTTATGTCAACTTCTGAATGCCATGGTTAGCATACCTCTTCAATGATTTCTTTGATATAGCTGATATCGAGAAATACTAAATGCAATGTATTTAAAACAGCAAGAACAATCTATTTTGTTTTTGCTAGTTTTAATAAATGGCTCTTCGCATATTTTTTTCATTTTTTAATTCTCCATTTTTCTTTAGTTTCTTTATATCACCAAGCAAGGACTTCCAATCATTTATTGCACTATAATAGAAAGTTACATTTTCTCTATTACATTTGGGGCACTTTAATATTGTATAACTTTGTCCTAGTGGAGTATGAATGTATATCGTACTTGTGCAAAGTTTTCTTACATGTAAGAGGGACATTCAACATTAAAAAAAAAAAGATTCAGGCGCAAATAATTGTCATAAAAGACAGGGTTAGCCAGATTTACTCTTTCTAAAGGAATCATGCTATTAATGAATCTAACAATTATATTTTGACAAGTCACAGAGTACAGTGTCTGACTTGTACACCTACCCGAGGTCGGCACCGAATAGGCTTACAGAAAGAAGAAGAAAATAGTCACATGTTATTGCACTTATATGGATTAAATTGCACATTTCATCTGGCCACCGTCTCTTTTAGCCATTCAAGATCATGTTTGATAGTTTGTGCTTGAGAGGGTTTGATTCAGGACATGTAGATTTCAGTGTCATCTGCAAATAGTTACACAGTTAAGGATATATTTTCATATATGTCATTAATATATATCAAAATGAAAATTGGTCCGAGATCAGAGCCGTGTGGAACGCAAGAAGATACTTGTACGGTTGAGGAACAAGATCCATTCACCACAACACTCTTAAAGCGTTCGTCCAAGAAGTTTTTTTTCCACTGAAAGAGGGAGAGCATGCATTAACCGTATTGAATGCTTTGAAAATCAAGTGCTTTTCGGTCAGTTTGATGTCTGTTATTCATCTATTTAAAGGTCTTCATCAAGAATCAGTAGTTGAGCTTAGCATGATCTTATTTCTGATTTCATAGCCAGTAAAATGGGCTATTAAAAGGAAATGTTTGACTATGTGCTCTAGTGTTTGGCTGAGGATGCATTTGAGATCATTATCAGTCTCTCATCTCGTCGACTACATAAGTTTCCTTCCACTAACATGGTAGCTTGCCAGTATTAATTTGATATTAGGAAGAGTTTCTGAAGAATAAGAGATATTTCTATAGAAAGTATTTTTTAAGAATGATTGGCCTTATTTGATCAGATCTGACAGTCTTATGAGGATTTAGGTGTTACAGGAGTTTCTTAATTTCTTTTGTATCAATTGTTATGTCGGGCATAGTGGCTTTTGTTTTCATGTAGTCTGGGTATGAAATCGTAATTTTGTGGTGAAATCTGTTTGAAATTCATTGTTCAGTGCTTCAGCCTGGCCATGGTCATCATGAATTACTTTATTTTTTTTAATGGAGTCAGTTTCTTCGGCGTTCTGTTTTTTTGAGTGTTTAAGGTTGAAGTATACAGCTTTTTAGTGGTTGAGTGTTTTAGGTTGAAGTATACAGCTTTTTAGTGGTTGAGTGTTTTAGGTTGAAGTATACAGCTTTTTAGTGTTTTGGTTGTTACAGGTTGAAGTATACAGCTTTTCAGTGTTTTGGTGTTTTAATGTTGCTATGGATTATAGTGTTATAATTAAAATATTTTCTACACATTCAGTGTATGCTTGTCATTATTTTTTCTGCATTTGTGCTTGAAATAAAAAAAAGAGTCTTACCTTTCTACAGACTGGTCACTTAGGCTTTTCTATTACTTAATCTCTTTTTTTTCTTTTAAGTTGTTTAGTTCAATTTTAATTCAAGCACCCATTTCATGGACCTGTGTGATTTTCCCAGCCAGTTCTTTTGTAAAAATGGATGGTGCATGGTGTCTATGGTTTAGGGGGACGGAGACATTAGTTTCTATGGTCTCTGGTGGATGTGGGTCACGGTAGGTCGAGGTGGGTTTGAATCTGCTCACGAACTGGGATAATATCAAATATATCTCTAATAAATTGTTAAATATATAATTGGCGATTTGCATACGGTTATTTTATGATTAAACGTACAGTCTAGCAGTAGCATATATTAAAATAAATAAGGTCAATATAGGCAGATTAAGCATCAAAGGAAATATTTGCCATTTCAAATTTCAAATCATATTCTTAAAAAGATAAAAAAAATTAAGAAAGTAACTTGTGACGACGAACTGGTCATTTCCCGGTCAGGATTTAAATCCAATAACTGATATTAAAGCTGTAGTTGGTATTCCGTAAATACCTTATCATTGTTATTTAGAATAAATAAAATGTAAATACACATACATTATACGACATATAGCTAGTAAATCTATGTTATTGGACACTCAAACAATCATCAAACATGACTGTATGCCTATTCGGTGCCGACCTCCGTAGGTGTAAAGTCGCAGTTCGTACACTGTGAATTAGCAAGTTCTTTCTAAAACAATCGATTAAACTTAGATACCAGGAGGAGAATGCATACTCCAAGTGAAGATGAATAAAAACCGAACAGAGATATCTTCTTGTCTTCATGTCCAAATACTTTGCTTGTCTGTTTCAGAAAATGTTATTTACATTTGTTTCTCGAGATAGTAAATATCAACTAATAATGACAATATTATATTTTATTTCATAATATTATATTATAATAATATTATGTTATATAGATCCAATATTAATGAGGGCTTGTGGGTAAGGTTTTTTCATGGCCTTACCATGCGCAAAGTACTGGTCCAACCCAAGGAAATTTCGAGAGGGAGTAGTATAATGTAAGAACTTGTGTACAAATCGACGTAAAATAAGTAAGTTTTATTAATAATAGATTCAAAATAAATTAGATATTCATTGATGCTTCAGCGTTGCACCGTCTATATTATTTAAAAAATGACTACTGACAACACTTCTATTAAGGGCGTATGTTACATTTTTATTTCCAAAAGAATTTTAAGATTTTCAAATACTTTGTGTAAAAGACTACGATTACACGAAAATGTGAACACACTTTTATGCTACGTTTGTATATCAATGATAACTGTTTCTAAAACATATATCTCTCGTTAAAAAGAAGAAATAATATACAAATGAAAGACCAGTTTCTTTAATGGGAGAGAAGAAATAGCTTAATTTCTATACATTTTTTTTTTTTTTTTTTTTTTTTTTTATAAAAAAATCCGTCTATAGATTTTTTTTTTTTTTTTGTAAATTTTCTTTCATGGTTGCTTGATCTAACCAATGAAAACAATATTGGTCAACGAGTCCATTTTCGAGCTACTGAGCTGTTTCTATGGTAACTGTCTAACGCTAAAAAGAAAACAAAATTTTAAAACTATTTAATAGAGTTAATTCATTTAAAATTAATAGCTATTTGAAAATTAAATATTATAGATACAAGCAGACGTCCTTTACCTTTGAAATAAATCTTTAAGCGTATTAGTGCTAACATTGTGACAGCTTATATCCAAACATTTGGAGTATCCGAAATATGTAACAATTTTATATGTCCGAAACATTGTGATGGTAAACAGAAACATACGTCCTTAACACTAATATGAAGAGTACAAGCAGGGCAACAGTAACAACACTTAGCGGTTACACCTTTAATCAAGCAGGGCAACAGTAACAACACTTAGCGGTTACACCTTTAATCAAGCAGGGCAACAGTAACAACACTTAGCGGTTACACCTTTAATCATCACACTTTTACCATATACCAATACTTGGCCTAAACATAAGTCTAATTAGTTGGGGTTTTTTTTCCAAATACACATACAATGGCCATATCCTCCTTAAGTTACAGCCTTTCTCCTACATCTTAAGCGCCAGATTGGAAATAATATTGCCAAATATTGTTGTGCAGTTAGTGGATATATGTTGATGCTGTTTATGTTTCCCCCAAGTGATTTGCTTCAATATTATTGACAATAATAACGATAGTGTATGGATATTTATGCGACAATTTAATATTGTTAATCATGTCAAATACTGGTCATTAAGATGCCACTACTTTAAAGTTTAATATATAATAGTTGTTTAGTGAAACAGTCTTATCATAAACTCGGTGTTTATATTTTATTATCTTATTGTCGGTATAAAATACATACTGCGATATGGGCGGCTGAATGTTGGTATGCAGTAACGGTTAATTTTAAAACAAGGGGACAAGTCTATTTCGGAGGGTTGCCTACCAGTTGAAGGTTCATATCTACGAGTATACACCAATATGCTTCTTTTTGATATGATACTTGTATACTAGTAACGGTTATTTTGCGTGTAGGAAGATTTGTCAGAGTATGTTCCTCAAATAACGCTTAATTAGTCATTTAACATGGGTTTGCATACAGATTTGTGAATTATATAGGTGTTTGTTCCTCAAATAATGCATGGTTAGTTATATAGCCATGTATCCTGTATTCCTTTGCAATTTTGGCGCAATATTATACGACGTCAACGTCATGACGTCATTTGCTGTGTATGTTAATATTGCGCCAAAATTGTTTTTGATTAAAATGGATATGTGTATATAGGTGTGCGTAGGTGTATACATGCAGGGCCATGTTATTATGCCTAGACAAAGACCTAAACCCAAAGATAAGCAACTCATATAAGCGTGTGAAGGAAATCTCGGCGCCATCGCGATATTGTGTGAAAAAGCCGGTGCGCTTGTACTGAAGTAACTACTGCACGGAGTTATGTTCCGACGCCATTTGAAAGCCTACGATGATCATCTTCAGCATAAGGTACACGTGAAGAACATGGTTGTAACTGGTTGCATACGGTGGATACATTAAGTAAGATAATGACTGTTTAAATCCGAGAGTAATCAACATAAGGTCTTAATGATTGATTAGGACTGGAAGGGAAATATTTCAGGAAGGAAAATAGTTCAATTAATGAAAAAAGATAATCTTTGCTAATATTTCGGGAAAATACGAAAAAGTGAAAATAATGCTCCAGTACTGATGCAATATTTTTTAGATGTTTTTTTCCTCTTCACAAAGGCAATAATTTTTGTAGGGAGTTACTTTATTTAATTACTAGTATTAAAATGGTTAGAGCGTCCGCCTTGGAATCGTAAAGTCGTGGGGGGTTCGATCCCCGGCCGCTACATACCAAAGTCGTAAAAAGTTGAGATCCCTTGCTTGACGCTCATCATACATTTAGGTATATCCAGGAATTATTTACCCGGTGTCTGAATAATGTCACTAGGTGTCTACGGCGTGATGCTGCAGTGTGACAGCACTGCATCAGTCTCAAGAAGACATAGTCTCGAAATGACTTTGATACCGTCGGTGGGACGTTAGACCCAACAATCAAACAAACTAGCATGTATTTATTTTTATTCAAAACAAAAGTGTTCTAAGTCATTAAAATTATCGCATAGACGGGGAAATCCCCGCAGCGCTAGTGCATGTAGAATCTAATACAAAATTTGGCATTATTGTGGATTATTTTGTGTAACAAAGTCTACGCTCGAATGCTCCGCAAGGGTCTTAGACCTTAGGTGTCAAGGTCATTTGATGAAGGTCAGGGTACCTGGCTAGTAGAGCTTATCAAGGTGTATGCACCTGTAAAGTTTGAAGGCTCTAGGTGGAAGGATTTCCGTGTTATGGTCAAGGTTACGTTTTGTGACAGACAAACGTCAGACAAACAGACAGACAGACCAAAACAATATGTACCGATTTTAATGTTAAAAGGACCAAAATATTGGACAAAAACACCATAGTATTTTTTTAATATTATACAACCAGAAAATGACGAAAATGACAAATCGCTGTATTGACCCGTGTTCTGCTATCGCTTAGTAACACAGAACTGGATTTTCCGCAGAATACACCTGCCCCACGAGCACGATATATATATATATATATATGGTATTTCGCCGAGTTTTTTACCTTTGGGTTGGTTTAAGTCTTTGGCTTAGACTAAAGTGGGGTTGAATTAATCTTAATCAGTGAATAAATCCTTTATTCAAACGAAAAAAAAATAATACCCAGTTTTCATTAGAATCATAGTCTCTCGTTTTATCCTTTGCTGAGGCATTCGGTGTGTATATGTATATAGGATATCGACCACGTGCATCGGCCTTTTTTGTGTTGGGAGCTTCGCACCATCGGTCGTACTCGGTCGATTTCTATACGCAAATCAAATCCCTAAAAGCACGAAAGTTGTGTGTCTCCATTGAAAGAGGGTTTGACGGACACCCTTCGAGACCTGAGGATAAAATCTGAGGTCGATGGCTTGGTGAAATCGTTAGAATGTTAAACGCATTTGTATCGGACTTCAAGCTTTCTAACTCACATACCTTTATAGATTATTGTGACACCATAAAATGACTGAATTCTTGAAAACATCGCACCAGCTGCACGATTGTCCTGAAGTCTAACATAAAAGTGCTGAAACTTCACTAAATTATCATAAAAATAATCGTCCAATTAATCTGCTTGGAGTATGTATATATTGTGTTAAGTGCAGTCTGAAATGTACACTTAAACAACTTCCTCAGCTTCACAGGTCTGCAAACGACGAAACCCGGCAGCAGCATACCAAAGTCGTAAAAAATGATAATGGTATAGCTCCCTTGCTTGGCGCTTGGTATATAAGGGTTGTTCAATGAATCATGCCGCATGTTTACTGTGTGAAACTGTAGTGTGACAGCACTATATCTTTCCCAAGTAGACATTGCCTCCAAATGACTGAACAACTGTCGGTTGGACGTTAAACCCAACAAATAAACAAACGTAGAAAACGTCCTTTTAAAAGACCAAAAAAAATGCTATAATCTAGCGTGGCGATGAAAGTCAGTAGATGTAATGCTTTCGTCAGTCTGTCAAGAGTCCAATCTCTATATATGGTCATCAACCAAACTTTCAAAGGAAACCTGTCACCACCTTAAAGGTGTGTATCCTGGCATTCGGAAACTGTTCTTCGACACTCTCTAGAGTCGTGGCAACTCCGAGGAAGAGTGAATCGTATATCTTCTCTACCTGCACAATGCAAAGTTAACATTTGAGCGCAGCCCCCTATCAGTTTTTGCAAGAATATAAATCTAAACAACATGAGGCTTTTCATTAATCCATCTAGTCAAATGGGTTGAAACTAAACCAGTCATTAGTCAAGTGTACTAAAGCCAAGCAAATTACATTGGTTAGAAAAGCTAGCACTACAAAAACCCTTTATAACTGAGGCCCACATCTTAACATGACGTTTGTGATGTTGAATTAATTAAATATAAGGTCAAGAATCTCATTTTTAATGTCCGTCGTCGTCCGATGCCAACAATTTGCTTTATCATTTCGTCATCGCCTCAAAAATTTCTGAGTAGAACTCTGGTTGCACCATATTAAAATTATCTTCTCTGAAACTAATATTCATAATTTAAATTTCATTTTGCACAAATAGTCACCTCATTGTCACTTACCATAAGGCTTAAATGAAGTTGATCCCTTGACAATTGAGGCCCCACGGGGTTGACTAGTTTTCTTATGTACTTTACCTAGAGGATTTAAAAAACCATCCTCTGAAGCCGATCCTCATGTTTAATGTTATTGACACAAATATGCACATTATGAAGCTCTATGTATACTGCTAAAGAAAATCAAGACCAAATGGGACTGCTAGGTTAGTGAAATACTCTATACTCTTTATATCAAATAGTTTTTAGCTTCCTGTATTTGATGTTTCAAATATCACTGAAATTGTTTCAAAGTGTTGATTTAGTTCATATTTTGTAAGCAGGTGGAAAGATATAAATATTTAATTATAACCCTCCTAAAATCAAAAGATATGGATAAGGCTTTAAGCTCAACAGAGGACAACGTACCAAAGGTGAACTATTGTGATCGTCGTCAACAATTTGCTTTAAACGACATCTCCTCTGAAACCACTGAGTAGAAACTGAGTGAAACTTGACATGATTGATCCTTGGGTGGCCCGTCAAAAAGTTGCTTAAAAAAAGATGATCAATTCAGAACTCTTGTTGCCATGACAACTAACAGAATTTTACATTAAAGAATTGCATTTCATATGACACAAATGATCACCTCATAACTCTCTACCATAACAGCTAAAATAAAGTTGATCTCTTCAAAAATGAAGACACCAGGGGTTTGGCTAATTCCCTTATAGTTTCATTATTTCTTGTAGCACATTTGTTATCTCGTGGCTGTCTACAACACTTGTTAAAATAAATATCTTGAAAAATGAGGTTTATAGTGGGTCGGCTTGTTTCCATATATAATTTATATTTAAAAAATCTTCTTCTTTGAAACCAACTGTTAGAATTATGACGTGTATGGTCACCTCATGGTTTTTTACTAAATCAACTAAAAGTTAGTCGAACCCTTGAAAAATGAGACCCTAGAAGATTGGCTAGTTTCGCTATATATTATATATAGAAAAAAAATCATTTTCTTTTCTATGTGGCCAAAGGTCAGAGTTTAATTTCATTTAGCACAAATGGTCACCTCAGTGTTGTCTACCATAATAGCAGATATAAAGTTGATCACTAGAAAAATGAGGCTGTCTAGGAGGTTGGCTTGTTTCCTTATATACATATATAAAATTTCAAAATTCTTTCTTTCAGAAACCAATGTTTAGAAGTGAATTTCTTTTGGAATGGATGGTCAGCTCATTCATGGTTGTCAACCATAAATGCTGTAATAAAGTTGACATATTGAAAAAAGAGGCCCCTGTGGTGTTTGTTATTTTCCTTATATACTTTTATGGACATTTCTTTCGGCGTAGCTGTGTAAAATTGATGTAATGGATTGCGCGCCAATAAACGTAACGTCGTTTTGCACGTGTATGACGTTGACGTAACTTTGTACGTTTATGTTGTGATTTGTTATGATTTGAATCAGACACAAATAAAGGATCGAACCTGACACAACGCTTCTGGCACTCTCTTACACATCGGCTTACATTACATTCACCTCTGTAGTGGGCTCAGAAAGTAGTTCCAAATGAATGACGTCATCCAGACCGTTGTTCAAATATATAATTTGAAGGACGACTAGATAGGCTCCATAAACTGTGAAATATATATAAATAGCACGACTGAACCTAATCAGAATGATCATTAAAATTACAAATTATGAAAATAAAAAGCTGGTCTTAAATAACGATATCCGGCTGAATCTGTAAATATTTACATTTGCAAGCGAGCGTTTGCGGAATTTTCCCATCGGCGAAAATATGAAATAAGGCATGAAATAGTTCCCATTATAACAATCAAAATTAATATTTTACACACTTTTTATGATGATTCAAAAAGTATTTATTCAATGTTACTTTACTTTTGATCCTTAAAATACACTTAAATCCTTGTTTAATAAGTGTTTTCTGTTTTGACAAGATTCTTGTCATTGAGCACATTGCAGAGATGTTATGTGAGGAACGAACGACAACTCTGCTTGGAGATTGCGCTTTTGGTATGTTCCAATAAATCACCCGATTCTATTCGACAATTGATTTTGACTTATTTCTTCAACCAATCAAATGTTGCTCTGCAAATGAAGCCAGAGTAAACGATTCTATTTTTGACTTGTATGATTTATTTTTAGGATATCTAGGAAATTCCAATTTTAAAATGGAGTTTCAGGTTTTATATATCTTTTTACTTGATATAACAGGGTTTTATTTTTTTACCTTTTTTCAGATCAAACATGAAAGTTATTGTAATGAAAATTTAAGTTTCAGTCATGGTATCTTATATCATTGCTAATCAAATGTCACAGTTTTGATTGCTATTCATTCAATCAAATGCAAAAATATCGTTTCTTTTTTAAATAAGAGAAGAAAAAACACCTCCCCGAATTACTTTTGGAACTTTTGGTTAGAAATTTCTTATATCGCACAAAATGCTTTCTATGAATGTACAGAATAGGAAACAAAACACCAAAGAAACTAGAATTTCAAAATTCATGTATTTGAGTTCCACTACTTCAAAAATATCAGCAAGTGCATAATATTTAATGGAAGTTGGTAGATAAGCTTTTTTCAGTTTGTAAATTAAATCCGTTTTTGTTATATACTCTTCGCAATACCTCCCATAACTTGGTTTAAATTTTTAATTTAACTTTGTAATAGTTTTAATCTGTTTTACATGTTACAACTGACAATTATTTAGCTATGCCGAATTTTTTTTAAGATATTTCTTGTCTTAAATATATGAAACTATTTTTTTTTTTTGGGCAAAAATAGTCACCTTATGGTTGTCTACCATTATTCCTATATCAAAGTTGATCCTTTGAAAAATGAGGCCTCCAGATGATTGACTAACTTAGGTCTTTGTATCTGAAACTTGAATCTTGTTGCTGCTTGAGGTAAAAACTTAAAATATTGACTTGGATGGTTTTAAATAAGCTTATGTACTCTGGTGAACAATCTAGGGCCATGATGACCCTCTTGTTTCAAATTTCCATGACAATTCTCAAAATCCCCTGACAAATCACTGACCTTGAAAAAAAAATCGATTTCCCTGATTTTTCCCTTACGCGTGGCAATCCTCTCATTTGATTTATGTGGATTTGAAATGTCTATCAACATGCTATACATCCGCCGACGAATTTTATCACCGTCGAATCGGTCTCCGATTCTGCACAGTGGCTCCAGACTGCCCGCCCATGTACCAAAGAGGTATCATCATTTGATTTCGATGAGGTAAAGTTCGTCGTCCAGATGGTCTGATAGTTTGGTTCTCGTGCAACACTGCCTTAAATAGTTGAAATATCACGTCTAATGTCTTGTCAGTCTGAAAAAAAAATGAAATTTATAGTTTTCAACTTTAGCCTTCTTACGGCGAAGCCTGAAAGAAAACATTTACTATTACATCAGGTTGTCCAATTTTACCCATGTTTCACCATTAGCTTAATATTTGAAGTTATTATTTAAGCGTTTGTTACTTTCATGTTATTTGAAGTACTCAGCTCAAAAACATAATCAATTTGATTTGGGAATTTCTAATGCACATTAATTTAGCAATAAGCCTTCCGCTGCAATAGCTCTGCTGCCACAGCTTTAATTGCATCCTACGTCATCGATGTCATGTTTTACTTGTTATTCATTTGATCAATTTATTTGACTGGAGCACGCTCTGACTTTACTCAGGAGTAAACAGAGTAATTCTAATCAAGTACGCCCCTGATATTTTTACATACCGAAGTCGTACAAGACTAATTTTGATGCAAAGCATCAAAGATGTAGAGCATGTCTTTGAAACACGGCTTAAGTAAAGCAATACCATTTCATAATACTTTAATAATATGTGCATGATCATTTACAAACAGCGGGTCTTAATATGTTCACTAGGCAATGAGACACGTCATTTTGCTAAACATTCTGTAGGCCGTTTTGTTCAGAGATTTCTCAAGTGTGTTCTAAAAAGTTCATGTAAATCAATAGCGTCTTCGGCCTAATTCCCATAAATGATTATATCGAAATAAGTACAAGTAGTAAGGATGTCTCTTTGGAGGCAAACAAACTTGACCTACTTTCTAGGTTGGCGGCTATGTTTGTTACTATTTATAGTAACTCGTTTGCATAGAAGCATTAAGTGGT
>CM037785.1:7028270-7078270 GCA_021229015.1 Solen grandis
GTGCATATCCTGTCAGCTAACCGAAATTCCGAAAGACCAAAGTTCTGTGGCTTAAATAAGATTCGAACATAGGACCGAAAATTTCATTTTAGGATTAAAGAGCTTCAGGATGAGATAGAAAGTTGAAACTAGCACAGTTTGCAGTTCTGCAGAATTTCTACATATATTTTGAGTCTTGACGTCATATGACGTCATGTGACGTCATAAGCATACTTCTTAATTTTCATTTTAAGGCAATGATTTTGACCTGATGCCAGTTGTTCAGAATAATGAAAATTTCAGAGTTACGACAGTAAAGTATGCGCTTTTGAACAAAAGAATTTTCAGCACCCTGTGACGTCATGTGACGTCAAAGCTAAAAGAAGTCCATACGAAAAAAAAAAATAATAAGTAAAAGGTAGAGAATTTAATATATAGTCTTTCTAACGGAATAAATCTTAATATTTTCCAATTTTAGCAGAAAGTCCTATCATTCGTATCAACGAATGAAATCTAGTTATTATTATTATTATTATTATTCTTTTCTTCTTCCTAACTAAACGCTTATTTTTATATGTTACAATAGTCCTAGGACGATGAAATTTTTATGGCTTATTAGTCACGTGAGGAAATTTTGATTTCAATGATTTTCAGCACCCTATGACGTCACATGACGTCACAGCTAAAAATAGTGAAAAATGGTGTTCGCGCTCTACAGCCGTCATTTATGGTCGGATTTTCTTCAAATTTTCACAGATGGTACATCTTGAATCAAAGGTGTGCATATCCTGTCAGCTAACCGTAATTCCGAAAGACCGAAGTTCTGTGGCTGAAATAAGATTCGAACATAGGACCGAAAATTTCATTTTAGGATAAAAGAGCTTCAGGATGAGATAGAAAGTTGAAACTTACACAGTTTGCAGTTCTGCAGAATTTCTACAAATATTTTGAGTCATGACGTCATATGACGTCATGTGACGTCATAAGCATACTTCTTAATTTTCATTTTAGGACAATGATTTCGACATGATGCCAGTTGTTCAGAATAATGAAAATTTCAGAGTTATAAAAGCAAAGTATTCGCTTTTGAACAAAAGCATCTTCAGCACCCTATGACGTCACATGACGTCACAGCTAAAAATAGTGAAAAATGGTGTTCGCGCTCTACAGCCGTCATTTATGGTCGGATTTTCTTCAAATTTTCACAGATGGTACATGTTGAATCAAAGGTGTGCATATCCTGTCAGCTAACCGAAATTCCGAAAGACCGAAGTTCTGTGGCTGAAATAAGATTCGAACATAGGACCGAAAATTTCATTTTAGGATTAAAGAGCTTCAGGATGAGATAGAAAGTTGAAACTTACACAGTTTGCAGTTCTGCAGAATTTCTACAAATATTTTGAGTCGTGACGTCATATGACGTCATGTGACGTCATAAGCATACTTCTTAATTTTCATTTTAGGGCAATGATTTCGACATGATGCCAGTTGTTCAGAATAATGAAAATTTCAGAGTTATGAAGGCAAAGTATTTGCTTTTGAACAAAAGCATCTTCAGCACCCTATGACGTCACATGACGTCACAGCAAAAAATAGTGAAAAATGGTGTTCGCGCTCTACAGCCGTCATTTATGGTCAGATTTTCTTCAAATTTTCACAGATGGTACCTTTTGAAATTCAGGTGTGCATATCCGGTCAGCTAACCAAACTTCCAAAAGACTGAAGTTCTGTGGCTGAAAAAAGGTTCGAACATAGGACCGAAAATTTCATTTTAGGATTAAAGAGCTTGAGGATGAGATAGAAGGTTGAACCTTACACAGTTTGCAGTTCTGCAGAATTTCTACATATATCTTGAGTTTTGACGTCATATGACGTTTTGTGACGTCATAAGCATACTTCTTAATTTTCATTTTAGGTCAATGATTTTGACATGATGCCAGTTGTTCAGAATAACGAAAATTTCAGAGTTATGATAGTAAAGTATGCCCTTTTGAACAAAAGCATCTTTAGCACACTATGACGTCATGTGACGTCAGAGCTAAAAATAGTTAAAAATGGTGTTCACGCTCTACAGCCGCCATTTATGGTCGGATTTTCTTCAAATTTTCACAGATGGTACATCTTGAAAGTTAAGTGTGCATATCCTGTCAGCTAACCGAAATTCCGAAAGACCGAAGTTCTGTGGCTGAAATAAGATTCGAACATTGGATCGAAAATTTCATTTTAGGATTAGAGAGCTTCAGGATGAGATAGAAAGTTGAAACTTAAACAGTTTGCAGTTCTGCAGAATTTCTACATATGTTTAGAGTTATGACGTCATATGACGTCATGTGACGTCACAGACTAATACTTAGTTCTTCTCATTTGCACTAATTTCGGAATATAATTTCAATTGTTCAGCATGAACATGAAATACTACCAGAGGTGAGTCATTACATGAAACTTCTATCTCCTGCTTTTTGCATTAACACAGCTTGCAGAAAGTCCTATCATTCGTTTTCACGAATGACATCTAGTTATTATTATTATTATTATTCTTTTCTTCCTCATGGATTTTCATATGTTGCAATCGTCCTAGGAGAATGAAATTTCGATGGCATATTATTCATATGCGTAATTAAAAGATTCTATAATTTTCAAATGCCTATGACGTCATTATGACGTCACACTTGGGAATTGCTACAAAAGTTTGTACGCGGTCCAGAGCGAAAATTAAAAAAACGATTTTTATCAAACTTTCACAGAATGTGTATATTATGTTCTAGTTGTGCATCTCGGTGTCCGTTTTTCAAAATTCGAAAAGCCCAAGGTTCTATGGCGAATGCAAGATTCAAACCAAGGACGTCAAATTGATAAATGCTCATAAAATCGTCCCTAAATGAGAGAGAAGGTTGATATTTTGTCAGTATATAGATCTCCGATAGATTTAAATATTTTGTGAAAATGGACGTCTTGTGACGTCATATGACGTCATCAAATTTCTAATATTTAAACACATAATTATATATGTTAATATGGTCCAAGGACAAGGAAATTTTGATGTCATATTCTTCAAGAGATGGTATTTTGAATTCTATGCTTTTCATATCTCTATGACGTCATATGACGTCACACTTGAAATAAGCTACAAAAGTTTGTACGCGGTCATGAGCCATTATTAATGAACCGATTTTCATCAAATTTTCACAGAATGTGTATATTATGTTCTAGTTGTGCATCCCGTTGTCCGTTTTTCAAAATTCGAAAAGTCAAAGGTTCTATAGCGATTCCAAGATTCGAACCAAGGTCGTAAATTTTCAAATTCTTATAAAATCGGTCCTATTTGAGATAGAAAGATGATATTTGGTCAGTATATAGGTCTCTGAGAGTCTTAAACATTTTGTGAAAATAAATGTCATATGACGTCACGTGACGTCATTATATGTTAATGAATTTCTAATTCTAACAAGATTATTTCTATATGTTGAAATTTTCGAAGAGCAAAGAAAATTTAACCCCGCATGCTTCAGATACTGAAATTTCGATTTCAATGATTTTCAGAAGCCTATGACGTCATATGACGTCACATTTGAAATTGACTACAAAAGTTTGTACACGGTCCAGAGCCATTATTAATGGGCCGATTTTCATCAAATTTTCACAGAATGTGTATATTAAGTTCTAGTTCTGCATCGCGGGATCCGTTTTTCAAAATTCGAAAAGTCCATGGTTCTATAGCGAATTCAAGATTCGAACCAAGGTCGTCAATTTTTAAATGCTTATAAAATCGGTCCTATTTGAGATAGAAAAGTGATATTTGGTCAGTATATAGGTCTCTGGGAGTCTTAAACATTTCGTGAAAAAAACGCCATCTGACGTCATGTGACGTCATTATGTGATAATGTATTTCTAATATTAACAAGAGTATTTCTATATGTTGAAATTGTCGAAGGGCAATGAAAATTTAATGACAAATGATTCAGACGCTGAAATTTCGATTTCAATGATTTTCATATGTCTCTGGCGTCATATGACGTCACATTTGAAATTGACTACGAAAGTAAGAACACGGTCCAGAGCCATTATTAAACGGCCGATTTTCATTAAATTTTCACAGAATGTGTATATTACGTTCTTATTGTGTATACCGGTGTCCGTTTTTTAAAATTCGAAAAGTCCAAGCATCTATGGCGGATCCAAGATTCGAACCAAGGATGTCAATTTTTAAATGCTTATAAAATCGGTCCTATTTGAGATAGAAAGTTGAAATTTTGTCAGTTAGTAGGTCTCTGGGTGTCTTAAGAATTATGAGAAAATAAACGTCATATAACGTCACGTGACGTCATTTTTTTATTGTTATTATTCTTTTCTTCTTCCTAACTAAACGCTTATTTTAATATGTTGCAATAGTCCTAGGACGATGAAATGTTTATGGGTTATTAGGCACGTGAGGAAATTTTGATTTCACCCCTACTGCATATATGTAGCCATATCTCAATAAATATCGATTTTTGTAAATATATGTATGAATAAGAATTATAGCTGAATAATTGACGTTTCCAAAGATATTTAGTTTATTAAAATTGGTTTACGCAATACAAAGTTATAAGCAAAAAAAAACTAAATGAAATGAAGCTAATTTTGCTGATAATATGCTGTTTTCTTGAGGTTTAACAGTCAATATCTCAGAAACGACTGAAGATAAGTTTATACATTATGCGTATAAAATGTAGCATGTTTTAAGAGCTTTCTAACGGTACCTTGGACTTCATATAAGAAAGTTACATGGAAAATAAGATATTTCATAATCATGCATCATAAAAATATGGAAAAGGTCACGCGCAGGGGTCACCAAGCTTAAATACTTGTGCAACGACTTAAAAAAAAAAAATATATATATATATATATATCAAATTGCAATTGATGGGCTATATCTTGATTTTTTTTTTTTTTTTTTTTTCGAATGTTGACTGTTTCCAAAATAAGCATTGAAGTTAATACATGTACAACGGCACAAGACAAAAATCCGTATTTGCAACACTATGTAGCTAGCGAGCAGTTTGCAAGCCTTGAAAAATTCACACGCAGCCCCACATTTTAGACCATCTAAAAACTGCATTGTTATGCTAACGATGTTCATATTGCATCAGTTTGTAGGCTGGGATGTTATCTTTCAAAATATCACCATAGTTCGAAATTCCAGGAATTTATGGCAAAACTACGGAAGCCCAAACACGCCAAAATCGCTAAATACGTTTAACTACGTTACAGGTGTCGAAAGGATATAGCACTATACAAATATTCAATACTTCTTCCTACTGAGGCTAAAATTAAACAAGGTTACAACTGAGCTGGAGTGATGAAATTCTATGTGTGATGAAAGTTAGAAACTTACATTTGAACACCTTTTCATTTTTCTTTCATGTCATATGACATAGTATAAATTTTGTATGTAAACTACATGTGCAAGATATGGGCGGACTTTTATTAAAATTCACAGAATGTGTTCTATTTGTGCTATTTTATATAGAAATAGAGGAGATAGAAAGTTGCAATTTGGACAGATTATCTATTATGTCATCTTCTATATATACTATATAAAGCAGATGTTGCAGAAAGTCCTATCATTCGTTTAAACGAATGACATCTAGTTTTAATTGAATTCATACTGTCAGCATTTTGAATAACATAAAACATTTGTAACCAAATTTTTATATTTTGTTTCGTTCCGTTTCGCAAAGTACCAATACCCACACCGTAATTGGTACTTTGCGAAACGAAACGGAACGAGCAAATTTTAATATGTTCAAGAATTATATATTTAAATATATTTATTTGTGGCCCTGTCGAGCTTCGATCTGCAACTTGTCTTTTTATGTATGAAGATTACAGGAAAATTTGTATGTTCGTGACATAGTCCTGAATACTTTATATGTATTTCTTTGCATGTAACTGCTTGTACTGAAATTAGCGTCTGAAAATAAGAGAGAAATAAAGAATCCCTAAACAAGGTACATAACGACACAATTAAAATGTTACAGGCTCGAATTGATTGAGCCTGTTTATGGACATATATTTCCTGTCTCGTTTCATTCCGTTTCGCAAAGTACCAATACCCACACAGGTATTGGTACTTTGCGAAACGGAACGGAACAAGAACATTTTTATGTATTTATACATGAAATATTTCAGGCATACATATTTTATAACCATTTAGGGTTGCCTGTACAACACTGGTCGAACCTTGATTGGTAAAATCATTGATTGGTAAAATCATTGTTTTTCAAGTAATTGCCTTTAAAACAAAGTCATAATCCGAAATTACTGATACAATACTGTAACTTTATACATGCCTACGTACCATCATAGAGACATACCTTCCTAAGATATCTCGACATGTTATAGAGCCGCACATTATCGAATTAAAATAAATCTTATCCTATCTTACATATTAAATAATAATTAATTCATGAATGTATACATGTGTAACGGCCTTGCCGCATCCGAAAGTTTAGATAAATATGATTCTTCATGTCGGCATCTTGAATTAATTTACATCATACATATATAACCAAATTAGCCCTTTCTCTCTCGTTTCGTTCCGTTTCGCAAAGTACCAATACCCACACCGGTATTGGTATTTTGCGAAACGAAACGGAACGAGACAGTTTTGATATATATTTTCAAATATGAAATAGTTTAGGAATTCATATATAATAATCTTTTATGATTGAAAGTGCAAAAATGGTTAAGTCATTATCGGAAATTACGGGTTATCCACTGTAACTAAGTATACGTATCTTAATATATACATATGTACCTTTATTTGATACCTCAACCCGACATGCAATAAAGGGGCCTCCTTGGCAGAGTGTTAAATGTCGCTAACTTCAAGCCATTTGTCCTTTATTGATGTGGGTCCGAGCCTTGTCGGGGCATTTAATTCTCTATGAGAGGAAAGCCATCCAGCTGGCTTGCGGGCGGAAGGTCGGTGGTTCTACACAGGTGTTCATCCGTGATAAAATAATGCGGAGGGGCGCCTAGGTTCTTCCTCCACGATCAAAGCAGAAAAGTCGCCACATGACCTATGATATTATCCGCGCGACATTTAAAAAAAAAAAAAAGCTTTTCCTATCTCGTTTCGTTTTGTTCCACAAAGTACCTACACACACACTGATATTGGTACTTTTCGAAACGGAATTAAATTTTCATTTATTCATATGAAATATTTCGAAAATATCGAATAATTTTTTATATGTGTATTTTGTACACCTGTCGATCTAAGATCTGCACATTCATATATTGACTGATCTCTTTGATAGTTGTTTTGAAAGTACCTCGTAAGGAGTTGGTTTGTAAGTACCTCGTAAGGAGCTAAAACTACCAATTGGTTTTAGAAGTCCAAAGACTGTGATAACCTTGATTCGTACATAGTTACCTACTTTTAGGATTTGAAGCTAATCTTGAAGTTTGTTACATTAAAAAAAGGCTCAATGGTAGGATCCCACTATGATCTCTTGTTGAAATTTCAAGCTTTCCACACATTGCAAGTTTACTCTTATTTTGAAGGCCTATTAAAACGCTATGAAAAAATGTAAAAAAAAAATGCCGGTGTTTAACATAATGCAAGAAAACCATGGTTACGTGACGGATATATGGTATCTTAACATGAATAGTTAAATGCATGACATGAAAAATACCACTTTCACCGTCGTTTTGACTCGGTCAAAGAAAATTCTTATGCAAGCGGGTCATACCACGCGCGCGCATCCTAAAAAGGTAATTTGAACAAAAACGAGTCATGTAAAACAATCAGATTAGATTTGAATTTAATTTCTTTTGCAAAGAAGATGTCCTTACTTCTAAATTTAAATACTAAAGGCCGTAACACAGCTCATCCATTTCTCGTCAGTATTTTGCGTTGAATGAGATTGTGTTACACCCGGCGTTGAAATGTTACAGAAATTGAGAAATCGTCAATGAAACTGAAAGTTTCAGATGACTGGAAGTTAGTTTATTGTAGAATCTATTTCAAAAATATATTTCAATCTTTCTTTTTTTTTCTTTTACACGAAAAATCTCTTAAAACGCACTATTTACAGAAAATATACATTTTGATATTGCGTACACACTTAAAAAAAAAAAAAAAAAAAGATACCGCGTTATTGATACTGCTTAGCAGTCTATACCTATAGAAAATAAATGGATGCCGCTTATGTGGCGAAGTCTTCTCCAGACAACATGAAGGACGACATCGGCAAGAGGATCCTTACAAATGTGACCCTTGTAGGCATGTGGCTTTTTTCTGAGCATCATTCCTTGACATATACGAAGCATTATACCTCTAAACAAAAGTTTGATGCCTTTGTGGAAAATGAGAATAGAAAGAGAATATTGCCCACGAATTTCGTATTCACAACCTCTAATTTAGTTCAGTGCTTTTAAAATGTACCAGAAAACCTTCGCACACTTGTAACGATTATTTATCAAAAATAAACTATTCTAAACTAATGGTAAATAATTCACATTAAACAAGTTGTTTATGAAGTTCTTGAATACTGATATAATATATCCTTTTTTTGTCCTACGCAGAATGCGCAGGGATGGAATGCAACATCCGTTTCTTGGGAAAATTCGTATCGTAAAAGGTCTTTATGTTCTTAGGCAAACAAGTTGTTAAAACTCGTGTGATAAGTAAGGTAAGAAAATAAATTTCCGAGTGGTTCAATTAGGAAATATATATCTTAATTTTGAGTGATCTGTGCTATAATAAAGCACGGTATGGAGTTTAGATGCGCAGTAATATAATCACAAAGGCCGTAGGCCTACAAACATCTAAACGGCATATCGTGCTATATAAGTATAAAACAGAGCGCACAAAAATCAAGATGTTTTTCATTCTAACTTGTCAAGAAAAAATAAAGTTGGACTACATTGTATGTGGTTAACTTTGTTCTCGCCTCAGAGTTTCTTTCCAGTCGGTTGAAAAACAACAACAACAAACACCAATTTTATTTTTTGTCATTAAAGAACTTGACCATGATTTACCTTTTTCAAAGACCTGGCACTTTTCACAGCAGGGCTGCAATGAGAGGCCCCTTTCTTTTTTCTACCCATTCTGGCGCAATGCACATGTAATGTTGTGCTGTAATTCTCAGTCTACAAAAGAAAAAAATGAAAAAAAGTGTTCATAAAAATATATAAACAATCGAATGCATAGTGTTAATTCCAATAAAGTTTTCACATGGATTTTTTATGACAATAAAAATCTCAGAATACTTTTTAAACTTGATTTATTTCGTTTCATTTAGCCATTTTCATCGTATATTTGGGAGAATTGGGCTATATTGGAGTATTTGGGTATTTGAAGTGCTTTGAGGCGATCCCCCAGTTTGACTGTATGTAGTGTAACGGAAGTGGTTCGAAGGGGGGGGGGGGGGGGTGAAATATTGCTGTCATACTACCTATTAATAGGCAATGTCATATTAATGGCACAATGGAACGATAATTTGATCATTTATGCTCATATTCATATCAAAGTCAGCATCGTTACCTTCTTCAGACAGTTGAAATCAGTTGTCAATCGTTGAGGACACGTTTTGCCGCCATTAAATTTACCGTTTTAGTTGAAGCGCTTGGTTGAAACTGCACGCGGCTATTGATCCTGAATGTTTACAAGAGTTACGAAAAAATGAATTTGGCAGAAAAGTGTCTGCTTTTCACGACCACTAGTAAATTTTTCTAATATTCATGGGTAATTTGAAGACAATGAGTAAAAACGTCGAAAATGTGCCGGAACTGGTTGAATGTCGGAACTGGTTAATTGACTGTAATAATACAGTTAACTGGGTTTTTTTCCTAGCGGTGCAACGATGTACCGGTATATTGCAATATGCTTCGAAAGTGTATCGTATCGCGATACGGAAAGAGCGTACCGGATTTTTATGTATCGTCAGAAAACTGCAGAATCTTACTTCTATTTCTTCGTTTTAGTAGGAAAATTGAATGTTAACCGCTAAATCGGCACTGTAAAACCTCCGAAGCTCGCAGCGGCTTGGACACACTGTGTTGACGTTTAAATCCCGGTTCCCATTTGCAATGTTCAGGATAGAACTTTTAAATGGTTACTTACGTAGAACTTTTAAATGGTTACTTACGTAAAATCCTGCTTTGAAGTTTCTATTATACTATTCACATAAACTAGACAGACCAACATAAAGATACAAATATTCGTTAATTAATTCGTCTCGATAAAAAAAAAATGCAATCTCAAAGGCGCCGGTAATAAACCACGTTGTATTCAAGCGTCCAAGCGTCTATCAACATGATAAGAATTTTCCCGCAAAAATGTCATCACAGGATGATGCTTACGATATGTTGGAAACCTAAAAGCTACGAGTAAGGTATGGGAGCACTTCAGTCCTAAAAGACCCCGAAAGACGGTGAAATAGAGCCAAAACCTAGCTTTCTGCAAACTAATGTTGGGCAGAAGTAAAGTACAGCGGCGGCACAGCACTTTGACCGTCATCTCAAGAACGCAATGGCATTGAATGTCCGTCATACTACTGCCGCTTCATCTACTTAATGTCTGTCGGAATCCCAGAAGTATTTAACAATGTGTTTGCTCAAAGATAAATGTTTAAAGAAAATAACTCAAAGGCTCTTTCTTTCATTGCTGCAAGTGGAAGGTTCGTGGTGAAAGATTTAAGACCATACAAAAAGCCATGTTGCTTTAGTTAATCTTTTTTTTTTTAAATCATTATTTGCCTATGTTGTGTCTGTAATAACACTATAGTATTAAGTATTATTATGCTATTATAACCTTCTACTAGTTAAGTCTAGTCTGTAGCCTTGTATTAACATAACCACAATATATTGCAATATCTATTACAATAAAGCATTGGCATATTGCAATATATCGCAATACGGCCTGGCTGTATCGTTACTCCCCTAGTTTTTCCTCCTAATATTATTCCAGCGAAATATTACACATGTTCCAGAATGTTACCTGAAGTGAAATTCATGTACCTACTTTGAAGGTGTATTATTTTCCCTTGAGCTTGAAGTGTAAATTTGTCTATGGGCATATTCTTTCCATGATAATTTTATTAAATATGGGCTGTTACTATTTGACAATAATACTTTTAATGACAATAAACTAAAAATAGTTACTTTGAAACGTTTTTATCCAAAATGAAATTTTCTATGGGTATTTTTTTTTGTTTTGTAGAGGGTATATAACAGATCAATATGCTAAAAGACATGATGTACATCAGACAAATGGAGAAGGTAATGGAAAGAAGGATGGTACTGATGTCAAAAGCAGGTATGTTAAAATCATTCTGCAGACTGTAAGGAAATGTTTTGAAATGAGCACCCATAGTGATGTCAAAAAACAAAAATGAAAATTAAGCGATGTTTCACCTATTTCTTTTATTGTTTAGAATGCACAAAGTATTTGTTGGCACGGAGGAAAATCTATGGCACCCAGGATGCGTCGAGGTTTATATGGCACCTTATCAATATAAGTATGGGGATTGACAATTGTAAACATGTCCTTTGAGGCATCAGGGTTGGTCCTCAAAAGGGCCGTTTTGTTTTCGTCTTGACATCAGCTTCAACTTGTTTATGCATCTTCTGAGTTGTTGTTACTAATGACTAAAAGTTTCTTCAGTAGATATTCAATATGTTTTAGGTATTCAATAGTTTTCCTCAGTACGATACGATACTCCTGAGTGTTGTTGTTATTTTCCGTGTACGTAGGTATCGCTCCTGTAATCTGTTCATGTCAGTTACGTGTGGCTCAACCATCTGATGACCTGATGACGAATGACATGATTTTTTTTCATGCATTTTGTGATAGTATTATTACTAATGTTTAACAATTGTAAATGTCCTTTCGAGAGATTGGGTTGACCTATATTTTTTATTTGTCCTGTCTATTTCTTACTCTTCTTGCTATTTTTGATCTCTTTACAAATGGCTCCAAGTCCACTAGAATGGTTTCCACTGTCAAGCAGACGTTTGGTGGATGAAAGTGATTGGCACCACCAGTTTGTCTTCAATTTGATACGGCATTCCACTTCTTCCATTCTGTGATGAAGTTTGATGAGGTTGTTGTTATTTAGTGGCTGCGATGTCGGTTGATGTTGTTTTAGTTGTTGTTGTACTGGTTGTTGTTGCTGCTGATGATGTTGCTGTGTTGGTTGATGCTGGTACGTTAGTTGATAGCACACCAGCCAAAGATCGTTATTTTCATCCAATGACAATGAAGCGAGGATTGGTCTTGACCTAAGGTGGATTGACCTACATTTTCATAATTACAAAGAGTTCTGAGAAGTGTTCTTAAAGGAAGATAAGTTTAGATTAATCACTCAACCAGTGTCGATGTCAGGACCTTCTGTGTATCATCTGCTACGCACGACTCCAGAAGTGTCCGTTCTGTAGGACAATCTACCGGGTTAAACCTGGCCTAGGTGTGTTTTTTGCTAAATACGGGCCGACAAAGCGTTCAGCCTGATGATGGTTCGATCCTGGTGATTCAGAGTTGGTAGGGTCATTCAGAACCAAAACAAACGGCCTTTTCAGGGCCATAAACTGCATGTGATAGGGAACAAATCACAATTGTCAATGTATATGATGTGTTAGACCATGATAGAAAATGTACAAAGAACAAGAAATCAAATCTGTTTAAGCGTTTTATTAAAATCTATGAATAATGCAAACAAAATCAACAATGCAAACAATGTCAACAATGCAAACAATTTCAACAACAAAAAAGTACATGTCTGTCTACAAGATTCAAAATAACATTAGAAGATGGGTTGCCTTTAATGAAATAGAATTTGTCCAAGCTATTAGTCAGAAATTCAAAATATGCACGACCATCCCCAAAATCTAGTGGATTTATTCGTGTGAGATCCATGTTTTGTAGTTCAGCGTTCCATCTTACCATCACTTTATACAAGTCAAATGTTTTTCATGTATTGTTCAGCAACATCTCTACCCAATCACTTTTGCTGGAAAAAAACACAGTGGATGTTGATTCTGACTGGGGTGATCAGTAAACCGACATAGTGGAAGTTGGACCTGACTGGGATGATCAACAATGCATCCATAACAGTTTTCATACACAATATCAAAGAGGTTTGTATATAATTCATGCACCACATGATTGTTCAAACATTTTACAACATCGTGACGCCTGTTCAAATTGTAGATTTCTTCTAACAATTGTCTGGCCAGTTGTTCTAAGGATTTGCACATGCATACACGATCAAATTGATAGGCACATCAAAAGCTCCACGAAAATGATGCTCGATTCGCAAGTTCCCCGTTTATATAGGATGCAGCCGTCCCTCATATGATTCTTGATCTGGCGTTAATCAATCCCAAAGTGTGTACCACTGCATGTAATCGTTCACTGTCAAACCCATGATTGATCCCGTAACCGAGTGATCCCGTGACTTAATGCATGGACATATATGATCTCAATATTTCTCCTGTGGGAAAGTTTGGCTTGAATGGTAAGGTGTTTGTCCTCTTTCCATCTTCACTGACTTCTAACTTAGACAGGTTAAAAGGATGAAAATCAAATTAGTTGGTTGCCACATCTCCGTTCATGTCTGTATTACTTACCATGTCCAGAATGATACGTTTGAGCAACTGTCCATGAAACAAATGATCTTCGATCTTTGATCGCGTGTCTCCAGGAATGTTGAACGTTTTTACTTAAGCACGATGAATTGGGATCTTCAGGCCATGCTGAGCGATGGTAAGGTTTAAGTTGTTTGCCACTACGGGTAACAGGTCGACAGTCCTAACATAGAATCCAGCTTGAACCACCTGAATTTCACCCTCTGTTCCAAAAAGGCAGAAACTGACCGGGGTCGCAAGCGTATATCTACACCATTGAGAAGGCACTTATCTTGCAGAAAATGGTCTGAATGCAGACGTCCGCACACTTCAAGAACACGTCTCTTGTGGATACGTTCTCATCTTTTCTTGTATCCCTCATTATCATCGTCATTTGCATGGGCTTGCTGTTGTTGCTTGTTGTTCAGGTACACGTCACTATTGTTAAACGAGCTGTGGAAGATATTTTTTTCACTGTTGATGTTGTTCCATCGTCATCCAGATTCATGTCAGCAGGGTTGAGTACTTTGACTTTCCATTACAGATAGCTCTTCTGGTTGACGTCTGTCCATTTTCTGTATGAGCAGGAATTACACATTCGATGAGAGATTAATTGCTAAGTGCTGACATAGGATAGCTTGCATTGCTGTCATGGTGGGCGGGACATACTCAGTTTTGTTTCACTCGCAATAGCCGTGTTGCATAATGTTGTTCAAAATATCTAACGGTCGTGACTTTTCGTTTTTGATATGTCTCCTTGACGTGTTGGAGGCAGAACGATGTCGGCGTTTTACTGCTGCTGGCTTTATATTTCTCATAGTTCTCCGACCCACATCATTCAGTAATGCTTAACCCCCTTTCTTGATCACTGTCTATACATTTTGTACCGACAGGATATCTTAAGGCTCCTGCACCTTGTTTAAAGCCCTCTTTTTTCAGAGTTTGTAGTTTTAGTTTAGATCGGTTTCACCATGGGCAAGATGTTGCTGGCCATTTTCTTGGACATGAATACAAAGCCATATGCGACTTGTCTAGACTGACCACGGTAAACTGGAATCATCGTTTCTTTCTTTTAAAATGAAGTTTCACCATCGACTTTCCGTGAATGAATGAACTGAATCGCCTGGTTATATTGATGCTGATCTCGTCAAAATATAATCTGTTGACAGGTACGTAGTGCAGATTTGGAAATTCAAAGTGCATGTGTGTCAAATGGCACAACACGTAAAATGGGTACTTCGACATCAAAGTGTGTTCCGCCAGATCAGTATACACGAACAAAAAGTTTATCTTCATGTAAAAGTCCAAGCCGTACTTGAAACTGTTGTCTCAGCTCGGAAACACCCCATTACTTCCCTTTCCTCCAAGTTTCATAAGGAGGGTCGATTGAAATTTCAAGTCGAGCTTTGACCCACTATTACCGGTAAACTTCATTCGTTTCGACAAGCCGGAAAAATCAAGTCTAAATGTGGGGTTTCTTTGTGTTAAAATTGATTTAGTGACTTGCTTAATGACATTGTCCATTTCGTCGATGAGATTTGTGGCGTCACATAGATGCTTGCTGGAATGCATAATGAAAATGCCCTTTTTTTTTTTGGCTGTCTACTTCATAGCTGTTTCTCACTTGGGGAAATGTTGTTGGTAGTTGTGGATCTCTATTCACGACGTAGAATTTTCCTTCATCCTCTTTGACGTTTTTGACTTGTGTGGGAACAATCATTTACACGACAGCCATTTCCCAATCTTATTTGTCGACATCGATAGTTTTTGCCAGCTTCGTTCTAAAACAACATTGTGTGATGTTTGTGTACAATGTCATCGAACCAGCACTGATGAGAGAGATGTAGAAAGAGCTCGTGGATTCTTTGCAAAAAAAAACAACAAAAAAAAACAACTTGGAATTGAAAGAATGTATCCGATAGAAGTGCTCATCAGCAGCAACCAAAGTTCACGGTCCGGACTGTTAAAACACAGGTTCACTAATGTCACAATCACGATGATAAATAAGAGCACAACTTGTGTCAAGAAGGTCAGGCACCTTAAACTTTGTCAATCTCGTGTCTGTACACTGTTGTTTACCTGAACACTGCTGGTATCGGACTGAACCTGCTGTTTATGGAGATTATACTTTATACTAAATGTTTACAATTGTTAATCCCCATACTTATAATGATAAAGTTCCATAAAACCTCGGTGCACACTGTGTGCCATAAGTTTTCGTTCCAGGTACCATAAATTTTCATCGGTGCCATCAATTTTCGGCCAAGGTACCATAAAAAAAATCCCCAAGAACCAGGGTGCCATACTTCCATACTACACTAGTGCAATCTGTTAGCCTTTGGTGGAATAAATGGCGTAAATGATTCAAATAAAATCAAATAAACCATGTTTAACACACAAAAGAAATAAAATAAAAAAAGATTCATTGCTTTGGGGGGTCAAAGTCATTTGAAGGTCAATGTCATCTGGCGGGTAGAGCTCATCAAAGTGCATGTACCTGTGACGTTTGGAGGTTGTAAATGGAAGGACTTCCGTGTTATGTTCAAGGTTAAAGTTTTGAGACAAACAGACAAACAAAAAGAAAGCAACACAATATGCCCCGACCTATCGATCAGGGGGCATTAAAAACATAACAGGTCTTTAATCTAAGATATGATATGACAAAATGCACATGTTAAACTTGGGCTGTATAATCTGTTGTCCGTTATTGTTGTGGCAGTTTTAACTTTGAATCGGGCACGAATGACGCCAAGAGCCCCACTTAATAGACATGTTTAACGGAGTTCGGAGTGCGGGGGTTTTAAACAGATAGCAGACTTAGGATAAGGATAAGGGCTTTTCAAAAATACATTGCAACCTTGAAATTTGCATGTCCTACATATAATAGTATGGTTTTACCTTTGCGTCGTGATTTATATTGTTACAGACAAATGTTTCTTTTTGTTTATTTTGTGCTCTCTCTCTCTCTCTCTCTCTCTATCTCTCTGCCTCAAATACAATTTCAAGTATAATTTTAAGATCAAATTATTTTTCTTCATCTTACTTACATTTTTCTATTCAGTAGGTAATTGAATAAATGGACTATGTAACAGTGTGTTTGTTTTTCAGCCAAGACAGCAAACAGTGTTGACTAGTTGAAGATGTAACAAGTAAAGTTTTTCTTTGAAAGTAGGGCCAAATCTAACTTTATTTTCTTGTATAAAATGAATTTGTATTGTGAGTATTACTGAGAAGAAAAAGAAAACATGATTTACTAAAAAAAACAAACACACTTAAGTCTTTCACCACATCCCAGCCACTTTGGTTTGACAGCGACCCCATAAAAAGGGATGCAAAAACCGATTTCGTTGCTTTGTACCACTCTTGAAATGTGGCTGCCCTCTTTACGCCATAGAAATGTTGCAATTTTTAGATTTTTCCAATTTCGATGGATTCACCATAAAGTCTCGGAAACTGTGCAATTTCATTTATTTTTAAACACAAAACAACTACTAAACGGTTACTGAACAACCTTGATACTCTGTTTACATAGTACGGCGCCAAATCCGACACAAATTCAACCTGTTCTTTTAAATGAAATAGATTGCATATCTGTTAAATGTTTACTTATACTATAAATGTTCGATGATCGATTGATATTCATTTAAAGGCATTGGATATATTTGATACAAGAAAACCAGTTTGAATTCCACCAACCTTGCGCACCGTTCAGCAACATTTGTATTCTTAAGGACCATGTACATTTCTCAAAGATCATATTTCAATATTCTTGTTTTGATATGCGAAATATGCCTAGTAAATATTTTGAATTTGAATATAATTTTGATTTCTTAGTATGATACCTTGTCTTCTCAACACAATCATTCACATGAATATTTGTTAAATAAAACTGACGGAATGTTTTCCTTACTTACCTAAGTTTTTGAATTTAATAGGTATTTTGGGCTGAATTCAAGTCAGAAACTTAATTTCAAATGTAATCTGAAAACATGATGAAACTTGTTTCAGACATTTGGCTATAACGTACTTTATTACATAATCATTTCTTCGTGTTGCTCAAAGCAGAGTCTACATATCGGTTTTGATCGAAGCTGTAATGCACGAGTACTTTATATTCGTCTTGACTTTAAATCAAGTGAGGTTTGAAACCGTAAAATGATTGTTATTTGAAACTATTCGTGTTGTCTGAAAAAGGAAATTTGCTTATCAATTGTATGTAATTGGATCCAGGCTAAAATAAAAGAAAAAAAATACCAAATGGCACATACGCTCGACAAAGAGCCGTTCCAATAGCAAATTGTCTTGGAACAACCACGGTGGTTTATTTGTGAACGCAACCTTTCTAACAATATTTGCACCAGGATAAAGTGATCAGTAATTAAACATCGCCCTACACTTATCACGAGAGTACACATGCAGTTTGTATAGAAAAAGTTTGAAATAGATAACAGATAGGGTTAACATTTTGTCCTTGATAATCTATTTAGATTATTTTCAGGATTAGATGACCAGTAAATAAACATCGTCCTACACACGTACCTCAAGAGTACGCATTAAGTTTGCATATGACTTGTAAATCTCTCTCAATTCTTCAACATCTTGAAATATACTCGTGCTCGTGACTTTCTAGTTCTGTTGTAAAGGACAGAGCTATCAGACAACAGGAGTGGTATTCAATATCATCTTAGATTTAAGCATGAAATTTCCTTTTCATTATATTTCTTTTTCTTTAAGATATTCCTTAACCTTAGATTTTTCCTTAGATTAAATCTAAGTAAAATCTTTTGAAAAAAATCTTAAAAATAAGGGGAAAAAGAAAATTTTCCATATTTTTTTCAGAGACATATAAACAGAGATTGGTAGCTTATGGTTTGTACATATCTATTTCCTGAAGTCGCGCACGGCGGCCAACGAGACTGCAGCGAGACATACATATGTATGATAAAATCCAATGGATATTTAAATACAGTATTGACATGGTTATTTTGTTTAGTCAATTATTTGTTCGGTTCCTTTTGACAAACGTCAGTGAGGTTGATTGATCACACGACAAGACGCGATTAAGGAAATTAATCAGCAAACAATCATTCTACATGTTTGCTTTTGAAGATTTGTGTTACTAACACCAGACTAAAGAACAAGATCCTAACCTGCAAAAATCACGGGTTAATCCTGCATGTACACGAGGCTATTATGTATCTAGGCGTTTTCTCATGCCGCGCTTAGTAATATCGGGCCTGTCTTTCTTCCTTCTTCCCCCCCCCCCTCTCTCTCTCTCAATTAAAAACTAAAATAAATTCTCCAATCATGCATCCGTCCTCTTTTTTCCTTCATTTAAAGTCACTTTTACTAAAATCAGTAGATTTGGAAGGTAGTTTGTAAGATTCCCCCAAGTAACACCGAAATATCCGGTACCTGTGTGACAGCGGGCGCGCTCTGTTAACTCCCGAGGCACGCGATAAAGTGCGTTACTTCGGTAAGCTGCAAAATCTCTGTTTATAAGTCTCTGAATTGTTGCAAACCGCGTGCGACACAGATAGTCTAATTTTGGCGGTGATTGATAAAACAGTCGATATATTCGGAAAAATATCATTGAGTACTAAGAAGAAAGATTCACAGTCATATTTATAGCATAACCGTCCGGTTTCAAATAACTTACGACACAGACAAAGGTGGAATGGCACGAGATAGAATATTGATTACTACATCAGTACCATCTATACTGATCACTACCACATTATCATCTACATGTATAATGATCACTACCTCATTATCATCTACACCTATATTGATCACTACATCATTATCATCTACATCTATATTGATCTCTACCTCATTATCATCTACACCTATATTGATCACTACCTCATTATCATCTACACCTATATTGATCACTACCTCATTATCATCTACATCTATATTGATCACTACCTCATTATCATCTACACCTATATTGATCACTACATCAGTATCATCTACATCTATATTGATCTCTACCTCATTATCATCTACAACTTTATTGATCACTACCTCATTATCATCTACACCTATATTGATCACTACATCATTATCATCTACATGTATATTGATCACTACCTCATTATCATCTACACCTATATTGATCACTACCTCATTATCATCTACATCTATATTGATCCTACCTCATTATCATCTACACCTATATTGATCTCTACCTCATTATCATCTACAACTTTATTGATCACTACCTCATTATCATCTACACCTATATTGATCACTACATCATTATCATCTACATGTATATTGATCACTACCTTGTATTGCGCATGCGCAGAGTATAGACGTTAAATCTTTATTGTGAAAAATAAAAAAAACGGAAAATACGGATATAATAAGGTTTGTGAAACAAAAAATGTGGAATAAGTAGTATGTTTAGTGAGGAGGAGTGTTTAGTGTAAACGGTTAATGGACAGATGGACTAATATGGGCACAAATGACGAAAAAACGGAAAAAAGGTAAACTGTCACCTGGATAACAAAGGGATCAAACCCCACTTAAAAGGCGGGAAACGGCAGAGGTGAATAAAGAAGACGAGATGTCGGATAGCTCCGGAAAAACAAGCCAGGTAGGCCAACAATTCACCTATCAAGGGAGCCCTCTACTTCCTATGTCTCCTATGGGTAATTTTAATCAGAATGGACAGATTGGTAACATCACTATCCTTATGTGGAACCCTGCCATGTGTGCCACACCCAGTCCCCCGGGAGGACAACAGAGTGACATACTGTCCGTTATCATGAGTAAACTAGATGCCATGGACACAAAAATGAACCAGCTGGAATATATCCAATCTTGTACAAACACTATTACGAAAACAATGGACTGCTTAGATCAAAGAGTCAAAACAGTGGAACAGAAAGTCCAGGATTTAGATCAGAGCCAATGTTTTGATAGCAGTATACTGGAGGATGTAAACAAAATCAAAAAGCAGATAGATGACCTATTGAAGAAAATGAAATTTATTACTATTAACAGAAAGAGAGGGAATCTTTAATGAGAAAAGAGGTACAGGACTAAAAATATCGCAGCATGCGGGACAATTTGTTGTTTTATAGAATACCAGAAAAAAAGGACGAAAATTGTGAGCAAAAAATACTAATATTCATAGAAGAAAAACTATCAGTTGAGGGTGCATCTCAGAATATAAAGCTACATCGCGTACATCGTGTGCGATTGTTCAAAACGGACAAAATTCGACCAATAGTGGCCAAATTTGCATACTATCCAGTCTTAAAAGACTTTCGAGTCTTAAAAATCATCGCAAGATTTTCTGGACACTAGTTGCGGGTAATACATAATATGTTTAAGTGAGACTTGGACTAATAAGTTTTCAGATGTTGAATTAGCTGGGTTTGAAAGTATACATTGTTTTCGTAAATACCAAAATCGTAGGGCTAAACGTTATAGTGGTGGCATTATAATTTATATCAGAAATGAGTTAATTAATGATATCAAAGTAATAAAAAACTAGAACTATCACTAAATGTGATTAATACCCCCGCAATACTGCTTTAGAAATGATGAAGTTATTAGGATTAAGAAGAAGAGTATGAAAAAGACATTTTTACATTAGTTTTTTTTTCCAGATTTTTGGCCGGGTTACACAGGTTGTGCTTGACCATTGTATGAAATTGTTTTGAAATCCAACCAGTAGTTTTAAAGTTAAGCTCCGGACAAGGAAAAGTAACAAAGGGAAATAACTCTGTAATTACAATAGATAGAGTTATGGTTCTTGTGCACTGCACTTCCTCTTATTGTGGTTGACAATTGTATGAAATTGTTTCGAATTCCAACCAGTTCTTTTCAAGTTAAGCTATGGACAAGGAAAAGTAACAAAGGGAAATAACTCTGTAATTACTCTAGATAGAGTTATGGTTCTTGTGCACTGCACTTCCTCATATTGTGGTTGACCATTGTATGAAATTGTTTTGAAATCCAACCAGTAGTTTAAAAGTTATACTCTGGACAAGGAAAAGTAACAAAGGGCAATAACTCTGTAATTCCTATAGATATAGTTATGGTTCTGGTGCACTGCACTTCCTCTCATTGTGCTTGACCATTGTATGAAATTGTTTTGAAATCCAATCAGTACTTTACAACTTATACTCCGGACAAGGTTACAAGTTATACTCCGGACAAGGAAAAAATACAAAGGGCAATAACTCTGTAATTACTCTAGATAGAGTTATGGTTCCTGTGCACTGCACTTCCTCATATTGTGCTTGATCATTGCATGAAGTTGTATTGAATTCCAATAATGCAACGGACCGCTGGACCGACCGACCGACCGACCAACCGACCGACCGCCGGGTGACTCCTATATACCCCCCCCCCCCCCATAGCTGGACATGCGTTACACATAACGGTCAAAGTGTTGTAGATTATTTGCTTACGGCACATGATTTTTTTTTTCTATTTTAACGGTTTTTTAGGTACACAAGTTCAATGAATTCTCTAATCACGCGCCGTTAACATTTTCTTTGCGAACAAATACGAATGTTGATACTTTATATGATAAAACATGTACAGACAGCTATTATAAATTTAATGCAAAATAAAGAGACGCTTTTAGACAGGCGGTAAAGAACGATATACATAACCTTGAACAAGAATTAATATCCGAAATAAGAAATAATGGTAGTGTTGACAAACTTACACACATGTTCACTGATTTCTTAGATGAAGAGGGAAAACATATTTTTTTTTTAATAAAACAAGAACAAATAGGAAGAAAGTTGTGCTGAATACAAATACCTGTAGTAAAAACTGGTTCGATGATGAATGTAAAAGAAAACGACAAGTTTATAGAAATGCATTAAATCAATATAACAGAAATCCAACGGCGGAAAATAGAAATACAATGTTCTCTTGTAAAAAGAATTATAAGAATCAATGTCGTAGATCAAAGTATAATTGTGATAAAGCTAAAAAAAAAAAAAATGATCTAAGGCGGAAAAAAAGGGAATGATCTAAGGCGGAAAAAAACGGAATGATAAGGCGGAAAAAAACACGGGAATGATCTAAGGCGGAAAAAACACGGGAATGATCTAAGGCGGAAAAAACACGGGAATGATCTAAGGCGGAAAACACGGGAATGATCTAAGGCGGAAAAAACACGGGAATGATCTAAGTCGGAAAAAACACGGGAATGATCTAAGGCGGAAAAAACACGGGAATTATCTAAGGCGGAAAACACGGGAATGATCTAAGGCGGAAAAAAACACGGGAATTTTGGAGTATTTTTAGAAACAAGTCAAGTAAACAAGTTCATTATTTTAGTTTAAAATTATTTTGCAAACGAATCTACCTTTGAATAATTGGATCATCCGTTTTCGAGTAACAAAATACGCTTGGCAATAAATGGATTAGGATATAATGAAGCATGTTCTGTGGATAACATGTTATATGAATATTTTAAAGAATGTTGTGACATTATTATTAAACCGTTGGAATTATTTTTATCTAAACAAGAGTTTCCATAGGTGTTATTATACCAATATTTAAAAAAGGTGAAACCTCAGATCCAAATAATTACAGGGGCATAACTTTGATCAGTTGTTTTGCAAAATTATTCACTACATTAATAAACAATCGGTTACAAACGAGGGCAAAAGAAAACGATATTATTACAGACGCACAGTTTGGTTTTAAAAATAATTATGGCACTGTTGATCCAGTATTTATTTTAAATGCTTAGATAGATAAACAATTGAATAATAGGAATAAATTGTATTGTTGTTTTATTGATTTTTAGAAAGCGCATGACTATATAGATAGACAGCACCTGTGGTATAAATTGATAAAATCGGGAATTGATGGAACACTTTTAACATTATTACGGTCAATGTACCAGGAGGTTAAATTATGTGTTAAGCATATGGGTTCAGAATCTAATATATTTGATAGCAATGTTGGCTTATTCCAAGGAGAGATAACTTCACAGATAATATTTTCATTTTTCTTGAATGATATTGAACTAGCAAAACAAGAGAACACGGAAGCTGGCATAAACATAGATCAAGTATTTATATATCTAAAAAATATTGTTAAAGCAGAAACGAAATGGCTAAATAAATGTTGAAAAAAACTAAAATAATGATCTTTAAAAAAGGAGGGGCTGTAGGGCAAAATGATAAATGGTTATATAATGGACACGAGCTAGAGGTGGTGAGTAGTTTTAACTACTTGGGTATTGTATTTTCAAACGGGGGGAGGGGGGGGGTCCTTTATGAAAGCCACAAATACTCTTGCTCTCTCTACCTCACGATCCTCTACATTGATCAATTCCTCAGTACTATCTTTATTTATTGATTACTACTTCAGCACTATCTGTATTTATCACTACCTCAGTACCATCTTTATTGAACAATACCCCTTTACTGATCACCAGCTCAGTTTTATCTATATTGTTAACTACATCAGTACTATCTATATTGATCACAACCTCATAAACATCTATATTGATCACAACCTCATTACCATCTATATTGATCACAACCTCATTACCTTCTATATTGATCACTACCTAAGTACCATCTGTATTGATCACTACCTTCTATATTGATAACTACCTCATAACCATCTATATTGATCACAACCTTCTATATTGATCACTACCTCATTACCATCTATATTGATCACTACCTAAGTACCATCTGTATTGATCAGTACCTTCTATATTGATCACTACCTAAGTACCATCTGTATTGATCACTACCTTCTATATTGATCACTACCTCATTACCATCTATATTGATCACTACCTAAGTACCATCTGTATTGATCAGTACCTTCTATATTGATCACTACCTAAGTACCATCTGTATTGATCACTACCTTCTATATTGATCATTACCTAAGTACCATCTATATTGATCACTACCTCAGTACTATCTTTATCTATTGATTACTATTTCAGCACTATCTATATTTATCACTACCTCAGTACCATCTTTATTGATCAAAACCCCTTTATTGATTACTCCCTCAGTTCTATCTATATTGATAACTACATCAGTACTATCTATATTGATCACAACCTCATAACCATCTATATTAATCAATACCTCATTACCATCTATATTGATCACAACCTCATAACCATCTATATTAATCAATACCTCATTACCATCTATAGTGATCATTACCTAATTACCATTTAAAATGATCACTACATCATTGCCAGCTATACTGATTACTACCTCATTACCATCTATAATGATCACTACCTCATTACCATCTATATTGATCACTACCTCATTACCATCTATATTGATCACTACCTCATTACCATCTATAGTGATCAATATCCCATTACTATCTTTATTGATCACTTCCTTGTATATTGATTACTACCTCAGTAATATCTTTATTGATTACTACCTCAGCACGATCTGTATTGATAACTACATAAGTACCATCTATATTGATCACTACCTCATTACCATCTGTATTGATCACTACCTTATTACCATCTATATGACATACCCATACATCTTATTGACACTCCTTATATTGATTCTACCTCAAAACCAATCAATGAGAACCAACCTTTCCCCTGATGAACTTTACACCCCTACCCTACGGAATGGCTTCCCCATCGACCCCTATGGCCCAGTATTTACCTCCACCCCCACCGACCCCACAACAACACGGGCCACCAGCCTGGGCTATGGAAATATTGGAGGAAATCAAATCCTTGAAGCTTGCTTTGCCAAAAATAGAGAAAATAGAGAACACTGTTGATATAATCAATTTAAAAGTCAGTGAACTAGATGCTAAAATTGTACATGTCGAATCACGAGTATCAGACATTGAAAAATCACAATCATTCATAAATGAAGTCCACGAAAAACAATCATGTGACCTCATTAAAGCACAGGCGGAAGTGAAATCATTATAAAGCTCGTGCAAAAACCTGCAGGACTCCATGAAAACATTAAGAACCGAAAAAGAACAAATAAAAACCAAGCTAACTGATCTTGAGTCCCGTTCTATGCGAGAAAATCTGATGTTTTATGGTATTGAAGAAAATGATTCCGAAAATTGCACGGAGAAAGTAAAATCGTTTTGTGCAAACAAACTCGGTATTGACGCTTCAAGCATGATCTTTGATCGTGTCCACCGTGTCGGCGGTTCATCATCAAAAAAGCCTCGCCCCATTGTGGCAAAGTTTCACAGCTACAACGACCGAGTGACGATAAGGAAGAGGGGTTTCGACTGTAACGATGCACTCAAATCTGACCGACAGGGTGTCGGGATACAACGACCAAAAGCCGTGCGAGATGCCAGGAAAAACCTGTATTCCATCATGAAGAGAGAACAAAGTAAGGGAAACAACGCAAAATTTATCGAGGATAAACTTTTCATCAACGGCGTGGAATACACCGGTGACACAAATGCGTAGAACTGTCAGGAGGAGCAGATTTCCATTTTATCATGGAACGTACATGGATTAGTGAAAAAACTATGTGACCCAGATTTCTTAAATTTTATTTCCAATTATGATGTGATTATTTTTACAGAGACAAGGTTATCCGAAAATTCCCATTATAATCTAAATGTTAAAGGTTACGAACATACTCATCTTTATGGTAACAAGGCACATACCGCACGTAAAGGACGTTATAGCGGCGGAATTTCAATATACTATAAATATGAACTGAGAAATAAAATTGAAATAATAGAAAAGCAACAAATTGGAATACTTTGGCTACGTTTATGTAAAACACTTTTTCCCTTCAATGAAGATGTTTATCTATGTTCTGTATATATTGTCCCAAGTAATTCATCTGTTTTAGATAGGAATAATTTAGACTTCTTTGAATGTATTGAAACTGATATTGAGAAATACAAACCACTTGGAAAAATTATTATAAATGGAGACTTTCATAGCCGAACCTCGGAAGAGATTGATTTTATAGTTCCAGACAAATATTCTGACAATTTAAATATCTTTGATGAGATTAACACATTTACCATGATTAGAAAAAAAACAAAGATACAATCACTGACATGTATGGCAGAAAACTCTTAGACTTATGTAAATCAACAGCATTATTAATTACAAATGGCCGTCTAAATAACGGAAATTTTACATTTTATAATATAAATGGCTCCAGTACAGTTGATTATATTTTTATGAATTATCACGACTTAAAATACGTGAAGGAGTTCTCAATTCTTGAACCCAATGAATTTTCCGACCACTCACCATTAAAATTAGTCATTAATAGAAACGCGCCAACCCAATCACGTGACTCTTATACAAACATAACGGACACAACCAGAATACGATATGACGAGTCATCCGCCACTGATTTCATGAACAATTAAATGACAACAAACACACACTTGATGAGATCACATCAAACTTAAACCTCACTCGCTTAGACGACTCTGTTCAAGAATTCACAGAATTTCTACAGAATCATGCTTTAAATGTATTCGGTAATCACATCACGAATTCAAATAACATTAGACGTAAACAAAAAACAACATGTAAAGGTTTAATAGCGAGTGTCATAAAGCACCAAACAATACAACATATCACGTAATCGATTTCTCCGAAATCAAACAGAGGAAAACAAGAAACAATTTATGGAAAATAAATCTCATTATCTCAAAGTTAAAAGAAAAGCAAAAACAAAAAAAAGGAAAGTTTAACACACTTGCTAAAAGTAAACCAAGAGAATTTTGGAAAATATTAAAAACCAATATAAAAATAAATCTCCGATGTCAAATTCATTAACAGTCGACGATATCTACGATCATTTTAATATACTTTACGGTTCTGATCCGTCGCAAAACAGAAATACAAACCACGAGGTAAACTTAACCTATGACGCTTATTTAGATAACGAATTTACAGAAAGTGAATTAAAACAAGCAGTATTTACACAAAATAACAACAAAAGCCCTGGCACTGACCTCATTACAGCTGAGATCTTTAAATGTGCATATATACAACTATCCCCATTTTTATTAAAACTTTATAACAGCCTATTCACAAATTGAGTTTATCCCCAGAAATGGGGTGAGGGAATCATTACGCCAATATTTAAGGGAGGTGATCCGGATGATGGAAACAACTACCGCGGAATCACACTAAACAACATCATTGCTAAAATTTATTCACAGCTTCTTCTTAATAGGCTTACAAAATGGTGTTTAGAGCGAGAAACAATTATCGATAACCAATATGGGTTTCAAAAAGGAAAATCAACTGAAGTTTGTATTTTTATATTACACGCTATTTTATATGAAACGTTGAAAAAACACAAAAAAATATATGTTGCTTTCCTTGATTGGGAGAAAATGTTTGACAGAATTGATAGATATTATCTCTGGCAAAAACTTTTTAAAGAAAATGTCTGTTCAAAAAAGATAAATGCAATGAAATCAATGTACACCACTATTACGTCATTCGTTAAATATAAAGGAAACAAATCTAACATAATTAATTCGAAGATCGGTGTAAAACAAGGGGACCCTTCCAGTAGTCTATTGTGTCTTTTCTTTCTCAATGACATAATAAACTAGATTTGCATACTGCAAATGCAACGGTTTTCGTGATGATCAACAGTTTCAAACCTGATCAGCCAAGTTAAAATTCCAGAAAAACAACAAAATTCAAAATGCTTTATATGTGACCAAGACTTAAAGGCATCTCGAAAGGAATGTGATGTCCCACTGAGCCAGGCCCCCATCTGCTGTGATCAGACCTGCTAATTGCTGGTCATCACTGCAGGGAGTGTTTAGCCAATATAGTACCTATATGTTACGGTAAAACCTCTGATGGGTTGATGCATAACTAAATTACCTGCTACAATGGAAGTGAGATAGTAGGCTATTTTTACACAAAGCAATTAACATATAATGACTTGACTATTTGAGTTTACCGTCGCTTCGACAGTATTTCAGTCATATAGCGACGTCCAGCTAATTACAGGTGGAGGAAGACCTCGAATGCACGGAGACATCCGGGTAGAACCACCGACCTACCGCAAGCCAGCTGGAAGGCTTCCTCACATGAAAATCCGAATGACCCTGCCGGGATTCAAACCCACGCGGTGAGGGGCAGAGTGAGTGTTAAAGTCAGCGACTTTACCCTCTCGGCCACGGAGGCCCCAAACATATAATGAATGATAGTGATAATATGTGGGTTGTTTAGTTTATGATCCCTTACATAATTATTCTTTATTACATTTATTACTTGGAGTCAATTTTGTAACTGCATGATTATAGGATCATACGGCATTTATTTCAGAATTAAAGTTTTGATATTGAAAATATAGAGATACGCATTTTTGTAGTAATTAAAATGAGCCTGAAGGACACAATTCTGACATTGCAAGTTCTTTTTGTTTTTTATTTGCTTTTGCTAGAGACATTTCGTTACATTTTATTCAACAGAATTTCTCTTATTGAATAAACAAGTAATAAAATTTGTGTTGATTTCCGACATATAAACATGTGTTGAGGGAAGAAATGAGAGAATGAAAGTAATGAGTGATACATAACTTATTTCAAAAATTAATGTCCCTTTTTATGATAATTTTACAACTAAATTAAAATAAGAAAGAAAGGACAAAATAAATGAAAAAATGAAAGAAAGAAAGAACAAAATAAAGTAGACAAAATAAATCAACAGAGAAAGAAAGAAAAAAAGGAATATTTATATTTGCTCGAGTAAAAAAAAGAATAATAGAGAACTTTTAGGATCATTTCTGGTATTTGGTATGTTCACAACTTTTATTACAAACTGTGAATGACTATATACAACCCCGTGTAGCAACATATGCACTCTTGAACAATACCTGTGACAGACTGTGGCAGCCTGCCTAATCAAAAACAAATGCCCACACAACGGCGATTGGGTGAATTTTTGCTAGATGATATATATTATTATACTCAGTACCATAATTAATTGAAAACAACCGCCATAACCAATATATTTTGTTACTATATGCTTTGTCCAATGTTATTTACTATGTAAATCTTGGAAATAAACTATTGAATTGAATTGAATTGAATAAATGGGGGGGGGGGGGGACTTATATAAGGGTTTTGAGATGCCTTTAAGCATCCATATATTGGCAATGAGCCAATATGATCTAAGTGTGGCACATTGAACGATTTGATTAATGTTGATCATCACTGTGCGCTCAAAAAATGTCTTCCAAAGTGTCCCACTTTTTATACTAAACAGTTAAAAATCAGGTGAGACAGTTGGGAATCCTGCTTATTATTATGAGAACAATAGTACTCAGTAGTATAAATGATTTACAATTTATTTGTTATCAAAAATTTTGGTTTTTAAATCAGCTTTCACTCTATGCCTCAAAGTTCAGTAATGCACAAGAAGGAACTTTTGGTAAGCTAAAACTTGTTTAAAAGGTGGATGTTTGTACATGTACTTAGTTGTTTTGCTATCCAATTCAATAGTGAGTGTGTAGGAGGAATAATAAAACATGTAGAATATAGACACAATTCATCCTCTCTCTCTCCCTCTCTCTCTCTTACCCATGATTCTTTGAGCGCTTTTACACAGGTCATTCAGACCAGTGTTGACACATTGCTCTCATAGTTACACATACACTGTACATTGACCTGTTGCAAGCCAGCTAGCAGAGCTGCATCTAATTATAGAACATAGGTAACCAGAGAAGCTCATTCTGTCAAATTTTCTCTGTTTTTATTCTGGGTCATGTATTGAAATTCTCTATAAATTCATCAATTCTTGACAGAGTTTCAAAATTCTTTTTTTGTTGACGAGGTAAGACATTCTTTTTTCCAATGATGACAAAATATATCACACATTTAAACTTTAAAGGTTTTAAAATCAATTCAAAGTTTGACCAAACTTCATACTGCCACCAAACAACTAAATCAATCCCGATCTGAAAAAACTAAAATTCTTCAAAAAGTACTTTTTAGAGGCTTTTGATTTTACCCATATTCTTTCGATAAAATATTTTTAGATTTTGAGATATTTAAGGTCAAAGAAAAAACCAATAATCACAATATGACCTTGACCTTTGCATTTTTTGAAATTTTGAAACTGTGAAGTCCCTTGAAGCAACAAACAATACAATCTGTGAAAATTTCATAAAGATTGATTAAAAATAATGGCAGAATCATCAAAAAAACTAAAAAAATGCCTATTCTCGAAAATTTGTTTCTTCCATATTTTAGTGCACTTTGACCGCTTATTGAAAGCCATTTTATGCATTTTCTGAAATCGTCACCCCATATATTTTGTGCGCAAAGATCTTCGGAATCAATTTCAAAAAACAGAATGAGCGTATCTAATCTCTAACAAAAATGGGCATAATTTGCCAGATTTTTTCAAAGATTCAAACATTCAACCTCTTCTAGCTCAAAATTTTCAAAGATATGGATATTGCCACTCATCATATTTAAAGGGGCAGTTGACAGAGAACAGAATGCAAAAAACTGCATACAAATAAAATGTCAAATGACAGAGTTATCAGCAATAATATGTTTTGATGCTAAACGCCACCTAGCGGCAAAACTTAGTACTAAAATAAAAAACAAACTTAATGGTGCACAACTTCAGATACATGTGAGTATGCATGGAAATTTTCATATTTGCATATTTGTAGCACTTCTAATCATGCCGCAACAGCGGCCACAAAAAAAGTGCAAAGAATAATAATAATGGAAACAAATTAAAAAAAAAAAAAAAAAAAAAGGGAAAAAGAAACACAAGAAGAACAGTAGGTTTTCGCGGCTGCGTTGCAGTCCACGAAAACCTAATAATATCAACACTACACTTAACGGTATAGTTACCCTAGATGATGTTAAACTGTTTATTCTATTATTTGCTGACGACGCCGTTTTATTCGCACAAGACCCACGATCATTACAATCCATGCTAAATGACGTTGAAACATACTGCAATACATGGGGGTTATCCATCAACACTAAGAAAACAAAATGTATGATATTCGAATTAGGTAGAGCAACCACTTACAATTTTTACATCAACAACACAGTTATCGAATTAGTAGACTCATTCAAGTACCTTGGCATTCACCTATACAAAAACAACAAATGGAACAGAACACAAAAGAACATTGCATCACAAGCAACACGGGCACTTCATAATCTATTCATTGTATTCAACCAACTTGACCTTGAAACATCGCAAAAAATAAAATTATTTGATAGCCTGATATCACCAATACTGAACTACGCATCTGGTGTATGGGGGTATTGTAACTCTAAAGACATTGAACTTGTACACACCAAATTTTGCAGAAAAATACTCTATGTAAAAAAGTCTACCCACCTTAGTACTTTGTATGGTGAATTAGGTCGTGCTCCCATGCATATTTTAAGGAAAATCACTCTGATAAAATACTAGATAAAAATACTTAAAAGTAAACCAACATCACTTCGTTACAAAACTTACCAAATGTTAAAAGATGACGTAAACTTGGGCTGTAATGACAGTAAAAACTGGGCCTATCAAGTTAAACATATTTTTGACCATATTGGTATGCCATATATATGGATCGCACATGATACTTCTCTTATTGATTTAAAATTCATAAAGAATCGTATACTAGACCATTATCACCAGAGTTGGTATTCGAATATAAATAATACTAAAAAGCTTGACACATATTGTATATTTAAACATGATTTTATTTTTGAAAATTATCTTGACAAAATAAAAGACAAACGATTTAGAATTGCCCTAACTAAATTTAGAGTTTCATCTCATGACTTACTCATAGAAACTGGGAGATATGACAACACTCCTAGAGACCAACGGCTTTGTAAAAATTGTTCAATGAATATACCTGAAACTGAATACCATTTCTTACTTGTATGCCCCAAATATAGATCTTTTTTTTCCAAACAATATTTCTGTCACTGGCCAACCCTAAAAAAAATTGAAATTTTAATGAGTAATAAATCAAGTAAAATTAAAGAATCTGTTGCAAAATTTATTTTCTATGCAAATGAGATTAGAATCATAAATAACTAAAACTCATTATTATTATTCAACACTCGTATCATTGAAAATAGTTTTTACTTATTTGTTCAATTCATTTATTTTTGCATATTCATATATGCTCCTTGGTAAATTTTCTTGTCTTCGTTGTATAAATATTATTTTGCTATAAATGTCATATGATATTTAATGCAATAAAATGTATGTTATGTAAAAAAATGTATGTTATATTGATCACTACATCGTTACCATATATTTTGATCACTACCTCATTATCATCTGTATTGAACACTACCCTCTATATTGATCTCTATCCTCTATATTGATCACTACATCATTACCATATATTTTGATCACTACATCATTACTATCTATATTGATCACTACCCTCTATATTGATCACTACCCTCTATATTGATCACTACCCTCTATATTAATCACTGCCCTCTATATTGATCACTACCTAAGTACCATCTGTATTGATCACTACCCTCTATATTGATCACTACCCTCTATATTGATCACTACCTAAGTACCATCTGTATTGATCACTACCCTCTATATCGATCACTACCTAAGTGCCATCTATATTGATCACTTCCCTCTATATTGATCACTACCTCATTACCATCTGTATTGATCACTACCTTATATCCATTTACTTTTATAATGATCCTTACCTATTACCATCTATAATGATCACTACCACATTACCATCTATATTGATCACTACCATCTATATTGATCACTACCTTATATGTTGATCACTACCTAAGTACCATCTGTAATGATCATTACCTTCTATATCGATCACTACCCTCTGTATTCATCACTACCTTTTATATCGATCACTACCCTCTATCTCGGTCATTAACCTCTATATTGATCACTACTAATGTACCATCGGTATTGATCACTACCTTCTATATTGATCACTACCCTCTGTATTGATCACTACCTTCTATATCGATCACTACCCTCTATATTGATCACTACCTAAGTACCATCTCTATTGATCACTACCCTCTATATCGATCACTAACCTCTATATTGATCACTACCAAAGTACCATCTGTATTGATCACTACCTTCTATATTGATCACTACCTAAGTACCATCTGTATTGATCACTACCCTCTATATTGATCACTACTATCCTCTTATCGATATACCCTTATATGTCATACTAAGTACCATCTGTATTGATCACTACCTTCCTTATTGATCACTACCTAGATCGTATGTCACTACTCTTATTGATCCTACTACCTCTATTGATCACTACCTCTATATTGATCACTACCTAAGTATCATCTGTATTGATCACTACCTCTATATCGATCACTACACTCATACCTCTATATTGATCACTACCTAAAGTTACACTACTATTGATCACTACCCTCTATTGATTCACTAACACATATACCTCTATTGTCATACTTAATAACATACCTAGTACCATCTTATTGATCACTACCCATCTATATTGATGATACTACCTCAGTACCACCTTTATTTGATCACTACCTCTATATTGATCACTACCTAAGTACACACTATATTGATATCACTACCTAATATTGATCACTCCTAAGTACTAATCTTATTGATCACTACCTTCTATATGATCAATACCCCTATATTGATCCTACCTAATACCTCTGATTGATCACTACCCTACTATTGATCACTACCTAAGTACCACCTGTATTGATACTTTACCTCTATATTGACATACCCTACATTATTCTACTACCAAAGTACCATCTGTATTGATCACTACCCTCTTTATTGATCACTACCTAAGTATCATCTGTATTGACCACTACCTTCTATATTGATCACTACCCTCTATATTGATCACTACCTAAGTACCATCTGTGTTGGTCACTACCCTCTATATCGATCACTACCCTCTATATTGATCACTACCTAAGTACCATCTGTATTGATCACTATTCTCTATATTGATCACTGCCTAAGTATCATCTGTATTGATCACTACCTTCTATATCGATCACTACCCTCTATATTGATCACTACCTAAGTACCATCTGTATTGATCACTACCCTCTATGTTTATCACTACCGCAGTTCTATCGTTAATGAAAACTACCTCAGCACCAATTATATTTGTCACTACCGCAGTTCTATCCTTATTGATAACTACCTCAGCACCAATTGTTTTGATCACTACCGTCTATATTGATCACTACCTTAGCACCACTTATATTAATCACTACCCCATTGCCTTCTATAATGATCACTACCTCATTACCCTTAAGATCACTCCATATTATATACTAATCATCATATGATATATAAACCACTTATGATCACTACCCTCTATATCTCATACTTTATTTGATACTACCGCAATACTATCGTTATTGATAACTACCTAAGTTCCACCTATTTTGATCATTACCGTCTATATTGATCACTACCTCATTATCATCTATATTGATCACTCTTATTTTCACTACCAGTTCTATCTAATGAACTACTCAGCACCATTATATTGTCATACCGCGTTCATCCTTATTGTACTACCTAGCACCAATTGTTGATCATACCGTCATATTGATCATACTTACACATTATATTGATCCTACCCATTGCCTTCTATAATGATCACTACCTTATTACCCTCTATATTGATCACTACCCTCTATATTGATCAATACCCTTTATATTGATCACTACCCTCTATATTGATCACTACCTCATTACCATCTATATTGATCACTACCTCATTACCATCTATATTGATCACTACCTCATTACCCTCTATATTGATCACTACCCTCTATATTGATCATTACCGTCTATTTTCACTACCATTCTATCTTATTGATACTACCTCATTACCCTTTATATTGATCACTACCTCATTACCATCTGTATTGATCACTACCTCATTACCATCTGTATTGATCACTACCTCATTACCACCTTTATTGATCACTACCTCATTACCATCTATATTAATCACTACCTCATTACCATCTGTATTGATCACTACCTCATTACCCTCTATATTGATCACTTCCTCATTACCTTCTATAATGATCACTACCTCATTACCCTCTATATTGATCACTACTCATTACCCTCTATATTAATCACTACCTAAGTACCATCATCATTCCTTTTAACAATTGTAAACCAACCGAAATAATATTTCTTTGCACTCTTCCTAAGTTTATCATAACGACATGATCGGTATTCCATACAAAATCGTCATGTTACATTGTATAAAATCATTTTGATTTATCACGAAACCATAGCATCAGATTAATCGAAATTTTTTTCATATTTTATTACTCCAAGCTCCATTAATAGCATTGTTTATGACTTATGTATTTCCATATGTGGATTATCTAGTCTTAAAAAATTGCTCTATAGCAAAACTGCACCATTTATTATAAAATGATGGAAAAGACTTTACACATTACATCGCATGACCGTTCTATAACTTATTTATACCTTTACGTTGTGATCGACGATTTAAAGTGTGATATTCTACTCGTCTCAAGAGTTGTTGATTTGGGTTAAAGTATTCCACCAATAGTCGCTTTCTTAACATATATTAGCAACTTGAAAAAATATCCAAATGGAATTTTACTTAAAGATAGCGCAACATATAAGAAACTCTTATAAGGATGTTGAACAATCGTTAAAATCAAGATAACCAGGAGAAACACACTTAGTCTACATTGTGTTTCAAGTAGTTTGACAAGTCTTATTTTGTCAGTGATTTTGGTATATCTTTGCAACTTAATGACGAATGACAATGTCACTACACGTGATGATGGGACATCATAAAAGCGTGAACAAATGTAAACAGGTGTTAAAACAAATACGTCGAAGATTAGGATAATCAGAAGTGATAAACTAGGTTTATACTCTCATGCCTTTCATCAAGAAGCTTCGTTTTCTGAATCTATGTTCGTAACTGGTTGACGAATACAAAAGGATAATGATCCATAGGAGGAGTCCAGATAGGGGTGTTGGACCAAATACCTTCAGTGTCCCCATAAAGGATATGCGTTTATGTATTTAGACTAGTCTGTGGTTAAGGCTTTGGATATACATGTGCAAATATATTTTAAGCTCGAGGATCCAAACCATATGAAACTTTAAATGAGGACAGGACAGTACGCCGTGTAGGGAGTAAACAATCATGGACGGCATCTTTTTTCAGTATAAAGATCACGATCTCATCGAGTGAAATACTTTTAAAGGATATGACGTCACCCATGGTGATATTACTTTGAAACTTCTTCAGTGTCTAACGCGGAACTAGAAGTCAAGTAAGAAATACTTGTTTGAATTTAATGTAAATTATATCCGTTTTCAAACGCAGAAAATGTTATTTAAGTTTTGCATTAACATTTTGCATTAAATCCCAACCATATTTTACACATGTTTATGTTTTATTAAACGTTAAAATATGGTTTTATCTAGGCGTAGAATATATCCAGGGTATATCTATGTAAGGTTGGAAACGAAATTGAAGATGAATTCCATTTTCCCGTTTATCAAATCAGCCTAACAGTTACTATACTGAAGACAACAACAATAACAACAACATACACACAACAAACTGTTTCAAATAAATATAATAACATTCTTTGAAAAATTCGTGAAGCAATACAACATGGCCATATAAATTCAAGCGCTAATCCAGATGGGAGACTGTGAGTCAAAAATATATTTCATTAACCATTTAGAAGTTTACTGTGTATAAAATTACCTTTGTATATCTATATTATTTAATACAGAAATGTCACGTACATGTATTACATTACAGAATCTACAGTTACTGTAAGAGAGATTGAAGACACAAGGATACTGGCACCACTTGGCAGATGTTCTCGTTATAGTTATAGGTAATTAATTAGGATCTCAAGGTATTCAACTCAACAGATCTTATCATAATTCAGATTTTGCAGGAAATTTCAGTTCTCAGTACAAAACAGTCACAGACAAATATTCATGATTATCAAAATCACTCACATACAAAAGAACTTGAATTTAGCCTTTTAAGCCTATATGTTAGAAGCTAACACCATATCAGAGGAAACATGTTTCATACAAGTCAATAGCCTTTCTAAAACAATTATGTTTAACCATTTCTCTAACAACACGACAACATTGGCTCTTTCATCCGGAATTGTTATGGTCATGTAAAAATTTACGTCTTCTAAGGCCCCCGTTCGTGATATATGGGCAAAGATACAAACTACACATTTTTTCAGGTATATTTGCTAATCTGGACCCATACTTACTTAATGAAGATATAATTAATCTAAGAACAGAACCTTTTTGTAGATATGTACATTTTACATCATTTTCAATACAATTTGATATACACATTTCATCACGTAACAAAAACCAATCATAAAGTGAATAAACAGTTGAACAGTCAAAGTAGAGACACCTAAAGCTAAGAAATTTCCAGATTTCTGAAGGATTCGGGAGAAAATCAAGGCCTGAACGTCCTTGACTAACAGGCGTGTCAGAAACTTGTCACTCATTTATATGAAACTATATGCCAATTATTTACACATAAAATCCATTTATGAAAGTTGTATACGTATAAATTTTTTTGAGGTTGCAAAGCATGTATAATGAACTATATTTTGTTTTCAAATCAAACACACACTGTTGACACAGAACGCTTATCTAAAGATTTCTAGCCTGCTGGTAACCATGGTCGCAGCGGTATCGATATCAAACCTCTACTGCAACGGCATCAAAACTACAGAAGCTGAAGTAAACCCCGGTCCAATCAAAGCGGGGTGTATTTTCCAATAAGATGCTTACGTTATCGAGTAATTGTACCAGAAACTGTTTAGATCGCGTCGCATTCTTGATACTGTCAGACAGCCCAGTTACAAACTCTCTATGGTACATTAAAGTTGTCGAATCTCTTGAATCAGTTAATTTAATTTAGATATAAAACAGAATAAATTCAGCAAACCTAGGATCTCCGTATTTAATTGGATTATTTCCGTTACCTCAGTTAAAAACTGAAATTACTCGTCAGTGTGAAGTATGGTGTCGGCACTTGACGTCGGGTTAAACGCAAGCGTTCAAGTCCAAAGGAATGTAACACGAAACGGGGAGTTGGACCTGTCAATCAAGTCAGTTATCGTTATCGCAAGCATTATATTTATCCTCGCTGTCGTCGGCAATGGGCTAGTCATTATCACCCTGCTACAGAACAAACGTATGCGCTCCGTGACCAACGTCTTCCTGTTGAACCTGGCCATCAGCGACCTTCTTCTTGCCATGTTCTGTATGCCCTTCACTCTCATACCAAATTTGATCAACAACTTCATTTTCGGATCATTCATGTGTGTAACCATTCGATATGCACAAGGTAAGTTCAGTGTGTTGTAAAGATAGTAATTTGAAGTGTACGATACATGCACGAACTATGAAAAGCGCATGCAAGACATGGATATATACGAAAATGTTCGTGTGTAAATTGAATAAAATTGCAGCTTTTTTTTTATAACCAAGATCAATAATTTATTAACATAAACGTAAAGAAATTAAAAATAAGTACATAGTCAGGAGATGGATGGATCGATGGATGTTAACGATTAAACAGTAATTGTATTTCTTTTCCATATGTGAACATATATATGTACTTAACAACTCTTCCACCTACTTTAATTTGAGAATTTGAAAGACCGTCTGAAAATATGACATATTTGTTTATGTTCGGATGAAAGAAGACGTACTATTTGAATTTTAGATTTTTGTAAATATTGCTTGAAAAACAATCTTGTTTTCATGACGCAAATGTGGTAAATCTACATATAAGATAAATTCCACTAAAACTACCACCTATATATTCATTTTGAAGCATTAACAAACATAGAAACCAAGGCAGGAGTGGTTTTGCTTTGGTCTCCTCTGTTTGGTCTTCAAATTTTACACAGTCATCACGGCAAAGAAAAAAATAATTGTGTCATATTCAAAGCTCAGTAAAATACTATTGATCAAGACATAAATTTATATCTGTACATGACTATTCACGGGGTAATGAGTTAATGAGATACAGTGTCTGTGTCTCCAACTTATTAGTACGTAATATGTACATAAAGCAGGGGCACAGTCTTTTGTTTACTTTCTGAAAACATATTTCAATATATAATGTTTTTCGTAGCATGTACTCAATATTTGCAATACTTTTGTCATTTTCTTTATTTAAAAGAGAATTATGTACATTGTATCCGTCTTGATTAAGTTTAAAATTGTTGAATTTTATGCATATATGTTATGAGTAAATAACCACTCTCTATAAGGCCGTGTTTAGCTACTACGGATTTTTTTTCAAACTTTGCCAACTTAAAGAAAATAATTTGAAAAGGATACTGCTACATATGTACATGTATTTATATGGAGAATAGTTGTTGATATTGAAAATTAAGATGAAAAAAAACATCTCAGGGGAAGATAACTCTGAAGATAGTTTTCGCAGAAAAAATCCTCATATTTCTTTTATAAGAATTATGTCTACTATATTTATGCCAAATATGTTTTGAATATATTATTACATGAAGATATGTTGTGGCTTTTCGCAATGTCAGAGAATAAAAAAGCGAAAATTATGGTATGGATCCTACGTGAAAATACTGCCAACATATATAATAAAAATCAACAAAATATTGGCATCGTCTTTTATCTTTACACATATTTAAAGTGCAATATAATTATTTGTTTCTAATTCTGTGTTGCAATAAAGATAGCGCCATTTATATGAAGAGACCTTCAACAATGTGTAATTACCCCCACCCACTTTACTCATGAATACAGCCTACGGCACTTAACTGATTAGAAAATACTTTATTGCATAATAGCCAATACATATTGGCATAAGTTGGCAAAGTCAGAAAAAAATCCGTTGTGGCCAAAAAACGGGCCTTATAGAGATTGGTCCTTCCATGGTACGATAACGATACTGATTTCTGATTTTTGTGGAGCTTTCTAGCTAACCTATATGATTTTGATATGTATTTGTGGTACAATGATTTTATTGAGCTCCCACATGAAGACACAAGGGACTAAGCATTTTCAATGTAGATTTAGATTTAGTTGCTAGTTGATTATCGCCCGTTTATCCCGACAGGACGGCTTACATAATTTTAGCACCATCATTCAGCTGAAAGGATCATGGAAAACAGAGCGCAAGCGATACATAAAATACTTTTCCCCCAAATTTATCAAATATGGTCAGAAAAGGAAATTAACGGAATAATATTATTATATCCCCAGATACTAAGTATATGAGGGCTATATTACAGTTACAGCCGCCGGTCTTTCGGTTGTTCGATCCATCTGTATTCGAAATTCGTCTGCTCTATTCCTCGGCTACCTTTTGTCGGATTTGGATCAAACTTTTGAAGACTGATAAGAACCAAGCCTAGTTGCGCATATCGTTGGCACTTCATGAGTCGCTTGATTTTAAATGAGTAATTGCCCTTTGTTGTATTTCTCAAATATATTTTGTCCGCGCTATTTCTCAGAAACCCTTGGTATGATTTTGATTTAACTAGATAGTCATAATAAGTACCAAGCCTAGTTGCGCTTATCGTTGGCACATCATGATTCGCTTAATATTGAGTGAGTTATAGTCCTTTGATATATTTCTTAAAATTTCGTCCGCGCTATTTATCGGTTACTTTGGTCGGATTTTGATTTTTTTTTTTTCATTCATTCTTTCATTTATTCTTTATTCCCCACATTTCTGGAGATATGAAGAATATATACAATGTGAAATCAAAGAAAATATATACAAAACAAATAAGTAGTTACAAACACAAATACATTCGCAAATATTCAGAAAAATGCATGATGAAATAATTAATATTGCATATGGACAATGTCAAGTTATACATATTATGGATCTTGGTATACATTTTGAGCATGAGAGCAGTCTATACGCTCTGTATAATATCAAACCTTACAGAGAAACTGTCTTTGAGTCAGGTTACACACCTGCGTATGATATATGTATATTACGTCACTCTAACCATGCAAACAGGCGTGAACAAAGCGAAATGATTTGGTTAAGAACTCGTTGTTGTCTGTATCCCCAAAGGTAGGAACGAGCGGAGCACCTAGGACCCGCAGAGAAAAGTTTACATTGTCTAATGATAGCAACTGGCCAACAATATAAACTCCGTATTCTAGTAGTATATCCTGTATAAATAATGATCTAACGTGTTCCGTTGCAACACATTCACTTAATAAATGGACTAGTTTATTATGTTGCATATTCAAGCACTTGGAACACAATGATTCTTCTTTGAGAACAGGTTCACACCTCACCGTTCTCGTGCAGCTGTACTTACAAACGTCATATATCACAGCGCGGCATATAGTAGGACAAAGGATTCTGAAAAAGGCAAAGTCGTCACAGGATGACACCCTGTAGTTCCACTCCCGCTCATCTGCTGTATAGACGAGTCTTTTAATGAACCTTTTCTATGCATACTTTGTCGGCATACTGGCAGGATTAATCAGTGCATTATGAATGATTGTATCTGTGCAGCAGGTTACAGATATCCGGTATAAACCCATATACAACGGTGTTATAAACCCATATACAACGGTGTTATAAACCCATATACAACGGTGTTATAAACCCATATACAACGGTGTTTGTCCCTGATAGGAATAACGAGTATCTTCGTAGAAAAATGTTCCTGCAGGTACTATTTGTATTTAGGCATAATATTTTATGCAAAAACATAAATTTCTTAACAATAATATCACAAATTAATTTATGCAACCCTACAATTGCCTCGCACATGTCAAATCTTGTCCTTGCAGTAAGCCCTTGAATCTTTTTCACTACAAAATGCTGGAACCGGTTTATGTAAGAGGGCGGCAGATTGCACCATAATTCACAGCCATATAATGCAATGGTCTTTACTATTTTGCTGTACAGATCAACTGATATTAATGGGTTAACGCCATTGGGATTAACACCTAGGGAGGCCATAGCATAAAAGGAATTTCTGGCTTTTTGCAATCGGTCTTCTATGCGACCAATTAGTTTTAGATTAGAGTCATGTCGTATACCCAGATGGACCACGTGATCGACTTGAGTGATATACCTGTTCCCATATAATATACTTATGGGCGGGGCGATGCGTCGCTTTGTGAAAACGATTGTATTTGATTTGTCTATGTTCATGTCAATTTTCCATGTGCGACAATATCTGTATACAATGTCCACTAGGCGTTGAAGGCGGAGTGGGGAATTTGCTATGAGAGAAATTTGTGTTTTGTCCTTCAACTTTATCAAGACTTTTTGACATGGTGACAGTAACTGTGACAAAGCTGTATCTGGGGTTTTCATCACTTTCAATGATAGTTCTTCTCTCATTCAAATTTGGGAAACTAATAATCTTACGTAACGTAGAAACAGGACGCAATTTCTCCGTTGATTTCATGTTTCATGCATGTCCTACAGTCTTTGGTGATCATGATAACTAAAGGACACGCCGGTTTCAAAGTCTTGGAGATCAGAAGAATTATCCACACTATGAACAAACTGCAGACTTAATTACGCAGTGCCATCCTTTTTAAAAAATACAAAATATTTGGAATCAGCTTCTTTACGAAAGTCTTTATATCTCCCTAGTGAATATGCTGTTGCTGTTGCTGTATTGGGGTTTACCGTCGCTGCGATAGTATTTCAATCATATAGCGACGTCCAGCTAATTACAGGTGGAGGAAGACCCCGAGTACACAGAGGTACCCGGGTAGAACCACCGACCTACCGCAAGCCAGCTGGAAGGCTTCCTCACATGAAAAATCCGAAGTCCCTACCGGGATTCCAACCCACAGCGGTGAGGGGCTGAGAGATTTGTAGTCCACGACTGTAACCGCTCGGCCACGGCGGCCCCCTAGTGAATATGCGTAGCCTCAGGACTAGCTGGCCTGGTATATGGATAATATAATCAAACCTGTCCTCAGCGATCAGATAAGGGAAGAAGAAAATATGTCTTCTTAACAGAGGTTTCCGCTAAATGAAGGTTAAACATGTAACAAAATGCTAAAATGATATAAAAACTGACCGCTAAATGCTGGATGACCGCTCAATACAGGTAACCACTAAAACAGCTCAACTTTACCTTGTCTACTTTGAATTACGTTTACTTAATGTTTATTGGGTTTAACGTCCCAACGACAGTATTTAAGTGTCTTATATTTAAACTTTATTTATTTTACATCGATTACGAAACAAGTTCTGACAACCTATATTAATCACTCTCGATGGCTCAAATGGCGGCGTATGTGGTCATTATTCTGGGAGGAAACCGGAGAACCCGGAGAAAACCTACGTGTTTGAACGGGCGACCACTGTACCCTTTCACGTACGTGATCAGGAATCGAATCCGGGTCGCATTTGTGAGAAGCGAAGAGCGTTACCACTATGCTTTCCAGGCACCCAGGCGATATCCTGACACTGGGCCAATCAGTCCTGGAACTACCCTTAAATGCTGAGCGTCAAGCAAGTGAGCTATACCCGTACCATTTTTAAGACTTTGGTATGTTACTCCCGGAGATAGAACCCACGTCCTCCTGATTCCGGGACGAACGCCCTAATCACTCGGCCACCGGGACCGGTACTTTTTTTCTGTTTATTAATATCAGTCATAATTTATGTTGTTGTTTGCGTTCGCAAAGGCGTATTGTACATGGTGGCGCGGTTCCTAACAGAGAAAGCCATTAAGGCCATCACCTCTGACTTCGGTTCTTTTTCTGTCAGGGTTACCCTCCCTTAGCACCTCTAGACAGTTGCACCTACACAAAGAGACAGATGCGGGGACAAGGGATCCGAGTTAAGCTCGTTTCGAATAGACCACCCCCTCCCCCCCACCCCCTGGTTTTTTTATTGTGTCATATGTATAGCACGATACACGCGAACCCCTTAAACGAACCAGCGCTAAACATTTAGTTACTCTGTGAAATTTTCCAAGGTTCAATCATGATTTGAACCCCCCACCCCTTGATTTGCAGTTCACCGAGTTACCAATGAACTACCACCGCTCCGCCTTGTCTTTATATTAAAGTTTCTTTTTTCCTTCTACCTTTTCTTTGCGCATCGTTGTAAAATGTCAACTATGATAGCACAACGTATCAACGTAGATGATGGAGATGATACCGCTGAGGTAGCAATGGCAATAAATCTGCCTCATGGAGACAAGGAGTACCCTTATGCTATGAAACATGACACATAAGAAAATAAAATAATATAACTCATGGGCAGATTAAGTCAAGTTTGTCTCCATACGTCTGGAAATAAAACAATGGGTGAAGGAAATTTTGAAAATGTGGTTGGCTTCATAGGAGACACTCTTTGAAAGTAAATAGTGTCATTAGTTGAAGGAGCACGCTCATGTAGACAATACTAGTACAAAAAAGACCAACAAACGAATGTTACGGGGGTATATTGAAATCAATATATCGCGAACTACTTATAATGTTTCTAATGTCTTTAACAATGAAACTTGACATGTGTGTTATAAAACTTGACGGATAGTTGTAAATGACGTATTATGACTATTGCTTCTGGTTGTGTTTTAGTGAATTAAGTAGCATGAACTTGTTTTGGAGATATATCTATAAAACTGCATATGTGATAGTGTTGACCTATTTTGGAGCTTGCTTATGGGTTTTAGAGTTATTTCACTTAGACATTCCTCTACATATATGACATAAGCGAAGGTTTGAGGCACAAACACCTTTAGTTTGAGAGACATTTAAATTTTCCTTGTTTTATTTATATGCCGTCGAATGACGGGAAATGGTATGGTTTAGCGCTGTCCGCCCGTCTGTCCCTAGACTTTTCATTTCCGCGCAATAAATTTTGAAGAAAAAAAAATCATGTATTGAATGCATTCAGAATATACTATCAAAATACCGATAAATTTCGATTTTGGTAACAATTCATTCATTTGTTATGAGGTTACGCGCCCTTTGTAAATAGGCAAATTGTATATGATATAACCGTTACCGCCTAGTGACTTTTGAAGGGCTTCATCTATTGGATTCATATTTGATATGCTAGAATATAATATCAAAATAAAGGTTTAGATCGGTTTTTGTTACAATCCACTAATTCGTTATGTAGTTATGCGCCCTTTATAGGCAAATTTTATATAATATAACCGTTTCCGCCAGGGTACTTTTGAAATACATGTACTTCATGTATTGATTTCCTATTTGTCATGCAAGTAAGTTTAATTTTGTTTACAATCCACTGATTTATTATGGAGGTATGCGGCCTTTAGAATCAAGTTTAATGTGAAATAGTAACTTTTGAAAGACTTCATGTACTCAGTTTATATTTAATATGCAAATATATAATATCAAGTGATATCAACCAATTAATAGTTCTAGATTCAACAAATCAATAATAAACCTCGCATATTGTCGTCGTTTAGGAATAAAACTTCGAAAATCATCACAAGTCATTTTTTCTCACGTGCACTTTGCAAAATCTCATAAATAGGGTGTATGCAGTGACTTAAGATATATTCGGGTCAAATTTCAAATAAATATTGGATATGAAAAATCTTCACTTTTTGCATTATTAAGAGTATAAAACGCTATCTGCGTAATAGTGCCATTACAAGACTGTCGGTGACACCAGTATATTCAAAATGGCTGAACAACATTCTCATAACATTCAAAATGAAAGTCCTATGTAAACGAGAAAGGCCGAAACATAGAAAAGAAGAAAAGATTGAAACAAAATATTTTAATGGACGGCTAACACACTTTTTCTCTCTTTCTTCCTCTTTCTCCTGACGTTTAGAAGAGGTATGTATTTAAATCAAAAGGAAGCAGATATTTGAAAATTAATACTGAAAGTATACTAATCATATATAGCCAAGAAGAGCCAAAATATTTTAAAACACTTTTCATCTAACTTTCACAGAATGTGTATGTTAGGCCCTAGTTGTTCATGCCGGTGTCCGTTTTTCCAAATTCGAAAAGGCAAAGGTTTTATGGCGAACTGTTCGAACTATTGACGTCAAATTTCAAATGCGTATAAAATCGCTTCCTGATGAGCTAAAAAGCTGATATTTGGACTATATATTTGTCTCTAGGTCTTCCTTAGATTCTATAAAGATGAACGCCATATGACGTCACATGACGTCATTATGCTAATAAAACTTTCGTATTAAAACTTAACGGTTTTTAAGCCCTGTTGGCTTTATTTTTTGTATGATTTGCTTGAAATTTTGTCTGAAGAATACTGAAAGCATACTAATCATATATAGCCAAGAAGAGCCACAATATTTTAAAACACTTTTCATCCAACTTTCACAGAATGTGTATGTTAGGCCCTAGTTGTTCATCCCGGTGTCCGTTTTTCCAAATTCGAAAAGGCAAAGGTTTTATGGTGAACTATTCGAACTATTGACGTCAAATTTCAAATGCGTATAATATCGCTTCCAGAAGAGTTTGAAAGCTGATATTCGAACTGAATATTAGTCTCTAGGTCTTCTTTACATTCTAAAAAGATGAACGCCATATGACATTACATGACGTCATTATGCTAATAAAACTTTCGTATTAAAACTTAACGGTTTTTAAGCCCTGTAGGCTTTATTTTTTGTATGATTTGCTTGAATTTTTTTCTGAAGATGCAGTATTAGATTATATGGAGCCATGTCACTTCCGCTTCAGAAAAATCCCAAAGGTCAAGGTCATATATCAATTATCGGGTTTTTCTTCGGCCTTAAATATCTCAAAAACGGTTAATATTCTATCGAGACACTATGCGTATAATTTATAGTGTTTAGAAAGACCTTTCAGATAATATTTAGTTTTTGATGATCGGGGTTAAATCGGTTGAGTTATGGAGAAAAAAATAACAAAATTTGGTAACCCTCAGTGTGTTTAACAGTTTATATCTCGAAAACCTTTGATTTTTGAAAATATGATGATGAATATTTTTTGTAGAGCAATGTTTGGCCGTTCGTTTGATGTTCTGATGTTTAATGATTGACGTAAGATTCATGGAGTAATGGGGAAAAAACGAAATTCGTGCATATAGCTTTGGTGATTATTTCATTTTTCAGGAGGTTTAAGAGCTTGTATCTCAAAAAATATTAAAAATATTCCTATAGATAAAGCGTAAATGTAGAGAATTTTAAGACGATTATTTTGGTACCTAAAGTTTTGAAATTGATCAAAATATAAGGAAGTTACATCATTAATAAGAATTTAAACATGTAGAATTTCAGCGATTTTGCCGTCATGTAAGAATTTAACGGCTTATATCTTATAACTCATATGGAATAAGTCAACACATTAAGCGAGTGAGATGTAGAGAATTTTAAGACGATTTTTTGGTACCTAAAGTTTTGAAATTGATCAAAGTATAAGGACGTTACATCAAAAATAAGAATTTAAACATGTATAATTTCAGCGATTTTGCCGTCATGTCAGAGTTTTACGGCTTATATCTTAAGAATCATTAGAAATAAGTGCTTAGTTTAAGCAAGTGAGATGTAGAGAATTTTAAGACGATTATTTTGGCACCTAGAGTTTTGAAATGGATAAAAAAAAAAAAGTAAGTTACATAAAAATACGAATTTAAAGCCAATTGTAAGAATTTTCATAAAATATTCTTCTTTCGCTTTCACCTTCGGAAAATGTAAGTTTACAGATATGTATTAGTCATATAAATTGCAAAAAAAAACTTTTTACCTATATGATATCGATATTACTAGCTTAACAAGTGGCCGAGTGGTTAGAGCGTCCGCCTCGGGAGCGGGAGGCCGTGGGTTCGATACCAAAGTCGTAAAAAATGGTACTGTTATAGCTCCCTTGCTTGACGCTCAGCATATAAGGGTAGTTGCAGGACTGGTTGGCTTGGTATCAGGATAATGTGACTGGGTGTGGTATCATGCCACATGTCTACGGCGTGATACTGCAGTGTGGCAGCACTATAACTGCATTAAGTAGACATCGTCTCCAAATGACTGAAATACTGTCGGTGGGGCGTTAAACCCAACAAACAAACAAACAAACAAACTAAACAAGTGTTGACAATGATTTAATGTTTTGTCAAATCATTTTATTTACGTTACTTATACATATCAGTTGCAGCATTGCGTTACCCATAATCCTTTGAGCGTTTTGACACATGTCATTTAGACTGTTGTTGAAACATTTTAATCCAAATTTATGATAAATGATAAACTATGTGAAAATATATGTTATAGTACAATGTAATTTAATTGCCAGCTTGAGATACAATGGGCGTGTATAAGTGTAGACGTTTGAAACAAAATGATCAACACATGTCATCCGTTCAAGACGCTGCAAGCTAATTTGTCCGTTAGCTAAAAGGGCCAAATGGAGTAACTTTGTTTAGAGTTTGCCCGCTATTTCTATCTAATCAGTGCCAAAATTTCAAATTCCTGGTCGATTTAATTTGTTAAGAGTTGAGATTTTGCGAGACTTGTCTATTTAATTGTGATTTAACTGTTAAGAGTTTATGGCGAAATGCACATGTCATTATTTCAAATTATTCTCCGCCCTATTCACGTGATATCATATATGGCAGTGATTACTATACCGATCCCTACACACGAGGTGTGCACACTGGCGCATGTTGACGTCTTTTGTAAACATTTAGTAAAGTTGCTTAAATAATCATATTTATAGATAAACATTTACATAAGAATGAGGAGTTTCGGAAATATTTTTTGCAAAGGGACTCCTAAGGAAAGAAAAAGATGCTAAATTAAATACTAAAATTCAAGTACAGTGTATTAGGTTTAACGTCCCACCGACAGTATTTAAGTCTTTTGGAGACAATGTCTACTTGAGACAAATGTAGTGTTGTCACACTGCACAGTATCACGTCGTAGACAGTTGGCATGATACCACACCCAGTCACATTATCCGGACACCGGGCCATCAGTCCTGGAACTACCCTTATTAAACTGAGCGCCAACCAAGAGAGCTATACCAGTACCTATGTTTACGAATTTGGCAAATACAAGAATTGAAATAATTGATATAACGTTTTTAAACAACTTACAGATCATGTATTAACTCGTTTGATTTAGTATTTCCGGGGTATTCCTAGCCTTGATATCTTCCGCTGACACTGACTTTTTTAAACGATTATTATTTACATATTTCGTTCTTTCCTTAATGTCCATCAGTTGATTTTTCTGATGTCTTAACTAATTAAAACAAGATAAATAAATAAAAAAACAGCCATCACTTAAATTGATTGAAATCTGAAAAAGATGAGCCGACGGTCAAAAAATGCGCGAAATTTATGTGTTACATCCATATTTGGAAAGCACGT
>CM037785.1:7078370-7128370 GCA_021229015.1 Solen grandis
ATTTAAAGACAAAAAAAAAAAAAAATTGCGTATGGACCATTTTGATTGGTCAGTTGGAGAATGAAAACAAACATATCTTCAATTTTGGCCTCATCATATCTGACACCTACTAGCTTCACATATGTCACAGATATAACACCTTGCCCAGCAACATCGTATACCATGAGTGCACATGTACTGAGTATTGATGTGACAGGATTTCAAACAAGAGGGCCAAGATGGCCCTGAAGACGCTCAATGCCTTTACTGCCTGTACAAATAACTGTATTATAACATAGTTGTATTTAATACATAAACCATGAGATCATTTCAATTCCACAAACCAGAGTTCCTGCGGTCAAACTTTGAAGTCAAACTTGACTGAAAGATTATGGCTATAAACATTGTCATAAAACATCAAAATGATAGCTTAAGAGATTCTTGAGTGTATACAGTGAAATCTGGCATTTTTTTAATATAAAAAAGGGCCATAACTCCTGACCTAACTGGCCGATATCAGCCATAATTGAACTTGACAGAGAGTTTATGACTATAAACATTGTCATAAAGTTTGAAGATGATTGTTTAAGAAATGAAGATGCTAGAGTGCAAACAATTTAATTGTGGACGAAGGATGGACAACAGACAGACGGATGACGGACATACATTGATCCTAATAGCTCATCCTGAGCGCATGTGCTCAGGTGAGCTAAAAATGGAAAATAATGCTTACTGGAATATACTGAATGTCATACACAAACAGACAGAATGTAAGTTATCAAGTGACATTTTAAGAATGATAAATACTTAGCAGAGTAACAGAATTAAAGATATAGCGATAATAAATATCCAGGGTGTTTTTTCCTTCACTATCTTCCCTTTTAAAGATTTCTTTAAATTTATGCAACTTTTCCAGGTTTGTTATAATACTATTAATAAACTTGATAAATGGTGCTGTTACCCCAATAACATGTTACTACGGCTCCTACCACGTCATCAGAACAACAGCTTGATGTATGATGTACCCTTTATAACTAATCAATGAAAGGTACAGGAGGAGAATGAAACAACTTACCATGTATCTCGATACAGAACAGTCTCTCCAGGAAGATGTGAGGACTCATCATAAGGGCATGTGCCACATTCACTAATGCCAGACTCTTCACACTCACTCGAACTTTCCGATCCGGAATCAACTGGTCTTTCTCTGAACTCAGAAGGAACCTGCGACATAACAACCTCACACAGTAAAGGAGGGGCATACCCTCTGTCAAGCTTCCTATCCCAACCAGAATATCCTCTGGAGGCACATCCACTGGAATGGGTGAAGACGGGTCAGAGGCATCTTGTTCCACGACAACTTCCGGATTTCCATTTAAATCCTGTCCAATTATTTCCAGCCGCCCATCAAATTTATGGGTAGGGCTAAGGCTTTTTATACTAAGTAATGTCTCCCTACTGCCTGTATTTACGTTTGACAGGCTGGATTTTTCTGACCTGTCCTCCTGAATGTCTCCTATTTCCACATTAGAATACTCTGTGTCTCCACCATACATCTCCGAGGACTCTGCCTTGAACAACACCCCAGTATCTCCCTCATCTTTCTTCCCTTCCCCTCCCTCAACACTGGACTCCGGTCTCAGTCGGTTGTGCTCCATATTAGCCATGTAGGCCGACGATGTCGCTTCTGCCGACCCAGACTTGATGTCACATGACTCTGATTCCTCGTCCAGTCCCACCGCCTCCTCTGATGTAACAGACAGCTGACTACATGAAGGGACCTCGGACAGGGCTGTCAGGGAGACAATATCATAATTAGGATTGATCCAACAGGGCTGTGAGGGAGACAATATCGTAATTAGGACTGATCCTCACACTGAATTGTCATTTTCTATTTCTTGGGTTTGATGTTTTCATTTTTGTATTTTTGATCAAAAGCCTTACAAAGACAAGTATAATAAAGTGTGTTCTAGAATCATATTCAGTAGTGAAGCTGAACCAAACAAACATGTCAAATGGATCAAAAGTAGTACATGTAGATATACATGTATAAACAAAACTTTTTGTTAACTACACATATCATCATTTATTTATATAACTTAAAAATATTTCCAATAAATTAAAAATTACCTTATTTTTGCTTGTTTGTTTGCTTGCTTGTCATATTGACAGTATTTCTGTCATTTGAGGATTTTGGTCTACATAAAATATAGTGCTGCCTCATGGTGGTATCAAGGCTAAGACAAATGGCATGATACCTGTCATGTTAACCTAGGTGACAGTGGTCCAAAGTTCTTGATATTGTATGATGATTGCCAAGCAAATTGTTGAAATTTCAGTCCCATTTTCAGTGATTTTTGTATGTCCCAATTTGCAATCGAATCTGTGACCTCCAATTTACGAGTTAAGTCCTCTAACCACAGTGAGTGATGCAACCATGTTAGGGGGGTGGGGGGTGGTAGGGTGGCAAGATAGTGGATCTTTATAAATATACTAAAAGAAAGTTGCCTAACAATTTACAGTGCTACCTGACTTCTGGTTAGCCTTCATGTCGGACTGGTAGATGTAGGTTTCCTTGATCCCCTGCGTGGAGATCAGCACTGCCCGGAGACTGGTGGGTGGGGTACGCAGCAACTGCTGTAGGGCCTCCAGTGCCCCAGTCACCACATTGTGGTCCGCGTGGCCCGTGTGATGCAGTAACAACTGATACACCTGTAATGCAGTCCATAGCTATACCTCACTCAATGTGGAAATTAGAGACAAAGCTGCAAGTATGTATGACAAATTGAAGGTGATGACTTGACTATTTAAGTTTTCCGTTGCTTTGACAGTACTTCAGTCATATAGTGATGTCCAGCTAATTACAGGTAGAAGAAGACCCCAAATGCACGAAAGCATCTGGGTAGAACCATCAACCTACCACAAGCCAGCTGGAAGACTTCCTGAAGGTGATGAATACCTGTGTTACACAGCCTAGATTAAATCATATCTAAAGATAAACTTTTTGTAAATGGGACAGAACTGGATGCTTTGGGAACGTAACTGCTATATAGACCTCTCTTCACTTTGTGAAACAGTGTTATGATAATCAACTCCAGTGGTTCATAGCTAAGAATTTTTAACTACAGTTTTCAGTAACCTTATACAATAGGATACAAAGTATGCATGTTATTTTTTTTCCAAAAAGTATGGTGGTTTCCATAAAACGGAAATGAAAGAGTACAAATTTTCAATAATTTTGTTGTTACTGATGATTTTATTGTTTAACAACATCAAAAACCTATGTAGATATGATATAAATGTATCAATTTCCATTTTAATATTAGAAAATACATTTTTTTTAAATATTCACTTGTTACCGATAATGACATTGAAAGGAAATAAAAAATGGCTGACGGCTATGAGCATTACTTTGATGTTGTTAGTAATACATGGAATAGTCTACAACACAAGTCACAGGATATTTTGTGTAGTATACTGTGGTGTGTACCGCAGTATTTACCTAAAAACCATGGTTAACCGTGGTACAGTTCCAACCTGTGGTTCCCAGCTCTAATAAAAAATGTTACTGTGTTACTGAGGTAAAAATCTGGAGACGAAGATTGGCTGCGACAAAAAAATCTACTCAAATTTAATTTTAAATTTGTAACACACAAAACTAATCCAGTGCTGATATTATATTCAAGGAAAAGGAGCACTCACTGTCAGAATCTGCTCTGTAGAGACTGTTTCAGCCTTTTGCGCTCGAGTCTCACCGAAGCTTCCCTTCATGCCTTCAACATCAGCGTCGAGCGTGGAAAGGAGGGGAACAATGTTACGGATGCACATGATCACTCCAACCAATAGACTACTTTCAGTTTCCACGTCAACCGGCAATACCATCTCTGTTAGGGTCACACAACATAATGGCTACACTAGATAATTCATCCTGTTAGCTTGAGTTTTAATATCCCATCATCAGTATTTCAGTCATATGGGGACTTTTGTCAATATGAGACAGATAGTGCTGCTACACTGACTAATCATGCTGTAAGTAATTGACATACTACTACACTTAATTCCATTATCCTGACACTGGAGAAACCAAAAATCAAACCAACCTTAGGAATGTGCTAATTACCCAATAAAAGTACAATTTTCAACTGATGTTGTCGCTGGGGGTCAAACCGATGACCCACATGGTTAAGGCATGGACACTCACTCGGCCACTGAGACCAGTTGATAATGGTCATATATTCATATTGATCACACAAAACTGTAGAAAATAGAGAATGTCTTAAACCATTCATTTTATGAATGTAACTTAAGAGACAGAAAAATGCATTTGTTAGAACAGAAAACTTGAAATCTGATGAACTTTCCTAGTTTAAGCCACATAAATGCATACTCATTTGGTACATCACTGATTTCCATATTAATGTGGGTCAAACACAACAAAACTGAATGGAAATTCATGTGTTACAGACCAATACATCATCCTAGTCCCACTAGAACAAGGCAGTCCAAAGGACAGCTATATCCCCGCTGCTGACAGAGGAGACGTGTTTTTCCTCTAATGGAAATTGCTCTGCTTCTGCCAACATTTTGATGTAGTTGTCTTATGAAAAACTTTCAGTTGTTCATAAAATATAGCATGGAAACAAAAATATCCAGGAATGAACACTGAACCATCAAATGTGACCTTGAACTTGAGCCAACATGACTGTCACCTGTGTTCTGCACATCGCCTATATTTGATTTATAATTGAAGCAAGTTTCATTAAAATCCTTCGAGGAGTATCGGAGTTATGAAGCGGACACAAAATTGTAAATTGAAATTGAAGGTTCAAACACTTGACCTTCAAGTGTGACCTTGACCTTGAGCCGACATGGCTGCAATTTGTGTTCTGCACATCATCTCAATTATATTTATATTTGAGGCAAGTTTCATTAAAATCCTTCAAGGGGTATAGGAGATATGGAGCGGACATGAAATTTTAAGGAAATAGAAGGTTCAAACACATGACCCTCAAGTGTGACCTTGACCTTGAGCCAACATGACTGCAACCTATGTTCTGCACATCGTCTCAGTTAGATATATATTTGAGGCAAGATTCATGAAAAAACTAAAAGGGGTATAGGAGATATGGAGCAGACACGAAAACGTTACGGACGGACAGACAGACAGACGAAGACCATTCCTATAACCCCCCACTCCTGCTTCACGGCGGGGGATTAAAAAGTCATTTAATCACCCTTGGAGGATCTCAAAACTGTTGTTTTCTACAAGTTTGTAATGGACTGTCATACTTGTTAGTGTAAGTAAGTATGAAGTTAAGTCTCTATTTAAAGTGGATAACCTATTTGGCAGAAATCAATCTTCCATATGGTCCACAGTGTTTGAACATTCTCAACAAGTAAAACCAGAGAGCACATGCTTACCAAGCAGACTGGTGAGCAGGAAGTTAAAGAAGGTAGGAGGACTTCGGGAGTACTGACAGATCAGTGTCAGGCTACTGGCCGCAGTCCGGCGGCACGATGCCATCGTCGACTTCAGGTTTGGCAGGTAAGCTTTGATCAATAGCTAAACAAAGAGATATAAAATATACAGGGTTTTTTTTTTTCACGAGCAAAGTTGATATATTTAATACTTATTTATCAATAGTATACAATCATATTTTTAATTAAAAAATCTTTGATTTATTGAAGAAATGTGCAACTATCACTTTTGGCCTTAACCTAGCAAATATCACTGCCCACAATATGGGACAAAGCAAACAGTAAGGAGTCATTTGATTGGCTTATAGATTAACTTAAATCATCTGATCTATTTCAATTTATTTCTTCTCTTACATTATTCACATACACCATACCATCAGTAGGAAACTTTCCGGTTTTCCGTTCATGACCAGGATCAACTGTTCGCAAACAGTATCATAAACAAACCTATGCATCCTTTGTATATATTAGATCAAACATGAATAATATAAAATCCAAGCACAGCCATTGGATAATCTTATACTTGACTAAAACTATAAGCTATCATTGCAGGTGATGAATACCAAGCTACATCGCCTTGGCTCAACAACATGAGAAGATACTGAACACTTTGTAAAGTGAAATTCAGTTAAACTGGACAATGTGTGTGGTTCCTATATAACCCCCTCTTTGTGAGATGGGGTATAAATAAAAATAAACCTTTGAATAGTCTATTGGTACCTTGATTTCAGTGTCATTGGCAAACCCCATGAGGGCAGGACTGATCTTGTTCATGGCCGACATCAGAGTTTCCTGGATACCCTCATCCTCTCGCTTACAGATCCGGGACAGCCATGGCAGCAGGTTCACAATGTATGGCCTTGAAATACACCCAAAACACATATACTGCAGCCAATAAGGTTGTCGTAGTTATGTAAAACTAAATGCTGCTGAGACAGTATAAGTAATAATGAAGTAGCCTCCCTCCCACACCACCCTGGGGCCTGTTTGTAAGAAGTTAAATGAAGCAGGCCCCTTATTTCAGATGTCAAAAAAAAGAAAAGAAAAATAAGTTCTTAAATTCATTATTTTTCCCAGCATGGTCAACTAACTGTTACAATTCATCAGTTATTATTTATGATAATATTTCTCTTTTGATTTTACCCTATACTTTTACCCTAATGCATAAGATATAGCCAGCCTTTGTACCTGCACTTCTGTGGCCGGATCAGATGGGCCATTTCAGCAAACCTCCAGAGGGCTGCCCGTAAACATCGAGGTGATGCATTCTTTTTTATCTCCTTGTATAGTTCTACTTGCAAACGTCCAAGATTTGTCTCTACAAGTGTCTAGAAAAAAATGAACTGCATGGCAATACATGTATCACAGTACTTTAGTGTCCCCTTGTCTCAGACAAAATGTTTTAAATCAAAAATTACTGCTAACAATTTGCCTTTTTCCCTAATTAGAGCTTGGAAGCATATGTTGGAACTGTACCACTGCACACAGTGGTTTTTAGGTCAATAACGCAGTACATACCATGATATACTGCACAAAATATTCTGGGACTTGTGTTGAAGACTGTTTATATATTTAAATTTTGCAAATGAAGAGAGGTCAAGATCATTATTGGTAACAAGTGAATATTTAAAAAAATATATATATTTTCTAATATTTAAATGGGAAAAGATACAATAATATCATATCTACACAGGTTTTTGATGTTGTAAAACAATTTAAATTATCAGTAAGAACAAAATTATTGAAAATATGTACTCGTTTATTTGTGTTTAACGGAAACCGCTGAAGTACCGGTAATATTCGTCCTTGTACCGGTACATAACACAAGCTGTGTCTGACCGTGGTTTACCGGTATAACTGCGCACCTCTATACCTGATACGAATAAGCAAAAGCAGTCAGTCATAAAGGAGAAGTGTTCCTTGGAACACATGTCACCAGCTGATAGAAGCACAATGGAAAAAGTGTGGCATACAATGTGTAACAGACAGACAGACAACAGAGAAGTGATCTCAAAGTGTCACTGTTGCTTACAGCAGGGCACAAAAAACTAAGACAATGCCAGTTGGTCACTAATCTATTCAGTGTGTCATGAGAGTCAAAAAGAAAAACTGCTAATTTCTCTTTTATTTAAAAAAAACTCATTTTTTGATGTTGGGCTCATGCTAATTTCAACCTCTGTCTATAAATATACATCCATATACCTTGATAGACCTGTTGAGACATTCATCAGCCACCATCCTGACATCAGACTCCAGGTCATCACAGAGTGCCAGGAATGTTTCTATGGCAATACCCAGGAACTTGGGGAAGTCTGCCACAGACCTTGAACAAAGACAAAATACCAGGAATAAAATGTGAGAGAGAAATGAATTTTGCGAGTTAATTTTCTAGCTGCTCGCATATTTTTGCGAGTGCAAAGTTTTTAATCTGATCAAAATTGCCATCATGCTTTCTTTATTGGGACAAGTAAAATCTATAGCACGGAGCTGTAATTTAAACATACACACACCTGCTAGAATGACACTCAATATTTTCATATACTAGTCATTACATGGTAACTACATACGGTGCACAGTCTGACTGTTTACATTTAACATTTTATGCAGCCGATATGTAACAAACAAAATGTCAAAGCAATACACAACAATGTTAATTACCTCTCTTATAAAGTTTAATTGTTAATAATTTAACTAATGCGTCTCTCACTGAGAAAAAAAAGGATTTGTCAGTTCGCCTTCATAAAATATATACCATTCATGAAATTGAAATTGCTAGTCAATAATAATTTTGCAAGTTAACATTTCAGCTACTCGCAAAAATTTGCGAGTTGCTAGAAAAGTTAAATTCCAGCCCTGCAAAGAAACAACATACCTCATGTTTGGTGCACAAATGCAATCTGCAATCATGTTACAATTGCTTATCTTGTCCTTCTTACTGACAGGCTGTTCCTTTTTCCTAAAAAAAATGATAATAACAATAACATACTTAATATTGAAATAGAGAAAATTCTGAAAAGTAGAAAAATTGTTTCATGAAAATGTTGTTGCACAAAACCATTTTTAAGGATAATCTATAATTAAATGAAATCAACACATAAGGCCATACATCTGATAATTATAAATCAATACATATTTTTTATCTGATGCTTAATGAGGAGGCCTTTATATCATATGTTGAGAGTAAAAGCACCATTTTCTTTAATTTTGGGGTTTGAGGAAAGAAAACCCTTGGTTAAATATTGATTTTTGGGAAAACTGCATGATATTAAGGAAAATTTCAAAAGGGAAGATGCCTATCAAAGGTACAGGTTAAAGAAGGGTAAAAACTTCAATATGTATATAACTAATGTACTAATTCTTTTACCTCTAGTTGAAAAAAAAAATCATTTTTATGGCCGATTGGTTACACATGTATTGATTTAATTTCCAAGAACAATTTCCATATTCATGTAATATTTATCAAAGACACTACAGCCAAATCCCATCAATAAAAGCAACACTTTAGATCTTACTTGACAACTGCCTCCTCCACTGCAGACAGTGCAGGCTGGAACATCTTCAAAGCCTCAAAGGCCTTGATAAGCTTTTCAATTCGTGGCCATTATTGACAAATTCAGCTCCGAATATATAGACCTCTAAATAATGTAGCTCCACTGTGGATTGATATTTCTGTTATTTCTCTCTCCCTTAGACATCATGGTCCTTATATTTTGACTACAATGAAAGAGAAAAAAAAGGTCAATGTTTTGTATTTCTACACTTATAAACAGCATGTCTACTTTTAAAGCAGTTGGGAATACTATAAGACATAGCAGTAAATATATAGATGCTGAATATAATCATTGTTTCATATAATTTTGAAACAGAACTAAAACTATTACTGAAGACGATATCCCCAGCAACACCACCTTAACTAAACATGAAAAATAATGGATTTTCTGTTTGCTTAATTGGGCTTTACATCCAACCCACAGTATTCAGTCATTTGGAGAATTTGTCTATTTGAGATAGATATACCGGTAGTGCTGCCACACTGCAGTATCTTACCATAGACATGTGACATACCAAGCCCAGCCACATCATCCAAACACCTGGCCAACTAGTCCTTGAACTACCCTTCTATGCTGAGCGCCAAGCAAGGGAGCTATACAAGTACCATCTTTTAAGACTTTAGTATGTTGCAGTCGAGGAACAAACCCATAACCTCCCGCTCCCAAGGTGAATGCTCTTACCACTCGGCAACTTTGTATTTGCATTTTGTTTTGGCCTTGTGGTCAAGGATAACCGACAAAAGCAAGCACTTATTTCCAGTGGGGTCCTGTTTTTTACTGAAGAGACAGCAGGTCAAAGAGAAATGGGTTGGATACAAGGGAGTCCTAGCTCTTTCCAAATAGATTACTTGGATTTTTAATGTGCCTGATGTATAGCACTGATCCATGCAAAGCCCCTTTACTATCCTCTGGATGAACCAGACCTTCAACTTCTAGTTAGGCGGGAGACACTGAAAAGAGTCTCATAAATTCCAATGGTTCGACTGGGAATTGAACCCAAGTCCCCAGGATTATAAGTTCAGCATGTTTCCACTGACCCACTCCTCCACCATTTTCCAGTTTGCCATTCAAGAAATTAGAAGGAAGCAAATAAAAACTTCAGTATGGTGGAAAAAAATGTTATACTATGGAAAAGTAGAAAGAAATAAGTAAAAACCCACCATGAGAGTTACCAAGAGTTTGATGTGGTTTCAAATCAAACACTTATATGAGGTCCTGTTCTGGGTCTGATCCACAGGAAAAAAATCACAGAAGAAATACCAAAACATCTTCTTTTCTTCCAATATTGTACTGACACCTTCCAGAGTATTTTTGTAAAGATGCATGGTGGTGCAAGAAACATTTATACAGGTGCCAAAGATAACGTAAAAGTTTCAAATGTACAGTGCAGTTAAAACATCCTTATATGTATTAACATAGTTGGGCTGCCTGTACCTCCCTCTTAAAGCTTACAACTGTCTGGAAAAGTTGGTTCCTGAGCCAAATGGTGTCTGGGAAGCTCTTTTGGTAGCATAGGGTACAGCTGTTTGGCACCAGATATGAAAGTCAATGACCACTTGCAGACATGATTGGAATAAGCCAGGTAGTTTGAACATCAACAAATCGGTACACTAAATGATACATCATGGTGACCTTTGTCTGCTCCTGTAAGGTAGGCCATTTGAGCTGCTACAGCATGGGCGCTTCACTCTTGGTTCGTCTGAAGTCTGAGAATACCATTCTCGATGCCCTATGCTGAACCATCTCCAATTTCCTAATGTTTGCTTCAGTATGTGGCAGGGTTTGAATTTGGCCAGATTTTACACTTGCTATTTTTAGCAAGTAGTGGTTTTTTTACTAGCTAAATGAAAAATCAACTCACAATTTTAAAGTTTTAAATTCTTTACTTGTAAAAAGTCAAATGTCAGTTTTAACGACACAGTGCAAAGCTATAAACCATAGCATACAGTGAAAACAAACTGAGCATGTAATTTTAGTTTTGGGCCCCATATGGCAGAGTGGTGGGTCTTTCTGTAGACCTCTCTCCAGATATCCACCATCTTGTAACTGCAGGCTTTGGGTCATATTTTTTAAACTCAATATTAGCAACCCTATTTCCGCTCACAAAGAAAAGCAAGTACCTGAAATGGTAACTCGCATTTATAAATTTCCACTAGCACTTAGAAAGTATGTGAGCTTAAATTCGGGGTGACGGACGATGTGAACCTCCGACGATGTGAACCGGGACGATGTGAACCTGCACCCAGGACGATGTGAACCATTTTGTTGAGACGATGTGAACCATGATATTTATAAATATTGTATTGAAAAATATACATTTTTTAATATTAAATAAACTTTTTGAGTTTTGATTTACCCCCATCCAATATAGTACGAGAACGATTTTTAAGACTTTAAAGAATAAAGCAATCCAATTATCTTATTACCCTGTGTGGGTCCCAAATGACTGTTGAATATTCTATTAAAAGTCAAACTAAAATAGTGTAGCAAAGTTGTTTTGTTGAGACCCATCGGCACTGAGAGGTGTTATGCTGAAGAAAGGCCCAAGTGTAGTTTGCTTTCTCTCTCTCTCTCTCTATATATATTTTGCTTTCTATGTATAACATATCATCCAACAAGATATTTTGTATTTATAAATGAATAGAAAAACTTGTCAAACTTTAAACTAAGAATGAGAAGAATTTTTTTTTTATTTGTGGCCTAGTGTGCCTTTACCAGTTTTAACTGGTAAGAAAATGATCTAACATTCAGAAAGTGTTTCTTTTTTTTTTTGCATCCCCAACCTCAATAAAATGAGGAATGTTTTAGTTTACTAAATGCTTAGCAAGGATAACCAAATATCAGAACCACAAACACCATTACAAAGTCTGAGTCTGTTAAATAAGCATGCGATTATTAATACAGAAATATATCGTGCAATGTTGCAATTCACATATATCCGAATGTCAACATCCGAAACCAATGGTCACTTAATTAGCTACTTTTAAAGCTTGGGATTATTTGACATTATGACAACATTGTAAAATAAATATATACATCTTAGTTAGAGTGATATTATGTTGTTCAAGGGGAACATATAAGAAACTGGCGTCAATGACAAGCTGCAATACGTACTTCTGTCAAAATATTTAGCATCTGCTAGCGGAGCAGGAAGTCACGTGAACAGTATTGGTATGGTAAAGGGTTACAAACGATATTCATAATACTGCATTATCACTATCATCTTAATTTCAGTACGCCAGACACATAACAAGATTTATAGTCCAGATTAAACATAAGAATGAAATCGGGATACATCAGCTTAAATCTAAATAAAATGATTAACTTTCTGACATTTAATTTTGTCAATTATAGACAAAGACAAAAATATCAGAAATACCAATGTACTTAACGAATGCTAGACCTAACATGAAATATACATGTCTCCGATATGAACAAATTAATTAGTATTAATACAAATTGGTTTTAATTATTTGATATTAGTTACATTCATAGACAAAAGAACACAGATTAGTAGGAATTGATTATAGGCGAACTTATAATAATAGAAACAAATCGAAAGATACGTTAGATTTCGACATGTTCATAAATTATTTTTCTTCTCTCTTTTGATTTGAAATAACAACAATTAAATGTAACTAGAATCGATCCTTATGATTTGGTCATTCTTTTAGCTTTTTTCGTCAATACGATAGATGACACATCAGGGGGACGATGACATCGAGGGGGGGGGGGGGGGGGGGGGGGGGGCATTGAAGGTATTTTTATACCGCGTGAGCATGCGAATTCGCAATGCGATAGCTGTACACCGCACGCAATATTTAATTATTGCGAACGTACGCGGAAACCTAGTTATATAGCGTTTGCACGCAAAAGTTATTGCGTGCGCATGCGACATAACCATATATTATTCCATGTCCCTTTTACAGGCCCAGATTCACCGGGGGTGGGGGAGGGGGGTGCTTAAATTGCTTACAGCTACCCTAGACATACATGCTTGTGCTATCTAGAGGAAATCCCCGCATAACCATCTGACCAGCCCTACTCCTATTATTGTTTTTTGGCCCCATGTTTTGGCCCCATGTTGTTAATGTGTATGTAATCCGCATCGGCAGTCGTCCATGATTATGTGATAAACATGTGTTTTGGGTACTGCGTATGCAACATTCACGGTTTAACAAACATTTGCCGAATGATACCTAAGGTACCACCAGACTTACATGTCGTCTGCCAAGCGATCAAATAATTGCAGGCATTTACCAAAACTCTGTATCAGTTAGAACTTTTCTAGACAATTAGCTGTTTAAAAAAAATAAGTTGGACATTAAAATGTAATTGGCATCGAAACATTTTCACTAGAGCCAAAATAAATAAATAAATAAATAAATAAATAAATAAATAAATAAATAAATAAAATTTACTCAATGAAATTCACTTTCCTCTACAGGTATGAAATTTAAATCTTGCATAAAAATCGGGCTAATTAACTGCCAGGTTGATGAACTTTCAGGTATGTGAAATTGGCGATTTTGTTTTGGAAAAAGTTAAAAAGGTAATGCTTTATATTTTATTTTATTTATTTTTTTTTTTTTTTTTTTTTTTTTTTTTTTGTAAGCTAAAAAATATTTTTTAGTATTCTGCTGAATAGATGCATACCTATCTGTAGCTTTTTAAATTCATTTAATCAGATATAGATTGTGTTTTTAAATGTCATCAGTATTATTATTTTTACATAACTTTTTTCTGTCTGTCTGTCTGTTTTTCACAAAACTTCAACCTTGACGATAACACTGAAGTCCTTCCATGCACCTACAGCCTCCAAAGTTCACAGTTGCATGCACCTTGACCTCTACCAGCCAGGTGATGTTGACCTTCAAATGACCTTAACACCAAAGCCCCCCCCCCCCCCCCCCCCCCCCCCCCCCCCCCCCCCCTTCAATACACACAAACTTTCCTATAGAAGCTTTGTGACCATTGCCGAAACATCAGTGATCGTTCACGGGATTAATCCATCAGTGCCATTTCTCATAGGACTGTTCGAACCGTCTTTTTTTGGGGGGGGGGGGGGGGGGGGGAGGGCTGAAACATCGGGAGCCATCGGGATATTTGTTTATTTCCACATCGCCGATGATTTTCTCCAGTGGGACCGGCATTAGATCCATGGCCTTCAAATTTCAGTATATATTTCAATATATCGGGGGAAAAAATATCCCCAGATACCCTTCAGAATGCATGTCCATCATACCAGAGATGTGAATACCTGTAGCTTCGTAATCATACTGTACACAATTTTTTTCCCGGGGGTTGGGGGGGGGGGGGGGGGCATGCCCCCAAACCCACTAGCACTTACATTACATTCAAATATTGCCCCGGGCCTGCTTTTATGCATCTGAATCTGAATCTGAAACAAATACGTTGTAGATCCCAATACTGGGTTTTACACAACGGAAGAAGAGCTCCGCACTATTGGCGGTGGCTCTTTAAGGCATTTTTGAATGCCTCAACAGAGCCAGCATGCACTATATTATCAGGGAGATGATTCCAGTGAATCACAGTGTCCACAAAGAATGAATTTTCATATTGTTTAGAGTTTGATGATGGTATTTCCAGACCCTTTGAATTTTCGCAAATGCGTTTTTCTAATATATTTGATGTTTCGCAGCCATTAATTTTTGTTTGTTTTTATTGTCCTTTTAGGTCTGGTGAATTTCACAAAATCTGATGTTGGCAGTGCTGGAACTAACCCCTCAACCACCTTGTACATTAATATTAATCTGAGGCTTAGGCGTCTGTCTTGTAAAGTTTCTAGTTCAAGTTCTTGTTTCATTTTTGATATTGTCCCTGGTGTTCTGCTTGTATAATCTCTTTTTATGAATCTTACTGCCCTGTTTTGGATTCTTTCTAGTTTGTTTATATTGTCTTTCTGATAGGGGTTCCAGATGGTAGCCCCATATTCCATTATTGATCTTACTAGTGTAATGTAGGCTGTTTCTTTTCAGGTCTGTGGTACATTTCTGAGATTCCTTCTTAAAAAGCCTAAAGTTGAATTTGCTTTTTTGCATACCTTGTTGATATGTATATTCCATTTTAAGTCATCTGAGATTTGTAGTCCAAGATAGGGATTATTTTGTACTTCCTGAATTATGTGGTTATTCAGTTGATAAAATCTAATTTTTTTTTTGTTGTTGTTGTTGTTGATTGACATGATATAGCATTTTTTCGCGTTGAATTTCATGCCCCAGTTTGTTGCCCATGTTTCTAGGCTATTTAGGTCCTGTTGTAATTGGAGGTGATCTTGTTCTGATTTTATCGTTCTATATAGTAGGCAGTCATCTGCAAATAGTCTGGCGGAGGATTTTACACATTCTGGCAGGTCATTTATGTGGCACAAGAATAGGATTGGCCCTAGTACTGTGCCTTGGGGTACTGCTGAGTCTACTGTTGTTTCGCTTGATTTTTCGCCTTCTACTATTGTTTTCATCTTCATGAGAATGATGCAATTTCTAATGGCGTATGAATTGATATACAGGATATTTGTTTATCATTTATCCCAAGATTTAGATATTTAAGATTAAAACGTGTATTTTCTTTTAGAACTGAGTGTATATCAACTAGATTAGTTTTCAGCGCATGTATAATCTTTATCACGAGAAGTTTGTAATGATGCCACAGCACGTGAACGGTCTGGAACAGCCCCGAAAGGCACACGCACGACTGGCACATGCTAAGATTTTTTTTTTACCATAGTCCAAACCGAATTATAAGTCTTAATTATCGGATATGATTCTATTCTTATTCTTTATCAAATCCATACTTGATTTATTATAAAGGAATAATCTTCAGCTCTTTTTTTTTTATAGTGTTCGTACTTTATTACCAATAATCAGCGAGATTAAAATGTTATCCAGATTCACTCTAGATCTATAAATCATTCTATACAGCCAATCTCACTCACAATAGCTGATTTTCAGCTATATCGCCAGTAAACAATATCGCACTATAGTCACGTGGTACCTCAGTATGGCAGTGATTCCATTCCACTGCGTCGGAGTTTGATTTCTAGAAAATTCACATGATTTTGGTATCTGTTTTTTTGTGGTTTTTTTGTTGTTTTTTTTCATCATTTTTTGTTTTAAATGCTGGTACCGCATCATCGGTCAGCACTGTAATACTTACAGATCACGCACCCACATTCATTCAAAGCTTATTCAAAAGAGTTATTAGTGTATCTCTAAAATATTGACAAAAATGTTCTTTCAAAACATAGTTTATGTTAGAATACAGCTGTTCTTAATAACAGCGAGTTAAATGAAAACGACAGAAACTCGCATCGTGTTGAGGTCCGCAAACTAACCTTGTCTATGACCTTCGGTTCGCAATGGCCGCAACGTCGAAAGTTTTTTCGCGACTGACTGGTTAGTATTTATCGCCCATTATCATGGGTTGCATGGCTTCCGTCGTACCATAATTGTTTTTTTTAACCAAGTTGTCAATCTCATTTCGAAAATGACATTGATTTGTTGATAATAATCATCTGTCATTAGTTTTCGCGAATTTGGTCGGTTTACCAAACTTTGTTTTGATAATTAATTTGTGAGATTTTGTTTTTTTTATGTTCTTACGTTGTAGAACTAGTGGAATTAACTGATTTTGATATAGACCTCTGAGTTTAAATGTACATGCATAAGATACCACGCATGGAACATGGGTATCGGCGTCCCCTTGAATTAATCTCTACTAAGATCCGCTCCTGTTATTTTTTTTTCGTATTGGGCTGGGTAGAGATTCAGCGGAGGCCAATACGAAAAAAATAACCGGAGCGGATCTCAGTAGAGATTACCCCGTGAATATGCCATGGAAAATAAGACGGGGTCATCTACCCCGCCCTCTACCTCACAGGAGCATGTCGAATATATAATTAATACAATTTAATAATCTAAGGCAAAAAAATGAAAAAAATAAAATATATGCTTAGATACAGTTGATTGACCAATTCCGGATCACTAACGAAATTTTCACTGATCATTGTAAAAATATTTAAAGATTTTGCGTATGCTTAATATTTGCTGGAAGACTATTGTCTAATGCAAATATTCATCTAAAAAAATGTTGATAAATCTTTATTTATCAGGAATTGTAGACGTTGTTTGTATACGCATCAGTTGGAGCATTTGCGGATCACTTTGAGCATTTCCGGATCATTCGCTACATTTTGGACAAATCTGTTAAAATAATACTAGGGGGCATCTAAAAAGTAAGAAGAAAAACAAATATACGATATTATTCAACAATTTTATTGTTGCAAGAAAAATAAGGATAAATTGCATGATTAATACCTTTGGTAACATTATTAAATTCATAAATAACTGTATCACGGTCAACAGTGCATTTTTCTGATTAAAGAACTGAGACGATCTATCATTAAGACACTGTGTGTATATATTAACATGTCATCACACAGTTACTTAAACGGTTAAAACTGAAGTCATTTAGTGAGAAAATAGCAGCACATCAGCTCAATTAATTATGAAAGAAATAATCAATATAAATTTAGAGAACATTTAAAACGGTTTCAGTCTGACCATGAAAATCTTGTATCAATTTCCAAATGCCTCAACCCAAAAGAGCAATTTATTTTTAGCTATTGACAGAATACATGGGACAAAAATAAACACAGTTGAACATGCGTTGAATGTCATCAATAACAGACCAACTAGAATGACACCATCTAAAAAGAGACACCAACGGAGGAACTTATCAAAACCATCTATCAATTCATCAAGTAACACTAACACCATATTACAAGACGAAATAACCAAGGAGACCCTGTACTCAAGAAGACCAGTCCAACATTAGATTCAATTCCAAATATAGGGTATATAAATAACTAAGATGGCATTTTAGAAAGAAATTATCTTTTATTGATATGCAGTTCTCATACAACACCCCAATTGTTTAATATATGTGACTGGAATTTTGTATGTGTATAATCTTAATATAATTTAATCACATGATGCAGATGACATCTTTTGTACTTCAGGGGTAATTATTAGTACTATTTGTGTACTGTATCCTTGAAGATCATTTCTGACTGAAACTAATTTGATAAACTTACCTCTGTTTGTGCATCTTGTTTAATTTACACAGGCAGATTGCATTATCAACCTAAAACAATGTGGAAACTCTCATGGGACATTTCTTTTATTTGACATAATACTTTTATTTATCTAGTGGTATGAGGAGGTTGTTGCATTCCCCCATACCGTACAATAAAATATATTATCAGGGTCTCTTCAATTATCAAGCATGAATTGTCAAGACAATTTCCTTTTTCACGATATAACATACAATTGTTATTATATAAATCCATAAAAATAAGATATTTTACATAAAAAGCATAGCAAAAATGATAAAAAAGAGACTGCAATTGAAATTAAAAAAAAGAAGAATTTCTTGACCTGGTTTTAAATGTAGTAAGAAAACTTAACAATTGCCCAACCATCTTTTTCAGCATCAATTAAATTTGTTGATTAATAAATGTCCCATGCTAGACATTATAAAATTAAGCTTTTCTTTATACCAATCAAAGATGGTATCATTTTTTTTGCACAAAATATATTCAATAGGCAAACTGGCAATATCAGTTAACTTAAGCTGTCTTTTTTCATCATTGGTCATAATTATCATGCAGTGATGAGTCACATGCTGAATAATGAGGCAGCCATTTATCAAGATGGCAAACATTTATATTTGGTCTACAGCTAGTAATCTGGCGGTCTTCTGTGCAGGACTTCAGAGATCTAATGTGGTTTTCTTCAGCCTAATTACTTCCTAAAATGGAAACAAAGCTTTGTTGGTCATACAGTTATAAATCAAAAACAGTAGTGATTGATTTTCTGTTATAAATTCTGTATTTCTCAGTAATTTCATATTGGGATATCAAATGATATCAAATGATATCAAATGAACCATTAAGTGTTGAATGCTAGAGCTTTTCTGTTATTAAACATATCAGTTTATTATATTTGAGCATGTTATTGCTGATTTATAATAATGTATAACCTTTTTCTTTTCATTATTCAACACAATACATGTAAAAATTTCTATCCAATGAACGGATATTAAAATTTTCGAAACGACCCTCGTTTTGCATTAGTGGTCCAGAATGCCTCAGTGACATAGGCAGATTTACAAACAAATAAGTTTTAAAACTAGATTGATTTCGATGACGGCATTTTTGCACAAGTTCCTTGGGATAATGAATGCAATATCCATACCAAAATATTTAATTTACCCCTAAAGGTTCATCAGTTGTTTGCTGTTATTTCCAACCTTCGTACTTTGCGCCGCTGTTTAGACGTGAGATTTACTGACTATGATAATCAGTTAGCAACCGTTTGAGGTCCGTTTTGGACAACTACGACTGTCATATTTTGGTGAAATCGTGCTAATGAATTGATTTTTGAAAATATCATATTGAGTTATGGTTACATCGGCGGAAAAGGTATGAAAACATAACTAGAACTGATAACTGATCTGGAACTACTCGTGATCCGGAACCAGTCAATCTATCTACCTACCTACCTACCTACCTACCTACAATAAATCAATCAATCAATCATATGCAGGCCTGATATCTGAGCAACGTGCATATGAAAGAGACTTTATACAAAGTCATCATGATCAGTGCACCATGCAGATAAAAGCAGGTAAAATCCCTGTTCAATGGATAGAGTGAGTGAACCAACAGCCTATCCTTGAAGGTGTTCAAGGTATCAGCTGTGGCGATGTGCTCTCTGGCAGCTGGTTCCACAGGCGGATTCCAGCCAGGCAGCCAGGAATATCAAGTGACTGTACACATTTGTTCTACAGAATGGTAGCATATATCACATGATGTGGCCCTGTGTTGTGAGTGTAGCTTGGTGGAGGAACTTGTTGGCCTGGAAATCTACAAGACCATGGATGACTCTGTACATAGTGACTGGTGCTGCTAATCCTGTAGTCTCCTGTCACAAACCTGGCAGCTCTGCGCTGACCGCTTCCAATTGGTCAATATTGTGACTGGTATGAGAGTCCCAGGCCACTGTGGTATATTTGACAATAGGACGTACCAGGTTTGTGAAACACTACATCTTGACTTCCTTTGAACATCTGGCTAAGTTCCATCAGAGGAAGCCAAGGGTGTTGTTTGCCTTTTTCATCTTGTCAACTACATGTGGGTTCCATGTCAAGTTCTCTGTGATGGTAAGGCCCAGATATTTGCCTGATTTGATGATGGCCAGATCATGACCATGGATGGAGTAGGTGGCCTGGACTGGCTTTCGTTTCCTAGTGATTCTGACGACCTCACACTTGGACAGGTTGAATGTCATCTGCCAGTCCTTCTCCCATTGCTGCAGGCAGTTTTATTCCTCTTGGAGAGCTATGGTATCCTGGTTAGACCAGATCTTCCTGTACAGGAGGCTATTGTCCACAAACAACTGTGATGTAGATGTAACTTTAAGTGGCAGGTAGTTGATGTAAAGGAGAAATGATAGGGGACCCGGGACAGTACCTTGGGGAACCCCAGAAGTGACCAGGACAGATGATGGGGAGTGCCCTTCTACAAGGACCTGCTGACTGCGATTTGAAACAAAGCTCTGTATCCACTTAAGTGTATTTCCTTTGATACCGTAATGGCCGACTTCAGTAGGAGTTGCTGGTGGAGTACCTTGTCAAAGACTTTGGAGAAGTCCAGAAGTATGGCATCAATCTGTTCTCCTTCATCAAGCGCTGCGGCAAGATTGGGATAAGTTGTGTGTCACTTCTTTCTGAACCCATGCTGGTTTTCTGCAAGAATGTGGTGTTATTCAAGGTACATCATGGCCCGATTGTGGATGACATGTTCCATTACCTTGCAGTAGATGGAAGTCAGGGAGATCGGTCTCTTGTCACCCTTCTTGAAGACTGGAGTGACTAGGGTCTTCTTCCATTCATTTGGGACAGCACCCACAGGTTTTTATTATTAACCGGTTGCAGATCAAAACCATCAGTTAAAATCAAATCAAAATTGGTTATTTTTGACAATATTTGAAGTTTTGAATGTCCGAAATCCCCCATGACCCATGACAAAATCGTTTGTTCTTCCAAACATTCTGTTGTATATTTATTAATGAAAACCCTGCACCCTGTAGCAAGGAGGCTTGGAATATCAGAGTGAGGGCTGGTGTAATCTCTGATGCACATGTTTGAGAAACCGTGCTGGGATACCATCTTGACCTTGAGCCTTTTGTGGGTTAAGTTGCCCCGGTTAAGGTCCTTTAGCAGCTTTGTGACTCCATTGTGATGGATACTGAACTGGCTCATTCTCAGGGAATGGTTGTTTGACACTGGGACATAGTAGACATGTATTCCAAATTATGTCAAACAAGTTGAAACAAACAATTCGTTACTCTCAAGATCACCTTCTACTGACAGTTGTCTTTTATGTCATTAGGTGTTAGATATCATGTAAATGACAAATAGGCTTAAAAAGATTTCCGCATATGAGTGATTCAGGGCCTTTGTGACCCTATTGTTTTATTTGTAGTTCATGATATGATTGTCTGTATTTAGAAAACTTAGAATTAAATTCTTTTTTATTATTACTTTTCAGGTCTAACCCAGTTGGGGGTTAGGTCAGTGTACACTAAGACTCGACCCAATTTGATGTTAAGTAGTCAGACAAAGGTCATCTGTCAGGGGTTCACAGGCAAACAGGTAGGTGGTCGGATATCATAATTCAGTGTACTATATCACAGCAGAATTTTTAATAATTTCTCCTGATTCCAAGGTTTGTACAGGGTTTAACTTTCAAACCATTTGAGGACAATCTTGAAACCTCCTCTTTTTTCCTTTGTCCCCATATGATACTCATTTTGTGACGCTAACTTCATATATATTTTTGGGTTATCACACATTATTTTAAAGGCATCATAGATCATGACAGCATAAGACCACAGTGTATATAAGCCATTAATTCCATATAAATTTTAATTAGTAAATACCTCATACTTACCATATAAACTTCGACCCTGAGGAGCAGCGAACAGCATAAAACCTGATCAGCCTGCAAGTTACTCGCAGGCTGATCTGGTTTTATGCTGTTCGCATAGGTCTTTTCAGGGTTTCCTCTATGAGGGAAAGGGTTAAAGAAAACTCCATATCAGGCTAAAACATTTTTAGCTCACCTAAGTACAACATGCATTTACATCTGACTGTGTTTCTTTAGTAAACAACATCTCCTGCACTGCTGAATGGATTTTGACCAAACTTAAAAGGATTGACCCTTGTTAGGCCCTCTTTCAAAATTGTTCAAGTAGTTTTGATTGGTTGAAAAAGTAGGTCACATGAGCTAAAAATAGATATAAAAAATGCAAATTTTGAAAATCATCTTCTGCAAGGCTTAGGGCTTAGATACATGTATTTCGCAATATTGCCCTGGGGTCAAAATTGGCCCAGCGTTGGAAACCTATGAGCACTCATTCCGTTTAACTTTATTCATCCCCTGTGGGATTATTAGTTACTAAATAAGTAAGCATTTGCTCGTTATCGATTATTTGAAAAGCCACGCCACCATTTGCAGCCCCAGTAGGTAGTGGGGATTTTTTGACCAATAGAAACTCTCGTACTAAGGTAGCACAGCGTGACATAATCATTGTGAGGAGTGTGTTACTGACTTACAGAATTTAGATCTCCAACTTTAGAGTACTCATTTGTGTAAGCAGCATTTTGATTGATCTGCGTACCTCTTATGAATATCCTTATAACGATAAAGTGCTAGCCAAGTATCCCACGGCTGACAGATGTAATAGGCAGTCATGTATATCCGACGCTGAAATTGGCCCTGCCCATAGGTCATTTGATTCATATAAACTTTCATATAGGTAAAAACGTGAAAAGTCTTGTTGTCAGAAACCACATGGCTTAGAATCATAAAAATTTGCAGTTGTCAGGATGCTGCAAAATAACTGATAGTCCAAGAGTCTGAGGCTACCAGAAATTTTACCCAGGCTCCTAACTTTTGCAACTTTGAGAGAATCTGCCTCGAGAGTAGGAAAATGTGGATTCAATTCCAGGTTGCATTAAAAATTTGTTAAAAATGGTACTAATAGCTCCCTACTTGGTGCTCAGCATATATTCAGGGAAACACCAGGACTGGCTGATTCAGGGGTTAGGATAATGTGACTTGGCTTGGTATCATGCCACATGTCACAGTTTGTGTGATGGCAATTAATCTTTAAGCTTAATATATAAATATAATACACTGTTCCTTATCAATTACTTGATATAAACAAGATTTAGTCTTTGTATACAACACATACAATAATAGCAAAAATATGAACCAAGTTTCAATTTAAACATACACATTGCAAAATGAAGCAATATAGCATTTTGGTGAAATCTGATGTGTTAGGCTAGGATAACTCTGGAACAGGCCAGTGTGACATTTAGTATAAATATATATCTACAGATAGGAGCAATCTTAATTCCAAATCCACAAAGGCACACTATGTAATGACCCAGATATAGCCTACCCAGGCAAGTTTGGACTACATTGTAAATCCAAAATCAGTTTCTTTGCAATGGCCTATTATTATTTCAAATTGTCAGGTTTACCCAAGTTTCAATATATAGAAAAGGAGCCAATAGCCAATTTGTGTGGCCTTTGCATGTTCAAACCAAAAGTAAGTCCTGTCTAAGACTTACAGTTTTATTAAAAAGGCTAGAAAAGTGAAATATTTTCAGGTACTTTTCATTAACTTCAAGTCTACCCATTTTTATCTCTGTCCCCACAGGGCACATTTCACAGTCAGCAGGCAATAGATTATGGTACCAGGATGGTAGGAGGCGTGTCCCCAGGAAAGGGAGGTCAACAACATTTAGGCCTGCCGGTGTTCAACTCAGTGTTGGAGGTAAATGGAGATATGAAGTCCTTATGTGTGTCATGTGAAAAAAATGGTGAAACAGTTTACATCTCAGAATTGTTCACATTATTTAGTTTGTTCAAGAATAAAACTAATTAACCCTTTACTTCATATAGATTCATTTTGATGCATTGGCAAACAGAGCAGACCCAGATCAGACAGCGCCTAGAAGAGTTGTCTGATCAGGGTCTCCTATGTTTGCTTATAAAATATTGTAACTCAGATTCTACACAGTCAGTCTGCAGAGTTCAGAAAAATTCACTATTTTATTTACCATTTAAAGTTCAGATAATAAATATTCATGACATCACAAATTTTTACATTAATATTCATGAAGCAAAGGGTTAAGCTAAGTTGGCATTACATGTTCATTGATTTCTACAGTAGGAGATTCCCATAGACTGTTATTTGGTTTGCATTTCATGTAACATTGAAATTTTATAACAATGGAATATCTGAAATTCTGTAGTATAGTATTGTTTAGATTATGAGGAAATTGAGGATGATTTGGTCTGGTTATGCTTCTAATGGCATGAGCATGTCTAATAGTCTAGCTTGATAGACAGATCTTCATCATTTAAAGTGAATTCATTTTGTGAAATAAGAGTTTGTTCCCTCTGTAAAAGGATGTAAGTTAAACTGTTACCTCATATAGACATGTTTTGATGCTTTTGTAAACGGAGCTGACCCAGATCAGACTGTACCTTCCAATATATCCTCCTCTATTTGCTCATAGATTAATGTAGCTCAGATTCTACACAGCCTGTACAGCAAAGAAAAATCTATTGCTTTATATATAACCATATAAAGATCAGTCAGTTAGTATTCATCAAGTCATTATGTTTTGCATACACTGTTAACATGGTAAAACATAAAGAAATGATATAGGCATGTCCAGGCTTGGAGTGAATTACAGTTGTGAGAAAAAAAGATAGAAAATTATTTTAAGCTAACTGATGAAATGCTGTGCTGTATCAGTGAGATAAAATCAATATCTCACAGTGTGAGTGATATAGATCTGTTGGAACTATTTTTATGCCCCTGGATTGATAGATCGGGAAATATTATTTTTGGTCTTTGTGATTGTTTGCCAGTTTGTCACAAAACTTTTAACAATAACCATGACACTGAAGTAATTCCACCTACAGCCTCCAAATTTCACAGGTGCATACATGAGCTCTCTGCCAGGTGAGCAGAAAATAAAAAGAAATTTTGTTATATTTTTGTAAATATAGAATATATATCTCATCTTGAAGTGATACATTGACTTATCACATTTTCATTTGCATTACGTGCTTGTAAAATTATTAAAATTGTATCACTTCTCAATGAGATATATTCCATATTCTCTTAAAACAAATATCCTCAGTATATTTTCATCTGTAGGCCAAGCAAGCAACCGACTGTGATGCTACTGTGATCTATGTCCCTCCAAAGTTTGCTGCTGCAGCTGTAATGGAAGCAATTGATGCTGAAATCCCATTGGTTGTCGTTATCACAGAAGGTAAACTCCATGATTGTCTGAATATGTTGCAGCAGATATATATAAGAAATTGTCAGTGATTGTACATCAAAGATTTTTATAAGGACTTTAAAAATAATATGAATGTTCTCTTGGTTTTGTTCCTCAATTCATGAATTGTATTTGTTTTATGATAATGAGAAGTTTAAATACATAATTATGAAATGATGAGTTCTCATTACTGATATTCTTTTTGAAGTATTGAAATAGTCCGTCATGGGACAATCAGACTCTTTTATTCATCATATTGTTAGTTAAACATATTTTATTGTCAAAATATTTACAAAATAAACAAAATTATATTGATATACTGCAAATAGACAAATGACAAAATGACAAATGATCAGACCACAAGTTCTCACAACTTAGATAAAGGCCATTCCCATCATATTGTTTGTAATTTTTTACTCTTTTTAGGGTAAAATACACATAGAATATGCTTCTTGATTTTTTTTTCATGCCGCTTGAGAATGCTGGACATAGTCACTTCAATGTCTGGTGTACATGTGTATGTGGTTAGTGTATTTGTGTCAGTATACATGTAAACTTTTTTCTGTTTTAATATGATAATTAATGTCACATATTAAGTATTTTGTGACTACCTTTTATTTTAAATTGCTGAATGCATGTTATAGTAAGTTAAGACAAATTTCTGAATATTAAGATGATAAACAATGCGTAATTTGCCATTTTGCTAGAGGATCGGCAATATCCGGTATAATTCGCGGATTTAAATTGACCAATCAGTAACTGGGTAAAAATCTCAGATGTATGATTATTTCCCATTGAACAATGTGTGGAATTAAATACGAGCATGTAGGTGTTAGGGAAGTGCTCGTTGATAGAGTAGGTCTAAGTCTCATTTCAGAGTGAAATAGTCTATTGTATATTGAAACTTTGTCTTATGTTTGATGTCTTACTTTTGTTTACTAGAGGAAACATCTGTTTCATGCCAGTATGACAGATGTGTTTTGATAATTAGATACACCTGGCATCAGATGTCACAGTAGTACTGAATTAAGACTGTCGTGAAATGTATAATACAACAAAATATCCTGAAGTAAATTGCTAACTTTGGGGATTCTACATAACTGTAGAGAATCTGACATCAGTGATCTTTGTTTATTGAAGATATTAGATGAGCTGGTTAAGATGTTATTTTTTGTAAACAATGGCTGTGGATGATAGAGTCGTTTATCACATCAAACAATGTGCCAGCTGCTTTTATGTTTTCATCAGTGTGTTTTGTCCTAATTTCCTGTGAACTTGATCTGAAGAAATATAATTTCCAAAAAACCAAAGTGATTTAATTTCATTAAAGTCAATGAATTTTCTTTGAATAATTAGGACATGATAATTGTATTCATTATAATTGTTTATATCAGTTTGAAAGAGGTGCATTTTAGTTTAGTTAGTTTAGTTTTAACTTATTCAACGTCGATTGGGAAACAAGTTCTTACAAGTTACACTAATCCCTCTCAACATTTCCTGGGTTGGACCAGTACTTTGCACCTGGGAAGGTCATGAAAGGTCCTGACCTCTGACGGGGTTCGAACCCACAACCTTCAGATCCGTAATAGAGTATGTTACATTTTAGTCATGCTTTATGTGATATTACATTATTTGTTTTCAGAATTTTTATTATGAAACTGGATGAATAAAAGACTTGAAGTCGAAATGTTTTATGAATGTTAAAGAAATATGTTGTTTTTGGATTTTTTTAAATTCTATCCAGTAATAAGAAAATAAAATGGAGGATTAAATAGTGTTTAGGTCAATCATAGTTTGTAACTTGTATTATATCGAAAGATTTTTTAAGGCTTGTTATTAGCTCACCTGAGCACAACGTGCTCAAGGTGAGCTTTTCTGATCGCCTTTTGTCCGGCGTCCGTCGTCTGTGCGTCCGTGCGTCCAGCGTCAACAATTGCTTCAAACAACATCTCCTTGGCCAATTTGAAAAATATTTTGCAGGAATGTTCCTTGGATGAAGCTCTACTAAAGTTGTATAAATGGTTCTGGTCCATTGCATAATTAGGTCACAGGAGCTAAAAATAGATTTTAAAAATGCAAACTTTGAAAATCTTCTGCAAAACTGCAAGGCCTAGAGCTTAGATATTTGGTATGTAGCATCATCTTATGGGCCATTACCAAGATGGTACAAATCATAGCCCTACGGTGATAAATGCCCCCGCACCAGGGGTCACTTGTTTTACATAGAGTTATATAGGAAAATCTTTAAAAATCTTCCTCTATGAATCCATAAGGCCTAGAGCTTAGATATTTGGTATGTAGCATCATCTAATGGTTCATTACCAAGATTGTTCAAATCATAGCCTTACGGTGATAAATGCCCCCGCACCAGGGGTCACTTGTTTTACATAGATTTATATAGGAAAAACTTTAAAAATCTTCTTCTATGAATCCATAAGGCCTATAGATTAGATATTTGGTATGTAGCATCATCTTATGGTTCATTAACAAGATTGAACAAATCATGACTTTATGGTGATAAATGCCCCCGCACCATGGGTCACTTGTTTTACATAGAGTTATATAGGAAAATCTTTAAAAATATCTTCTATGATTCCATTAGGCCTAGATTAGATATTTGGTATGTAGCATCATCTTATGGTTCATTACCAAGATTGCAAATCATGCTATGGTGATAAATGCCCCCGCACCAGGGTCACTTGTTTTATAGGAAAATTTTAAAAATCTTTTCTATGAATCCATAAGGCCTAGAGATTAGATATTTGGTATGTAGCATCATCTAATGGTTCATTGCCAAGATTGTTCAAATCATGACCCTATGGTGATAAATGCCCCCCCACCAGGAGTCACTTGTTTAACATAGAGTTATATAGGAAAATCTTTAAAAATCTTCTTTTATGAATCCATAAGGCCTAGAGATTAGATATTTGGTATGTAGCATTATCTTATAGTTCATTACCAAGATTGTACAAATCATGACCTTATGGTGATAAATGCCCCCGCACCAGGGGTCACTTGTTTTACATAGAGTTATATAGGAAAATCTTTAAAAAAAATCTTCTACTATGAATCCATAAGGCCTATAGCTTAGATTTTTGGTATGTAGCATCATCTAATGGTTCATTATCAAGATTTTCAAAATGGTGGCCCTTTGGAGATAAATGACCCCGCACTAAGTCTTCTCCTCTGAAACCATAAGGCCCAGTGCTTATATATTTGGTGTGTAGTATTGTCAGGGCTAAAATGTTTAAGATTGAGTTATATCAGAATTCTTGTCTGTTTAAAAACCTTGTAATCAGTTGCAGCAATGGTACTCAGGTGAGCGTTTCAGGGCCATCATGGCCCTCTTGTTTTATTTAATATAGCTGATGTAATGTGATAAACTTAAATGAAAGAGGTTGCTGTGGTAACCAGTGTGTTGTTGACTTTGACCCTAGGTATCCCCCAGCAGGACATGGTGAAGGTGAAACACAAACTGTTGAGACAGGACAAGACGAGGATGATCGGACCCAACTGTCCAGGCATTATCAAGGTTAGCCACATTCACACAGTCCTATACCAAAATCTGGTGCAGTGGATTGGCAGGGCATCAATCACTGCCACACTGAGTTACCACCTGACCATGGTTCATGCTATTGATTTTTTGTCATTTAGCTGAAACTCAGCTATTTTTCAACTCACTGTGGCAGAGAGATCAGAGGAATTATTTATCTAAAAACAACAACAACAATAAAAAATAACACCTGGGGTGCATACAAATGCTATTATAAAACTGATAATGAGGTCCTGGAGTTATACTATTACTATTGTGACTTTAAACAAACAGTAACAATTGGTGGTAGTGATGTTGTAACAATGGCGATACAGTCAGTCTTATGTATATATTTCTTTTCAGCCAGGTGAATGCAAGATAGGAATTATGCCTGGGCATATCCACCAAAAAGGAAGAATTGGTAGGTAGAAAACTTTACTGAAAAACTCATTGTTTACAATATATGTATAAATGTATATGCTTGCTGCATTGACTGCTTATGGCAGTGTAATCTTTAGATGGGAATGGCATTTCTTGGCAGTTAGGTGCTTAAAGCATCTGACCGCTTATATCAGTGCTAGAAAATGCATGTAGGGATTTTCATTGGGGGGGGGGGGGGGGATATCAGTCTGACCAGGGAGATTGCTGATACGAGGGCTTGCTTAAGGTAGGTTAGACTGTACACTCTGATGATTCTTCAACCCTTTATCTCCTATAGACATCTTTTGACACATTGGCAGTTAGAGCAAACCCAGTTAAGACAACTCCTACCTGGGTCTCTTCTATTGGCTTGAGATTCTACTCTGTCTGCACAGCAAAGAAAAATCCATTTGTTTCAAGTAAATTTATATTCATCAATTCATTAATTTGCATATGAATATTTATGAGATAAAAGGTATTTAGTATATTTAGATCTATTGACCCATCTTCCCCACATTTATGTCTGACTGCATTACATTGTTCTATAAGAAGTGGGGGCTATATAGAAATCATGGGGGTATTAATCACATTTTGGGGTAGCTGTGCTTATGAACCTCATTTACTCACAGAATAAAGAACTACATTACAATGGCTCTGTTTCTATATAGAACTGCAGAACAGCTCTTGATTTTCAGTTGCTATATTTATCCATACCCAGTCTACCAAGCCATAAAAAACGACACCAATTCAGTTGCCCCACATCGTTGACCTGGTGAAGGCTGGGGGTCTGTTTGTCACAGCCTGACCAGGATAATCAATAGGTCATTGACACCTTTGATGACCAACACAGGCTAATAAACCATTAGATTAATGTTATTGTTCATATACATGGAATGGTAGTGATAAGTCTATCTCCCTGAGGGAGGCTGACCTACTTTTCCTTGTTGTGAGGCAATTGTTGACATTTTGAGAAGTAAAATGTATCGATGAAGCATATTTCATAGATTTTTTTGTGGTTTTTTTTTTTTGTGATTTTAAGTAACTTGGTTAACTTATCCTTGTAACCAGTATGTGATATTGTGATTAACATGAAACCAAAATCAGAGTATCCTGGCCCCAGGTGTTTGTCAAAGGTTTTTGACCTAAGAAACTATTGAAAGTAAAGTCCATCATATATTTGTCTGTCAATATGATTCAGCATTCTTACCAGGAGTTCTGGGCAAGGTTTTCTTTTAAAATGTAGTCCTTCCATATAAAGTCATATAAGAAATGTTTAGAAGTTATTGATAACCTTCTAACTTTCACCTTTTCACTGGTTTGACCAGAGCATTTTTTCCTTCTTTTATAGACATTCATAGGTGTCTTCTTAAAATTCATGTAGTTTTCCTCAAAATTGCTAATTACTACATTTTTCTTTCTTTTTTTTCCTCTCAAATTTGAGAAAAATGGTTCATTTACTTTCCTAAAATATGGTTTTAAAGCCTGTTCTAATCTCATAAAAAAGAAAGAAAGAAATAAAAGAATGAAAAAGAAAAAGTATGGCTTAACCAATAAGATTATTTATTTTTAGGTGCTCTTGGGAATCAAGGCAATGTTTGATTTTATTGCTTTCATCTATTCAAAGTATATGTATTAATATTAAGGTGGTAAGAGCATCCGCCTCAGGAGTGGAAGGTTGCGGGTTTGATCCCTCTCTGTGACATACCAAATGCATAAATATTGGTACTGGTATACCGGTAGCTTCCTTGTGTTGCGCTCAGCATATATGGGTAGTTCCAGGACTGGTTGGCCCTGTGTCAGAATAATGTGACTGGATGTGGTATCATGCCATATGTCTACAGTGTTATACTGCAGTGTGGTATTACTATATCTGTCTCAAGTACACATAGTTTCTAAAATGACTGAAATATTGTTGGTGGGACATTAAACCCAACAAACATAATTATTTCTTAATGCCTGGGTGAGATTGGTATGATTAAAAAGCAGTTTAAGTTTGAGAACTGGCAGCTCTGCACTATGCAGCATGTTCATTGTAATGCTCTTCATTATAATGTGATTATCATTATAAGGTCATAATGATGCACCTCAGCTTAATATCAATTTCATTATAATGCCATTTACATGTTTTGAATTGATTAATAAGAAAAATGAGCTGATAAAATGCTGTTCATAAAACACAAATGTCATTGTAATGCAGCTCATTAAAAAGAAATTTCTACATCTTAAAAATATATGAGTCTCATTATAATGCATCTTTAGTTCATTTAAGCGCGATGTGCTCAAGGTGAGCTTTTTTGATCACCTTGCATCAGTCGTCAGCAATTTGTTTTAAAAGACATCTCCTCTGAATCCGCAGGACAGAATTTGATTAAACTTGGCAGGAATGATCCTTGGATGAGCCTTCACAAAAGTTGCTAAAATAAACTTGATCTATATAGAACTCTGGTTGCCATAGTAACAGAAAAAAAAAAGATGAAAACTTTAAAAAATTGTCCCCTTCAAAACTACTGGCCAAATTTCAAAATGTTTTAGTACAGATGTTTCTTAGGTAACCCTCTACCAAGATTGCTAAAATTATTCCCATCTTTAAAAAAAATGGCTGCCAGGGGCGGGGCTAATTTGCCTTATATGTACATAGCGAAAACTTTAAAAGACTTCTGCTCCAAAACTACTGGCCAGATTTTGAAATGTTTTGGCACAGATGTTCTATTGGTAATTGCTCTTTGACAGCAGTGGTACTCAGGTGAGCAGAGTGATATAGGGCCATCATGGCCCTCTTGTTTACCATGGATACTAAATTTTTAATTTGATTACCTTTGTCATATTCAGTGGACATCTTAACAAGATTGTTCTATATAATGTGGTATATATGTTTAGATCCCAAAATAGATCTTTAATACTTTATATATATTTATAATTCCCATAGAGGGTGATAGCATGTATTGTCAACCTGAGATAAGTTTTTACCATACAGATGGTTAACAAATCATGCTATCACCCTCCATGGGATGTGAAACTTATTTTATTATACCGAACATCACAATCAAGTAAATGAAAACACATGCAAAATGTCTGCAAAATGTATGTGTCGGACTAAATAATGCACACTTTTTAATAAGCTCTGATTAACATAAACTAGTTTTATTGTGTAGTTACTTCCCTTGAATTCACTTAGTGGAAAATCAGTGTTCTTAATTTAGCTCCACCCGATGATGTCGAATGGGACATTATGGATTGTCAAGTGGCATATATGTGAAAATTTAACACGGGAAGGTCATGTGTGGTGTGGTACATGTAGATATGTGATGGAATGTTTACCTCCTGTTTGTAGGTATAGTGTCAAGGTCAGGGACACTGACATATGAGGCTGTGCATCAAACTACTCTGGCAGGACTGGGACAGACTCTGTGTGTTGGCATTGGTGGTGATCCCTTCAATGGGACTAACTTCATCGACTGCCTTGAGGTCTTCCTACAGGACTCCAACACTGAAGGTTAGTGAGGGGGTTGTCATGGTAACAAGTTTGTGATGGACTTTTTTGTTAGTGAGATAAAGGGACTGGGTGAGAACTCCTAAGTTGATGAAGTTGAGATTATTTGGTGCTCCTGAACAAGAAGAAAAAGTAGTGTCTCAGATTTATGAAGTATTTTACCCTTTATCTTTACTTGTTTTATTCACAAAAATGACAAGAAAAAACATGGCTTATCACTAGTCATACAAACAATACATATTGCAACAGGTGAAACCATCACACGTTTTTCTCTCATTTGTTATAAATGTACTCTTCAACTGTTACTTTCTATCAGAAACGTACCTTTGAACAACAGAGATATGTACTTTTAAACTACAAAATACGAGAAATGTACTTATGACCATGAGAAATTTATTTTTGATCATCAAAGCAATGAGAGATATACCTTGATCAATAAAATTATGAGAAATGTACCTTTGGTCAATAAAGTGTATTCTTGAAAGAAAAAGATGTACAGCAGTACTTCTACTTCTAGTTGACTCTTAAAGTTTGGCCTTAAGAATTATGTTCAGCAATGAAGTATCGTATCATTCACCTAGAAACTGATGGTAATATAAAACATATATGTAGGACATATCCCCTTAACCCTTTCCCTCATATAGACTCATTTTGACGCACTCAATAGGTATCACATAAAGCCTGATCTGCAGAAAACCACAGTTAAACCTTACCAAATTTAATTATAAAGTCCTCATTTCCAGACCACAGAGGAGCAGCGAACAGCATAAAACCTGATCAGACTGCGAGTTACTTGCAGGCTGATCTGGTTTTATGCTGTTTGCATAGGTCTTTTCATGGTGTCCTCTATGAGGGAAAGGGTTAAACAATTGTCCTTATGACAATTGCTTCAAAATTCCAAAAAGGAAAAAAAAAATATTGGAACTGATAGTGGAACTTAAAGCCTTTTTGCTTTTTAGGTCACATCTTTAATAAAGCAATAAATTATTTAGATTATAAGGGTCACTTGTCATATGAGTTTTAGCCAAATCATCTGCATTAGGTCTATGTTACAGCCCATGACAAGTTATTTAAATTACCAAGGAGGCGTAGTGAAACTGTTCCATCTTCTTCTATTTCTGTATGAACTTAATAGTAATTCAGACATTCAAATACTCAAGTGTATTTGTAACATAAATTTATTTATTTCTAGCTATAATGTTGTATTCCCTGTGCTGTCACAAGGATTTTTTTTTTGTAAGTGGCCAGTTATGATGGCCAAAGTGGTTAGACTGCCTGCTTTGTAAATGAGGGGTCAATGCTTTGATCTCCTGTAATAAAATACCAAAGACATTCAAAAAGGTACCGGTATATTTCATGGTGCATAGATGCAGTTTAAGGACAGGTTTGGCCCATTATATGAATATGTTACTGGATATGGTTAGTGTTTTTTCTGATTGTCGCTAAGCACTGATGATCAGTTACTTTATTGAAGAGCGACAATAATTGATTTACATATATCTGTTCCGCGACGTTTTAAAATTTTATACCATACCATATCATGTGTACATTGTATATCAATATGGAACCTCCTGATTTTACCCAGGTTTCTATAGGAAAACCTTTAAATATCCCCCTTTAAACAGTAAGGCCCAGAACTAAGTATATGTATAACCTACCGGTATGAACTGCTCCATCACTATAAAGTTAAAACTGTGTGGAAAACTATTTTATGAAGTTATGTAACTGTGTATCATTAAGCGCCTTGCTTGAGTGTTACTTCTGGTTCAAGCGATTATTAATCGGGAAGTTATAGATTATACCCCATGCGATTGAACTGATAATCCATTGTGACAAATATCAACCAATTTCTATCACTAGATATGGTATTGTGCCATGTGTCTTATGACATGATATCACGTTGAGGCAGCACTAGATCTGTGTCATAAAGATAAAGAACCTAAATAACTTAAATACTACTGATGTTAAGTTAAACACCAGCAAATAGGCATGTTGAAAATGAAGTCCAGGCCACATCCTGTGAAATGTTGGCAATTCAGTAATAAATTTAGGGTATACACCATGTGTTACATTGATGTTTAATTGACAACAGGTGTCATAATGACAAATCATCTAAAATACATACAAGTCCTACTATATAATATCAATAGTGTATATGGGTTGAATTCCACCAACAAGTCTTAGCGCTAAGTAAAACTTAGATACTAAGGGGAATTTAATTAATCTTGTTTCTCAAATAAAAATTCCCAAATATTTCATTTCTTAACAATTGATGTTTGTTATTTAGGTAATACAGTCGGCACTCGTTGTCTCGAATTTCATGGGACCAAAAATAAGACTTCGAGATGTCCTTAATTTGACCAATCTGAAATGAGGTATTTTGGCTTGTGAACAAGAAATCTTACCTGTATCATTGTATTAATATTGCATCGATATCATGAAGAAGATGACACATATTTTACATAATTAATAAATAATAATCCATAAGTAGCATATTTTTCTTTATTTATTCAAGCGCTTCTTTCTATAAATACAGAAAGGTAAACGAAATAAACAAATAGGGTTACAACAATAATATAGATTGAAAACATGCGAACTGCATTCTATTAATAAAGAGCACTTATGTACATGCACAATATTCAAAGCACTTTGCACAACGCCAGATTGCTCAGCGTTCATAGATGAACAAGTAGGTTCTAGAGACAATGTGAATTATAACCTGGGTTTATTCTTCGATAGTATTTAAAAAAATATGGCACATTTTGAGCAAAGATTGTCAAGCACAACTCCTTGTGTTTGGCCATATAATTACCCTGCAAATATGTCGTCAAAACATAATCTGGTTATTGAAAGCCTAAAATCATGATTTGTCGTATATATAGCCCCGTGCAAAGCTAGTGTCACCAGTTTACTGATAGGTGTGAAAAATATCGGCGGGCTAATTAGCGTCTGTGGAATTTGAGATAAACAAACAAATATGCATTGTACTATAGGGCGCGGGTCAAATTTCCACTTTGAGATAGCAGTAATTATCCCCCGCCGATGAAATCGGGAGGGGGATATTGTTTTGGCGTTGTCCGTCCGTCCGTGTGTCCGTGCGTCCGTCCGTCCGTCCATCCGAATTTTGTCCGGAGCATAACTCCAAAAGTATTCAAGCTATTGCTTTGAAACTTCACAGGTGGACAGATCTCATTGAGGAGAAGTGCAGTGCACAAGAACCATAACTCTCATTAGCCTAATTTTGGAGTTATTGCCCTTTGTTATTTTTCATACTTGATTTTTGTCCGGAGCATTACTCCAAAAGTATTCAAGCTATTGCTTTGAAACTTCACAGGTGGACAGATCTCATTGAGGAGAAGTGCAGTGCACAAGAACCATAACTCTCCTTACCAATTTTGGAGTTATTGCCCTTTGTTATTTTTCATACTTGATTTTTGTCCGGAGCATATCTCCAAAAGTATTCAAGCTACTGCTTTGAAACTTCACAGGTGGACAGATCTCATTGAGGAGAAGTGCAGTGCACAAGAACCATAACTCTCCTTAGCCGAATTTTGGAGTTATTGCCCTTTGTTATTTTTCATACTTGATTTTTGTCCGGAGCATAACTCCAAAAGTATTCAAGCTACTGCTTTGAAACTTCACAGGTGGACAGATCTCATTGAGAGAAGTGCAGTGCACAAGAACCATAACTCTCTTAGCCTAATTTTGGAGTTATTGCCCTTTGTTATTTTTCATACTTGATTTTTGTCCGGAGCATACCTCCAAAAGTATTCAAGCTACTGCTTTGAAACTTCACAGGTGGACAGATCTCATTGAGGAGAAGTGCAGTGCACAAGAACCATAACTCTCCTTAGCCGAATTTTGGAGTTATTGCCCTTTGTTATTTTTCATACTTGATTTTTGTCTCCTAAGTTTGTATATCTCAATCTGCTTTGAATATGTTAATTTATCACTCTGTTTCTTCCACTGTCCTCGACATTCTGTGCTCTTCTTAAATTAATACACCAGAAAAAGCTTATGGTATAGTTTGTTTATATATTTAGTTGTGTGTATATATAAACTTTTCTCCATGTTGTATATTTGGAAGTAATAAAGTCTCTTCTTGTTCTGTTCTGTTATATCAAGAGGCAATAAGGAATTATAATCATATTGACAGCATGACCCAGTTTGATCTTTTACAATGGAGTTACGGCCCCTGATTTATGTTCTGTAAAAACAGCTCCCTTTCATGAACTAAATATATTCGGCGGGGGATTTCGTGTCTGTGACACAGCCTTGTTTGAAATAAATTTTGAGACAAACGAAGTTAATGTATATAGACAAAGAAGGGAAAAATCTGGACCAAGTCAATTAATTTGACATAGCCGAAATTTCGATATACGGGCGAATTGGAGATAAGGAGTACCAACTGTAATTCATTTCAGCTTAGTCATGTATTTGAATATTTCATAAAAAATTAATGGCGGAATGTGCATCTACCTAGTTTAAGAATTAAGGTATAACTTAGCACTAAGTATTGTTGTTGGAATTCGAGCATGTTAGCATAGGAAAACAGGATGGTCCTGTAGTGAAATATATGACTTCATATCCAAAGGTTGTAGGTTTGAAGCCAATCAAGGGCAGGAATCTTTCATGATCTTTCCAGGTGTGAAGTACTGGTTTAACACAGGAATAGTATCAGTTATAAGAGCTTGTTTCCTCAAAAGACATTAACATTAAAGTATAGAATATGTATATACCTGTAATTTAAGTTATTTACTGGTGTTGTTGTTACCTTGAGAGCAGATAGGTGTACCATCTTGAAAACTTTGTTTATATTTTTTTTCTCAATAAAATCATAAAAAGATGTGAATAAAACCACGAAGAAGTGAACAATGCTACATTTCAACTTTATGTCTTAGCAATGCAGCCTTGTTTGGACTGAGAACTGCTTACAATGTTACCTTGGTTTTTATTGATTGAAAATATGGGTAAGAGTTAAATGTGAAGAGTGTGTAATTCACATGTTGTTATCTGTTTTCAGGAATTGTCCTGATTGGAGAGATTGGAGGGCAGGCTGAGGAAGAAGCTTCAGAGTACCTGAGACAACACAACAAGGTACAGTCAGACTTGTTTTAACCCTTTCCCTCATAGAGGAAACCATGAAAAGACCTATGCAAACAACATAAAACCAGATCAGCCTGCGAGTAACTCGCAGGCTGATCAGGTTTTATGCTGTTCGCTGTTCCTCAGTGGTCTGGAAATGATTTTGTAATTAAATTTGGTAAGGTTTGACTGTGGTTTTCTGCAGATCAGGCTTTATGTGGTACCTATTGAGTGCGTCAAAATGTCGTCTATATGAGGGAAAGGGTTAACTGGCTGTCCATGGGATACTGGTACTGTAAAAAGTGGCCTCTTAATGAAAGTGTCATTGAAAAAAATATCTGCAACTTTTGATTTTTATGACCTTGTAAAGATAATGCTGTTGATTTCTGTTTCAACAAATGACAAATATATAAATTGAAATGGTTACATAAACAGTGTATCATACAAAATTTATTAATTGCAACCATTATATCATTTTAAATTTATTACATTGTTTGATTACAAACTGTTTTTTTTTAAAAGGCAGATTACTTTATGAGTAACCGGTAAATTTGCAAAGACGCTTTTGAGTTATCTGGATGAGAGGATGTGGATGTAATTTTAGATTATGTGAGGAAAGTTAAATAAGCAGAAAATTGAATGAATATACATGAGGTACAGGGTTAATTTGTTTTATTTGTATGTGAGCTCACCTTAATATTGAAATGGTTAAAACTTGTCCACCCAGGTACACCATTTACACTGTTTATCATAGAAATTCCAGATCATACAGAATAGTATTGGGGCAGATTGTAGAAAGGATTTTTTTTACTTTAGGCTAAATTCAAACACCTTGCTATCCTGTGTGGTAAATAAATATTTAAGACATTAGAAAATTTAAGGGCTAGGCATTGTGCATGGTCTGTTGAATTAATAAGTTTTGTTGATTTTCAAAGGGTGTCAAAATCAGAATCCATAAATGGGAAGTCACAATGTCACTCTAACATTTTAAATTGGAAATGCATGTGTATACTTTAGAAGGCAGTAAATGAATGTAAATGCTTTTAATATAATATGGCCATTTCAGTTCCAAGAGTCATAGAAAACACATTGAAATGGATAGTTTCTGTTCAGTTTAGTTAGTATATAATAGTATTTAACAATTTGATACATACTGGTAGATAAAATAAAAGATATAAAAACACACACACACACATAAATACATAATTATATTGCAATTTGATTATAAGAAAAGTGCCATAGAAAGTGTTGGAACTTTTGGATGTTAAGTGGTAAGAATGCAGATGTATGTAAACTTTTCACCATAAATCTGTGTATCTATCAGGGTCCAGATGCCAAGCCAGTGGTATCATTCATTGCGGGGCTAACTGCACCCCCAGGGCGACGTATGGGCCATGCCGGTGCCATCATTGCAGGGGGCAAGGGCGGAGCAGAGGAGAAGATAGAGTCTCTACGATCAGCTGATGTCCATGTGACCATGTCCCCAGCTCAGCTTGGCTCAACTATGCTGGAGGTAGGTATTAGAGATACCTTCACTATCTCCGGTATATATTCATGAAATAGGTGAGCACAGCTTGTGTGGCAATATAGCGTGTCTGATAAAGTGACAAGTGAATTGTCACATCTTCCAGGCTTGACATCTAGTTAGATTCCAGATGTACTTGGTTTGTAAGGTGTTAATCTCCGCATGGATTATATGGTGTAATGGCTTCTTCATGCAGGCAGAAACTTTAATGTTGACAAGATCTTCTATCAATTTTGCAGATCATTTTTTTGTCCTTAATAGTTTTTTTTTTTGGTACACATCCTTGTATTTAAAATTGTCTCCTTCACATTGAAAATTATTTTTTATGGGGGGGGGGGGGGGGGTATTTCAACTTTGAAATACATGAAAACAAATTTCTGTTGTTGCTACCTTTGTTTATGATCTTATGTAACATTTATTCATATGGACTTTTTTGACTGTTTCAGGCTATGGGGAAGAGAAGATAAGGAATTCTGACGCAGTTGTGGATGTTTTACAATAAGGATTGTTTGTTATGTTATATTGATTTGATAAATATTGTGAGAAAGATATAGTGTAGGGTGTATGTGTCCTGATTTTTTCTATACAAGGGAGATAACTCCAGAAATAGGATATTATTTGTTATTGTTTGTATAGGAGATGGATATTGTTAGTTTTAATGACAGTTTATTATCTACAAATATAGTTTCAAGAAATTTATGATGGATTTTCCTAACTATTTTTTCTATGTAATGTCAATATAGGACCCTGATGGTTACATACAGCTTAATCGTTGAATTTGTCATTTACATTGTATGTTGAATAATTTTTAAACCTTACCTATAGATCTAAAGCAATGTGTTATTTATTTATTTTTCTCAATAACTGTTCCAGGGACATAAATACATGATCTTAATGGTTTATTTATTTAAAAAAAATTTTTTGATGTTGATTAAGTTTCAAACATAGATTTCAAATCAATGTATGAAACATTAGCCAATAAAAGAGACATAAACAGAAAGTTTTTTTGATTTTATTTTTGATTCTTGACAGAACTGAATTTAAATTTAAAAATGGACAGAGGGTCAAACTTTTGGCATTGTGTCCATCAGAGGCCAACCCTAGACAATAAACCTTATATAAATTCGGATGGTTTTTAAATGTATAGCCATCTCTCTCAGCTAAAATGTATCCCTTGTAAATTTGGAATAACTCAATCTCATCAAAATCAGATTCAGTATGCTAACTGGATCTGATCATATCGTATAGAGGGTCGTCTCAGATTGACCGTTGTATAAGCCAATCAAATCAGCGGCTACAGAATCGTTCGGTATATCAGGGGGAAGTAACCGCATCAATCTACACAAAATAGGGTAGAACGATGTCTAAGCGGCTGGGTAGCTCATTCGGTAGAGCATTCGCTCTGTAAGCAAAAGGCCCCGGGTTCGAGTCCCGTCAAGCTGCACATTTTTCTTACCCTGTGAAAAATGTTTTACCGAAGTCAGAAACGCGCAATTTATTTGGTTTAAAATTGAGCGCTCGTCAATATGACGTGACCCCTAATGCAATGTTGTCAGATCCTAATCGGGGATAGTGGAGTGCAAATTAGGATATGATTTTAATGAGATTGGGAATAACTCATCTGCATTACCGTTAGGTAGCATTTCATAAGCCTGGGTCCTAATTGCACAAGTAATACTCTTTTTTTCTTGAGGCAATACATTGTGCTAAGCAACACATGGACCGAATTTCTTAATTTATTTAGAGAAGCATTCCACCATTGCTGTTTTACAATATTCCGGTAGTCCAGTTCTTGAATAAGTTAAATACAGTATATTTTATTGAACACTTTCAGAATGATTATAAAATGTGAGGGAATACGTTAACAGTTATTCAACAAAGTCATTTGTCCTGTCCATGCCTGTCTTTGGTCAAAACCCATCCTCTAAAAGAAATACCTTCAAAAGAGTATCAGTTAATTGTATTCATAACATATTTGCAGTATGAAAATAATCTACAATATACGTATCCATTAAAAAAACGGTGATGGTTAGCTCTGAGACTTGAATGCATATCGCCATTGTCAAACTCAAAAGGTACCAATGCCTCTTCTAGGAAGAGTTGTAAAAAATGGTACTGTTATAGCTCCCTTGCTTGGCGCTCAGCATATAAGGGTAGTTGCAGGACTGGTTGGCTCAGTGTCGGATAATGTGACTGGGTGTGGTATCATGCCACATGTCTACGGCGTGATACTGCATTGTGGCAGCACTATATCTGTCTCATGTAGACATCGTCTCCAAATGACTGAAAAACTGTCGGTGGGACGTTAAACCCAACAAACAAACTCTTCTAGGACGACTACCCCTTTCATCTGAGGTGCTTAAGTTTGAAAAATATCTTAAAAAGTACTACCCTCCTTAACTATTTTTGGAATATTGTTATATTGAAAGGAAGGTCACTGATCACTGTCGAATAATATCAGAAGAGTGGTATTTGGCGAACTGTTTTTAGAGCAACTGCACTACTCAAGCGTATTTCCGGAATCTCCCATATGATGAGAGATTGTTAGTCCCCTACCGGTGTTTACACCGGAGGGGACTATAGGTTTGCCCTCCGTCTGTCTGTCCTCCGGAAATCTTGATCCCGCGATAACTTTAAAACCGTTTAAGAAATATGAAACTAAGTATATGAATATATGGCAGTATGGAGATTCTTCACGTCTAAACTTTTTCGGACCAAAATTCTGGTTACTATGATAACGGAAAAATTCAGGACCTCACCGGTAGGGGATTCTTGTATTGCGTTCAACACCAGTTACTTTTTCTTTAATGCTCTTCAGCACCAATAACTGATATTCTTCAGAAAACCAGTCAGTGAAAACGTGCAAACCAGTGCGTTTATCATGAGTATCACATGCGATTTGTACATGAGTTGGGGCAAGGGAGACTACTCCTGTGCCTGCATCGCAACTACCTAAGTCTATTTTCTCTTTTTACGCAGATTGCATTTAATTATGTACTCAGCACAATAACAAACTTATTGTATTGGAATATGAAATTAGGTAAATAAAAAGATGTAAAAACTTAAGATTCATAATGTCTCAGCAATATGTCGACCCAGGGCTTGAATATTTATCTACACTCCTGGTCGACCGCACAGTTATTTATGTAAATAATACTAGTATGTGATTTATTAATTTCGCTTAAAAGGCAATTTATTCGGAGCACGAAACTTGATATTGAAAATAATATGGTATATAATTCTAAGTATTGGACAACGCTTCAACATCCTGTTTAAATAGAAGCCCCGGCGGAATCGTAAAAATAGAAAAAAGTCAAATTGTCTTTCTAGCAAAATGTAAACAACAATTTTCAAACACCTTTGTTAAGTATTGAACACTTATACTACACGATACTACATCCTCTCTATCATAAATTGTCTAGATAGCAAGGTAAAAATCAAAACGCTTTTTTTTTTTTTTTTTTTTGCTTTGCTTTTTTTCAATATCTTATGCGATATAAAATAAGAGAATTGTTTATGTGACAATATACAGGATAAACGGAATCATTATCAACATACAAAATACTGGCCTTATATGTCGCCCAGGTTTGAATTCATACTGTTATCGGATAAAGGAATGATTCCGCATAGCCATTTTTTTCTCTCAACACTGATCTATTTAACACCATAATTGAAAGCCGGAAGGGCTTACCAGTCTTCTTTTTACATGTTGATGAGCCCTTCTAGCTCTCAGTGGATGAATTATGTGAATTCCGAATATCCGCAAAATACAAATTCCCGGAGGAAAATATTCAGAGCACTCCGTACTGGTTCTACCTGGGAACTTTACTCCCGTGTATAGGTGCTATACACTTGTCACGTTAAAGAATCAAGGGGTCTTTTCGCAAAATGAACTAGGGTATCGCACCCGGACTCCCTTGTATCCAACTACTGTTTCTTCCGATCCTGTCTCTTAGTAAAAAAAAAAAAAGCAGGACCCACACGTGGGTAATCCTTTCAACCGTAAGGCCATAAAAATCAGAAAATGATTGCTAGCCATTACAATAGAAGAAGAAGAAGAAGAAGAAGGAGGAGGAGAAGAAGAAGAAGACATTACACGTGAGCGTGATGCTGGTCCTAAGCAAGTCGTCAAAGTGTGCGCCATCACGTCAGAAAAGGAGGTCCAGCCGACGGACACACCCACCGAGTTAAAGCAATAAATCACGATTGGACGAGGAGAAACCCCTGTCAATCAGCCGATGGAAAACGTGTCATTAATCAAGAAATTTAACACCTGTTGTCTCCCCAGATAGTATATAATTCGCTTTTATTTTTGTTTTGAATTAGACCTCATTTCCGAGATCTTGTAGTTTGGTGGTATACCGGATAAACAGGTAAATTATTCTACGGTCATCATCATTGTGATTATTAACTTTGTCAAAAATTCAACATATACATCTTTAAAGGTAAATGATATTTTGTGTTACTAACATATAATATGGTATTGTTATCATCATCACTTTTTAAATGTTAAAGGCTAGCTGATGGTATTTTGAATAAACTGAGAGTTTCAACTTGTTGGATCAAATGTTGGTACTAACATAATACTGTAATATAAAACTCGTTGTTTTCTATTGAATATACAGTTTGACAATAAAGCACGAGTATGCAAATATACTGATTGCCTTACAACTTTCATATTCTGTAAATTATGGGGGAATTTTTGGATTAATTCACATTAGATAAAGGTGTAGTACAACAGTAAATGAAAAAAAAAAATGCTCAAATCCGATTTAAACCTTCCTTCGTTTTAAATTTGAGTAAAAAGATAAATATGCTTTTCATTAACGTATCGTACTTCAACTTCAATCGTGTGCTCAGAATAAATTATAATCAATAGGGACAAACACATCATCATAATTGACGTTAACGTTTAACCCTTTCCCTCATAGAGGAAACCATGAAAAGACCTATGCGAACAGCATAAAACCAGATCAGCCTGCGAGTAACTCGCAGACTGATCAGGTTTTATGCTGTCCGCTGCTCCTCAGTGGTCTGGAAATGAGGATTTTGTAATTAAATTTGGTAAGGTTTAACTGTGGTTTTCTGCAGATCAGGCTTTATGTGGTACCTATTGAGTGCGTCAAAATGAATCTATATGAGGGAAAGGGTTAAGTTATTTTTACAGTCCACGTATGTTTTATAACCTCTCGTAGACGTACACTGTACACGGTGTTAAAAGTCAGATACACATAACCTCTCGTAGACGTACACTGTACACGGTGTTAAAAGTCAGATACACATAACCTCTCGTAGACGTACACTGTACACGGTGTTAAAAGTCAGATACACATAACCTCTCGTAGACGTACACTGTACACGGTGTTAAAAGTCAGATACACATAACCTCTCGTAGACGTACACTGTACACGGTGTTAAAAGTCAGATACACATGACTATACGTACCGGTAGTTGCAAAAGCATCTGTGCCCCCCATTCTGTTTATTTTTAATGCACCATTTATTTAAGAAATATATCACGTTTTGGTTAACATTTTTTTAATATTGTATGACCAATATGAAATTTATTTTGTTTTGGGGTCTTTCTTTTCTAAAGAACATATAGTTTTCTTTCAGAAGACTTCTTGCAACTTTAAGATAATACATTATTAAAAGAAGTAAACGATTTAAAAAAACAAAACTTTTCTTTGTTACAAGTATACGTTAAAAAAAAAAAAAAAAAAAATTTTATGTTTTTTGTCCTGAAATCACAATTCTGCAAGACCGGCATTATGGACGAATAAATAAAACGTTGATTGTGTATAGTGAATCGATATTTAAAGATTTAGGACAATGGGAGACATCAAATAAATTTGAAAGTTTGTTGAAAGTTTAAATGGTACACAACGTAAATGCAAAATAGTTTATATTTCTTTCCTTCTTTTTCACCGATATCGTTTCCAATATTAATTACATGTATGTTTAAAAAGATACCAGTCTCCATAGAAACTTAAAATATCTTGCATATTATTTAATATTTTTTGCCGATAAAACTTGAATCAATATAATTCACACTTCGAGAATTGAGAAATTCATGCGCGCTTTGAAACCTTACCGCTCATGAGTATACCATACCAGATCAGGCTAAAAAGAAGTTCTGAACCTGAACAGGTTTTACATTTTCCCCCTCTCATCTAAATCGTATTAACTCAGTCCCTCACCGCGTGGGTTCGAATCCCGGCAGGGTCATTCGGATTTTCATGTGAGGAAGCCTTCCAGCTGGCTTGCGGTAGGTCGGTGGTTCTACCCGGATGCCTCCGTGCATTCGGGGTCTTCCTCCACCTGTAATTAGCTGGACGTCGCTATATGACTGAAATACAGTCGCAGCGACGGTAAACTCCAATAGTCAAGTCAAGTCTAAATCGTATTAATACACTAAATAACAAATTACTGACAAAAAGTAATCGACAAAAATATAGATTGATAGATATTTTACTTGACAAGAGTCCAACAATTATTATCTCTACAGATATAATAATGATATTACCATCGTGATACAAAGTACGAGAATACTTTTTTTTAATTTTGTTTAGAACAACTCCCGCAAAATTTCAATATCACATGTGAGCCCACATTCTAAGGCAACATTCGAAGATGCAGATGCAACGTTGATGATTAAACAGGGTAATGCTCTGGAGTTTCTAAAATGCACTCTTCATTTTCAAATATACCCAGTGCGCATTATTTAGGTTACCTACAGCTTGAAAATATAGTGTATCATATAGACGCATCAATTTCTCTGCTTGCTTCGATCTGCCGGAGAAAAATATGCAAAGACAGCTTAGTATTGCAGATTGATAAGCAGCAGTATCACGCATCCATTGTGCCTTTATGAATACGACAAAGAGACTAGAAGCTCTGGAAAATAAGACCCGTTAAAGAGCTACGTCAAAAACAAAAGAAGAGCAGGTTGAAAACCGTTAAACATATGCATTGTAAACTAACTACAAAAGGAGACACTGTAAAGATACACAACTGCGTTAGAAGTTGCGGACCAAATTTTCCGTAGTGACTTACATTAAACCATTAAAAAAAATAGAAGACTCTTGGAAATTTAATTAAGAATCATGGTATGTTCTCGTTTACATAAAAGTTGTGAAAGTAGAGCAGGCAATCATACATAACGCTAAGTAACACTTACGTATCCGATTACGGATCCGAAGGTTGTGGGTTCGATCCCCGTTGGAAGCAAGAACTCTTCATGACCTTCCCGGGCGCAAAGTACTGGTCCAACCCAGGAACCGCCGAGAGGGATCAGTATAAGTTGTAAGATCTTGTTTCCCAATCGACGTAAAAGAAATAAGTTTAAACCGAACTAGTAACACTTAGCTACATAGGCGCGAAAATCATCATTTCGTAAATCAGGAACGGTAGAATGTGTTTCTACCTATTTCAAGACTTTAAGAATTACTTATAGCGTTGAATAATGTGGATGGAATTTACATTTACCATTAACACTCCAAAGATTATTTGTATCAAATATAAAGCAACGTTGGCGTTCGTCACTGTGCTATAATAATCATTGTGCATTAGCCGCTGGCGCCCCGTTTTGTTGTTGTCAATGCACATATTTGGCTACGAGCCTGCATACTTAGATTATATAGAGGATAATTGTTGGTTTCACAGGAATATCATTTTTAATTCATCGACTGAGGAGGAAAAAAATCAATATTTCAAAATATAAATCGTTGTCTTCTCGAGAAGAATTAAAAATGATATTCCACTGCAACCAAATTTTTTTCTGTTTGTTTAATGATTTTCTGTCGCACTTTACACATTGTTACTGAGTTCATTATAAATTTCACACTGTGGGGAGCCCCAAAGTCTAGAAACAGTACCTATAAATCGTTATTCAGTCTAAAGTAACACCAAGAATTTGTGAAATCAACATTTCTTTCAAGTATTTCTTGAAGATTTTTTTCTCAAGGTAGAAATCAATTGATATGTCGTGAAAAATTACGACAGTGTCTTTTTAAAAGTAACATTTTACAAAACAGTGAAATTTGTAAAAATGGTAATATCCACTCTTTGAAACAGGGAATATAATCCAGCAAACAGCAATAAATAGTTATCTCGATATCACACGGGATTATTTCATATATAGGGTCTAGCCAACCTCACCTCTGGTGTGTGTGTGTGGGGGGGATCATTTTTCAAGGGATGAGCTGAGTTAACAATTACAATAGAGCGCCATCAGGTGGTCATGCATGTAGAATTTAAATTCTAGCCACTGGTTTCAGAGAAGAATTTGCTGATAATGTTCTTATTTTCCAAGTGATTGATGTCTTTGCTGTTAGAAGATGGACTCGAGGTAATCAGTTGTGCCAAATGAATCGTAAATCTAACAAATGGCTCCAAAGATTTTTTTTTTAAATATTGCCTTAAAAATCAGATTTGCTTACAGGGGTGTTATTTTTCAATTATTAATGTCTTTGCTGTTTGGAACATCTTTTGTGCCAAAGAAATCTTAATTCTAACCACTGGGCTTTAGGGATGACTATCGTTTTAAATCAAAATTATTTTGACTGATAAATAGCGACTGGAGTTCTGCATAAATCACCTTCATTTGAGTACATTTATAGAGGACTACCAAAGGGAACATGCATACTAAATTCCAGCGGTTTCAGGCTTATCATTTAAAGACAATTGTTGACTACCCTACTGATGATCACGATAGTTCACAATACGTTCCCTATTTCAAATACAAAATGTTAACATAAGCTATGTTTAGCCTATGAGTACGTCTCATGCAGGTGCATTTATTTTTACGTCGATTTATAAACACGTTCTTACAACTTTTATAAATCTCTTTCAACCGTTCCTAGACGGACTAATTAATACTTTGTACCCTAGGAAGTCCACGAAAAATGATCGCCTCAAAAGGGGATTCGAACCCACAAGTTAATTTTGTAATTAAACTTAATTTTGTGTCTTTTTTCATCCACAGAATGCGATTTGAAATACAAATTGTGTTGATGCTAGTGATCTTGGGTCCGATCCTCTCAGAGGGGCGAACCCCAATGGTGGAGGGAGGTAAGTTATCTACATCTTGTGCGAGCGTGTGTGATGTTATCGATTGGTACACATGTAAATATTCACAAATAAAAATAAGTTAAAAATGCTTGCTTAAATGATTATCATTAATGTTACATTTTGGATCTGATTACACCAACATGAGAGCTTTTAATCAATGTTTTTTCTTTCTTCTATTGAATATATATTTCAGAATTTTCAGAATTCGACAGGGTCGTGCGGCAGGTCGAGGAAACCAAAGATTCCAATGAATTCATTGTTATAACGGAAAATCCTAACGAAGGGAAGGACAGTCAGTATACGTTTCACAGTAACAATGCTCACTTTTATTTTGAAGCTACCGGTAAATTTAAACGCTAAACCCAGAAACTGGGGAATAAAAGTACATGAAAGTCAGTTGAGGAAAAAACAAATAAGCTTGAATTTAAACTGCTTTTAAAATGATATTCACGATTTCTCTTTGTTAAGAAAATTCAAAGGACTGACAATTCAAATGTTGCGCTGCAGTTATCGTTCTCTTATCTTCTATGATAAAATGAATATCATACGTGGCCTAGAAGTTATCAGATACCCTTAAAATGTGTCGATTTTTTAAGTAACAATAGAGGACATGCGTATTTTGAATCGTGTTGGGTTTTATTTTTTTAAATATTTTCATTTCTTTATTTTTACAAAAATTAATACAGTCAGGGTCTCTTAATACTGTATATATAGAGACTCTGATACAAGTAATTGATTCATGCAAGATTTATTAAAAATGCCACATGCCTAAACAGGATCCAGCTCGTCACGCAAGCATATGTATCTATTGCTGTATATCGGTGGTACGAGCAAACAGGAGCACGTATAGGGCATTTGGATATCCACACAGCCACTGTTATTAAATAAATATCAATCAGATCTATAAGATTTGGAACAGTAAATTTTCAGCTCGAGGTAAAAATTGTTCCATATCTGTTAGGCAAACGCACGACATCTGCAATATATATCTTTTATCATCTTATTTAGAACTATTTCTTTAAACGGCGTAGTAATTTACTACAAACTTTATTTAATTGGCCAGAAAGTTCATGTTATGCAACGAAAAGTTTACCCCTAAAACGGCGGGAAAATCATATCCCGTCATGATAGTTACTCCATGTAACTCTGTATATATAGAGAGATCCTGATTAGGCGTAATAAAAAAATTACTTGTTTCCACCAACCCGATCGGCCCTATTTTTTTTTTTTACCGAGTCTTAACTTTTTTTCCTTATTATTTGGGTTACCACGGTTGCAAACGCTTTTTTTTGTCGTCACATCAAAGGACCCTGATATCCAGTCTAAAGACCTTTCTAAAAAAGAATCCACCTCTCACTTTACACGGGGGGTGGGGCGGGGAGAGACCGAATATCAGCAGGGTCAAACCCTG
>CM037785.1:7128470-7178470 GCA_021229015.1 Solen grandis
TTATTTGGGACCTTTGGTCACATCGCCTAAAATATAAAAAGTATTACCCACCCAATTTTTTTTTTTGGAGATGTTAGTGGAAACAAGCATCTCTTTAAACCGCTATATCTGTTTTCAGAATCGCTTAATACAGATTCAAATTCTTGAAAATTAAAATTGAAAATTAATATTATTCTGTATAAAAATTTCAAGTGATCTATAAATTCTACTATTGCACCACTAACATAAGCGAGGAGCGAGTTTAATATGGGGTATGAATTATGAATATGTAATGTAAGACAAGAGTTAAACTATGTAAATACACATGCTCTTAAATGATAAATTCAATAACGACTCGATCGTATGTAGGGACATACAATTATATCTAAAATTCCAAGGAAAAACAAAATTGTCTGACTTTAGGATATTTTAAATGGCGGGAAAATAATTTTGACTTTATTTTCTATATCACACTGCTGTATTCTGAAGAAAAAAAATGTTTTGTCTGTCGCATATATATCTGTGATGTTGCAGCGAAACCAGAGCCAGTGCGTCGGTCCATATCTGAACTAAACCAGCATACCAGGAGGAGGCGTGCTATTCCCACCAACTGTGAGATCGTGGAAGTGTTGGCTATTGTTGATTACTCTGTCTATGCTTTGTGAGTTTGTATGTGTGTTTATTAATTGGGTTTAACATCACACCGACAGTTTTTCAGTCATTTGGAGGCGATGTCTACTTGAGACAGATATAGTGATGCCACACTGCAGTATCACGCCATAAACATGTGGCATGATACCACACCCAGTCACATTAACCTGACACCGGGTCAACTAGTCCTGGAACTGCCCTTATATGCTGAGCGCAAAGCAAGGAAGCTATACCAGTACCATTTTTACGACTTTGGTATGTTGCGGCCGGGGATCGAACCCACGACCTCCCAATTCTGGGGCTTTGTGAGTAGTCACTCCTAGATTGTATTAAAGGCCACACACACACACACACACACACACACACACACACATGTAAGCAGTACAAGCATATATAAAGACAAAACAAATGGATAGATGTTTTTATATTTGAATTTATTTTTCCTAAGAAAACAAGCATACATTAACTTACACTTTAATTCATTTTGAAGCGTATGTTAATGCTGTTGTCTTTTTTTCTGTATAGTTGGTTAACCCTGAGTAATAGCAGTACCACCACAGCGACGGCAAATTTGAAGGAATACTACAGAAATGTGTTTGCCGACGTAAGATAATATCATATGTCTCCTCTGCATCTATCCTTCTAAGCTGTTAAATCATGTATGTTGCCTCCTGTCACGTTACTTTGTACCCCCTTGTATATTCCCTGGATATTTTCAAATGGGGAACAAATGACCCCTTGATATATAGATAAAGAGACAAACTTTGAAATATTTAGGAGTCAAAATGTGCAATTTCGTGTGCCAGGGATCCCCTCCCCCGAACTTCGGTTTCTAACGTTTGGCTAAAACTTTGAGCACTAATGTAGTGTTGCAGGTGACTAAAATCCTTTTTGGAGTTATTGAATATTTCTAATCAAATTGACAACTTTAAAAGCAATAAACCATATTGTGATTAGGGAAGAAAGAATTAGTAGGAAAAATTACCCAGACTAATCAAAGGTACCAGGTACGATGTTTTGACTGTAAAATTGTTCAATTTATTTTTTAAGAAAATGTGTTTTAACACTCCTAAAGTATAATTTATTTGTATCTTAAAATAAATTTTATATTATTAGGTATATAAGTTTTTATTCATCCCATTATGAATGAAGACAGATGTAGTGCACTTCATTGCAATAATGTTTACTCCAATGGTTGCTGTGAAGGGATGATTTACGCTATATACGTTTTAAATTCCCCGTTACTATAATATCCCCCATTAGTTCCTTCTTTTTTTTTTAATACTCTCTTTCTCTCTCTCTATCTCTCTCACACACAAATGTTAACGAAAGCAAAAAAAAAAAAAAAAAAATAAATAAAAAAAAAAAAATAAATAAATAAAGAAAGAAAGAAAGATTGATTTTTTTTTTTTTTTTTTTTTACTTTTACTTTTACTTTAGATCACATATTCCTCATAGACAATTATTGATTGAAAAACAGGGTTTTATTTTTTATGCCCAATTTGACTGCTACAATTGGTATGATGATGTTGTTGTCGTTGATGATGATAATGATGATGATGATGATGACTACATGGCCTTAAGGCCCGGATCCAGAATTTTCCCACTGGGGAGGCCAAAGTCTGAATGTGATGTGAGTGCTAGCGAGGTCCGGGGGCATGCTCCCCCGGAAAAATTTTTTTAGTGTGACGGAGATGCATTCTAAAGGGTATCTGGGGGTAAAAGAAAAGGTTTTTTTTGTTTTTTGTTTGAAACTTGAAGACCATGGATCTAATGCCTAGGTCCCACTGGAGAAAAATCATCGGCGATGTGGAAATACACAAATTTTCTCCCGATGGCATCAGATATTTGAGCCAAAAGACGGAGCAGCCCCATGAGAAGCTTCGGGATTGGTCCGTTGAAACTTTCACTGATGTTTCGGTTATGGTTCAATGTCCTTTTATTATCGGGGATGGCTCCCGATGCTCGTGATTTTTTTTCCGATGATCGGGGAAGGTGCCCCAGAGCTTCACCGAATTTGAAACATCATCAGGGGAATATCCCCGTAGATTAGGGGATGTATCGTTGTATCGAACCATCCTAGATGCCTCGGGGAAGATTATGGAGATTATGAGTATTTGGTGATGGACAAAATCAAGGGTAGACTTTCGGGGGTTTATGAGGATGCCCCCAGCAATGTCCCATGGCCTTTTTGACCGTCTCAGTCTAAAGTTGGCCAAAAAAAAAAAAAAAAAATAATAATAAAAAAAAAAAAATCCAGAGTGCGCTTGCCGATTTGTTTTTGCGAATATTCTGAGATTCTATCACAAGATCTGGAATGTATCATAGAAAGGTCGCCGAACCTTTGAGACATCACCGAATCCTAGGGGGTTCCACGGAGGAAAAAATATTTCGCGGAAGCTCCGTGAATGCTTTCCAGGAGCTTCGTGGAAGCTATGGGTATGTTTCCCCGGCCTGTTTTCCCCGATAAAACTTCGAGAACATATTAGGAAAAAATTCATTGCAAGCAATGAAGTTCTCCCGAGGTATCCCGATGACTCCACATGGCTCGCAACGTTTACGAAGCTTCAATGGGACACAGGGGAACCTGTTCCTGACGCCTCCCGAGGCTCATCAATTTCCATCGGGAGTACATCCCCTAGGCAAAAAATGTCAAGTGGGACTGAGCCTTGAGCGATATAATCTTATATTTTACCTTCGCAAACCCATGTTTTTGAATAACTACTGTGCAATAGTATTTGACTACAGTTTAGACTCAACATTGTAAAAGTCTGTTTTTATTAAATCTGAGGAAAAAAAATCACTTTAAACATATTTTGTCAAATATGTTGAAGGGAATACCGGGTATATTCTGTATTAGGTTTGAACTTGGTAATCTTGACTGTCTAATTGTCGATCTGGAAGCAGCTTTCACTCAGACTTCCCAGATAAAAAAAAATCAGGCGCACGATTTAGGGTCGGCGGTTGAAGAAGGTTTGGGCCTCTTCTGCGTGTCGATTTTTGTACATTCTTTTTTCTTCTAATTATTAAATCGGTGACAAAACAAACAATATTCAGTAATAAAAGATGCTGATATTTAATATAAAATCTTTAATATCCGTTTTACTTCGCACATGAACTGTGTTTTCTGTGCATTAGTATTTCGTATTCATCGACTTATCAGTAACATTGCTCAATGACTGTACCTGGATTTGATTTGATTAGTGATCGTGCATAATCTACATATATTTGTCCCAAAAATGGATTGTCAAAAATATGGCAGATTGAGATTTTCATTTTTTTTTCATTTCATATTCATGTTTTTTTTTATAAATTAAAATACACCCACGATTCTATATTTAGAGACCATGAATACACATACATATAGATTATTATATACGTAAATATTAAAAAGTGAACATGATGATATATCGGCCTACTGTTTGTATTTATTCCTTTCAGGAAACATATTTAGAGGAGTTAGTTTTATAAAAATAATACTTAAAAAGTTATGTAAAAATTGTAAAACTGATGACATTTAGAAACACAATCCATTTCTGATTAAGTTTAATTTGCATGGCTAGCGATAGGTATGCATCTATCTATAGTTTGCTACAGCAAAATAAAATAAATAGATATATAAAATATTCGAACTTTTGGTAATTGTCTATTTTTCCAAATTGTTAGATCGCTCGGCAGACGACATGTAATTTTCTCTCAATCAGTGAACGTGTCCTCAGTACCCTAAACACGTGCTTATCACACAGTCATGGACGACTGCCGATTCGAATTACCTATACATTAACAGCAGAAGGCCATAAAACAATAGGAGTCTGGCTGGTCAGGTGGTTATGCGGGTGGTTCAGTACGGGAGCCCACGGTGCGGATTACCTCTAGACAACACTGCTATGATGTAATCAATGGATTTTATAGCCTAGAAAAAAAGTATGACCAGAGCAGCTAGGGGATCCGGGCCTGGTCTAGTGGTTATGGTTTTGTAGACATTAGGCTGTTAACATTTATATTAAAAAAGGTACTGGTTTAACTGATTGTAATCTTTAACCCTTTCCCTCATAGAGGACACCATGAAAAGACCTATGCAAACAGCATAAAACCAGATCAGCTCTGTAACTCGCAGGCTGATCAGGTTTTATGCTGTTCCCTGCTCCTCAGTGGTCTGGTAAAGAGGATTTTGTAATTAAATTTGGTAAGGTTTAACTGTGGTTTTCTGCAGATCAGGCTTTATGTCATACCTATTGAGTGCGTCAAAATGAGTCTATATGAGGGAAAGGGTTAATTGCTGAGATAGCTCAGTCTTTGCTTATAAATATACAGTATCTCTAATTATTGACTATTTTTCAATAGGTTGATCGATATTATTGCAATTTTGCTGCTGTGGGAGCATGCGACAGATGTATCAGGGTATACTTGTCAGATGTTGTAATCCAGACGGTAAGTGAAATCCATATCAACAGTTTTAACCGTTTACCTCATGAATATTCATGTACAAATTTATGACTTGATGAATATCAATTGACTGAACCTTAAATAATACATATGTGACAATGATTGTACAAACAGATGAAATCCTGGTCGCATAGATCTGAGTTTGCTCTGTTTGCAAAAGTGCCAAATGAGTTTATATGAGGTAAAGACTGAAAATATCCATTGCAATGAGAAGATATTATAAGTGGACTGTTCCTACCTATGAAACCGGTTGGGGACAGTCAGTCCGTCCGTCCGTCATTCCATCAGTCATTCCGGTGTAATGAAGTAAAGTGACCCCCATAGAAAAAAGACCCCCGGTCATTATTCTTCAGAAAAAAGGACACCCGGTCATAGTACTATCACTGAGATATCACATCTCTGGTACTATGACCCACACGATCATACTATTATGACCCCCCTACGTGAAGAAACATGACCCTCACGAAGAATTGTGATCCCAATAGAATAACGACCCTCGGTCATTATTTTTCAGGAAAAATGACCCCCGGTCATACTGAAATTATATTATGACGGGTGGAACGAAGTTAAGTGACTCCCATTGAATGACGACCCCGGTCATTATTTTTCAGAAAAAGTTACCCCTTTCTATAAAATACTGACACCTGTTAAAAAAATAATGACCTGTCCCTCGGGTGAGATCTGTTCAATTGTTATACATTATATTTCTTCATGTAGTTAATATAACTTCTAATACTTAGTACTGTTTCTTCTTCTACTGTTGTCCCAACAGTAGTACTTCCTATATCGTATGAAAAAAAATCGACAAAGAAAGACCTTACTTATAATACTGTGTTTACTTTAGCATATAAATTGTTAAAATCATGTGAAGAGTGTTTTTACTCTTGAGATGGCTGATATTATACAAAATGACTTTATGAGAAGTTGAGCAAGCTCTTATATAGTATACCACGGGCGCAGTAAACGATTACAAGCGACTTTTCTCAGTTATGGATACTTCTGGTTAGTCACTAAATTCAAATTCCACTTTAAGGTACATCATTTCATAAAATAGTCACTTAAATTTGGTTCACTTTAGAAAAAGGAAAAAGGAAGACCCGAATGCACAGAGGCATCCGGGTAGAACCACCGACCTACCGCAAGCCAGCTGGAAGGCTTCCTCACATGAAAATCCGAATGACCCTGCCGGGATTCGAACCCACGCGGTGAGGGGCTAAGTTCGTTTTAACAAGATGAATGAAATTCTAAAGAAATAAATAGATTTATGGAAATTAAATAATTAATTAACTTCCAGTGTCTTCTTTTATCTACAGACTAGGAAATTTTGTAAGAAAGAAAAATGACTGATCATCTCCTAATCGGTAATAGAGCCCTTGACCTTGACCATAATGGCAACTCGCTCACAATCAAACATAATGTCGTATGGTGGCACTTAGGTGATATTCATGTTTTTTTTTTCTTTTCTTTTTTTCCTCAATCATACATGGATCACTATCCTCTAAAAATACTGACAGGAGGTCGTGACTCTATGTCACTTTACATCGTTAAAACGATCCGATCTGAGTACTATTAAAGAGGGCCACTAAAATTTAAAAAAATAAGGAAGGAGAGGAGATTTAGCACAGGAAAATATTATTTATATATTTCATTTGTTAATATAAATGCTTATAGATAATTATAGACTGAAGACTCTTTGTTGACTTTTATATAGATCGCGGCATTTACTTGATTGATGCTATTGCTATTGCACTGGCATAAAAATGTAACATTACATCTTTTGTTTGTTAGGTTGTTTGCTGTTTAGCGTTATGCCGACAGTATTTCAGTAATTAAGAGACATGTCTTCTTGACAGAGATATATCATTGAGTGGTCATTATTTAAGGGGGGGGGGGTATTTTATAGAAAGGAGGTTATTTTTTTTCTGAAGAATAATGACCCGGGTCAATATATGATACATGTATATATCATCGAAGGGGTCATCTTTTTTTAAGTATACTGACCGGGGTCAATATTTTATACATAATTATAATGTAGTGGCGGTCACAATTTCTGAAGAACAATGACCCAGGTCAGTATCTGATACAAGACGAGCAATCTAGTGCTATTGTTTACACATCCCTACAGTATTGAAGGCCATTCTACACTGTTTACATAGCGAAGAAAAAGTTCATTGTTTCGTATGCCATTTAGAATTCAATTAATTAATATTCGAAAGTAATGAATGTGCACGGATATCCACATCTAAGTTTTAATCCATTTGTTTATAATTATTGCAGATTGGTTACCTGATAAATTAAAAGTAGCTGGAAAAGAGATTGAAAAACAATTACATGCTAGTTTCTGATGAATTCATGCATCTATCATTTTTTTGCCCAAGGTTGGCGGAAGTGGGCATACAGGAACTTTTAACAGAAGATTGTTTTGGCGAGCATATAATGTGGGCATTTTGGCAAATTGCCAATGCCCTAGTGCGGAGAGTTAGACTCCAAAAAATGAAAAGTGTCATTTTCTCCAAGGTCATCCCGCTATTTATCCCCCCACCCTGGGTAAAAACATGGATAGGTGCATTAAACACACAACATAATCAAAGTTACAATACTGTATGAGCAAACCTCGGTCTGCCCTGTTTCCCAATGCATCAAATGTGTCTATATGTGGTAAAGCTATACATGTACTCATATTCTAAGCTATATATAGGTCAATCAGCTTTGTTTGATTCTTTCAAGATGTCAGTTGAAGTTTGGAACATTCTTGTTTGGTAGGCCTAGAAAATTGATATATATCTGAATACTGGTTGTAAGATAAGTTTAAAAGATATATATCTGACTGGACTTGTTTTGAGTACTTAATATCTAAAAATATAAAATGTGAATTGCTTTAACACTTGAACGTATATATACACCAAAGTTTGTTATAATCTATTCTTTATTTCCTTGTTGTTACTTTCCACTTGGAGTGGATCCAGTTACTTTGGTGGCCAAGTGGTTTGGGTGGATGCCGTAGAATGTGGAGGTCATGGGTTCAATTTACTGGAAGGACATAGCAATACTGTTTATAATAGTGCTAGTATATCTCCTTTGCTTGGCACTCAGTATATGCCAGTAGTTCAAGGTCTATTGCCAGAATAATGTGAATATATGTGGTATCAGGCCACTTGTCAGTGGTGTGATTAAGTTCATAACTCTATATCTGTTTAAATAAAAAAAAAAATAGCTTACCTTTCCTAGGTGAAGAAGTTGATTACTAGAATCTGATTTTTAGCTCACCTGAGCACAGCTCAGGGTGAGCTTTTGGGATACTTGATTGTCCGTCGTCCGTCGTCAGTCGTCCGTCAACAATTTTGATGTTTACACACTAGAGGCTACAATTTTAATCCAATCTTCCTCAAACTTGGTCAGAATGTTTGTCTTGATGATATCTCGAACCAGTTCGAAAATGGGCCGGGCCGGACCGAAAAGTAGGTCAATAGGTCAAATCTTAGAAAAATCTTGTTTACACACTAAAGGCCACAGTTTTGATGCAATCTTCCTCAAACTTGGTCAGATTGTTTGTCATGATGATATCTCGAACCAGTTTGAAAATGGGTGGGGCTGGACAGAAATGTAGGTCAGTAGGTCAAATCTTAGAAAAATCTTGTTCATACTCTGAGGGCAACATTTTTGGTCCAATCATCCTCAAACTTTGGCAGAATGTTTGTCATGATGATATCTTTTGTGGATGGGGTCAGAAAATTCCTGAACATTGTTTCACCTCATCATCTTAATTCTAAAGCAATCTGTTTTGTACAAGCAATGAATGATACTTTTCTCAGGTGAGCGATCTAGGGCCATCTTGGCCCTCTTGTTTAAGTTAAGTTTTTTTAGGTAAGTTATTGGTAGCTTACTTTTCATTGAGAAGAAGTCAATTACTTGTAATTCACTTTTCATGCAGAAGTAGCCAATTAATTTTTTTTTAAAGAAGTAGTCAGATATGAGTAAGTTTTTTTCCCTATTTGTGAGAATAACTGTCTGTCCAGATTTGATCCCTAACACAGACTATTCAATATTATGATATATAAATATTTAATTATAACTGCATCAATTGATATCATTTAATTTTATTGCACAAATATATAAATATATGTTTATGTGGACATTGTAATGGTTTTATGATATATTGGACAGACCGTAGATCCAATCAAAACACTGTAACCTTGTGTTTCAGAGTGATTCTACCAGCTGGTCCGTAAACGGCCGTGTTTATTCTTACGGTAAAACCTTTCTAAATGGAAATGTAGGCATCGCTTATTGTGGAACCTTACAGAACAGTCTTAGAGGGACATACAGCTTTGATATTGCTGTCTGCCTTACAAGGTAGTGTAAAACTTTGTGTCTGGTGGAAAGTTATGTTCATTTAAAGTTGAATAAGAAATTAAAGATAAAATATACACAGCCAAAAAAGTACCCACTTTTCAAATCTTAAGATCTCTTTTAGTGTTATGTTAACCCTTTCCCTCATAGAGGAAACCATGAAAAGACCTATGCGAACAGCATAAAACCAGATCAGCCTGCGAGTAACTCGCAGGCTGATCAGGTTTTATGCTGTTCGCTGCTCCTCAGTGGTCTGGAAATGAGAATTTTGTAATTAAATTTGGTAAGGTTTAACTGTGGTTTTCTGCAGATCAGGCTTTATGTGGTACCTATTGAGTGCGTCAAAATGAGTCTATATGAGGGAAAGGGTTAACACAGATATAACTTATTAACAATGTAAGTACCTGTTGATCAAAGTTTAATCAGTAGTTAACCATGTCCTTAGTGGTTTTGCATGTTCGCCTTGTGCAGCGCAGTTCCATATCCAGTGGTTGTATCTAACTGCACCGATTGACCAGAAATAAATCACAATTTGAATAAAATCATGCAAAATCAAATCAACCTAAAATGCCAAGATTGAATAACGATTACAAAACCAAGCTACCAGGATGCTAAATGCAGGTATGATAATAAATGCTGTATGACAGATTTTTTTTTTTAATCAAGATATAACAAATAGAATATATGCTTATTCCAAGCATATGGATAGAAATGTATGATGTGTAGATCTGCTTCCTTTTTTGGCTGAGTATTGAATTAAATTACATTTTAATCACTAACACATCTAGGTCAATTCTACCATCAACTCTTAGCGCTAAGTAAAACTTAAAACTTAAGGGCAAATTTCATAAATTTCATAAATCTTGTTTATCTAATAAAAATACCCAAGTGTTTCATTTCTTATCAGTTATTGTTAGTTATTAAGGTAATAATTCATTTCAACTTAGTTGTCACCGGCGTACTTGAATATTTCATAAAATAATAAAGTTGGAATGTGTATCTACCTAGTTTAAGAATTTAAGTATTACTTAGTGCTAAGTATTGTTGTGGAATTCGAGCCAGAAAACAAAGTACATTCATACATGCAACCAGTGGTTTTCACTTTATATGATATTATATTCTGTAGGGTTTGTTTTAGTCATTTATATGTTCTGGGCATAATGGCCAATGGCGGATTCAGGGGGCGCACATGGTGCACACCCCTTCAAAAATCCCCCCCCCCCCAACTCACAAGAATGCACTATTTCACAGTTGTAAATTTAAAAAAAATGCGTTCTCCTGGATCCCCAGGCCATCTGGAACTATACACCCTTCTCACAGCTCGGGCTAAGTGGCAAGCCACTTGCATTGTCACTGCCTACCTTATTTTTAATATAGCCTACCCCTCCCCCTCATAACCTAAATTCCAGGATCTGGCTCTGGTGTCACACTAATTAAGGAAGTCACTTATTAATGTAGAGGAGTGCACCTTTGCAGTGTTTATTGATGTATTCAAATCAACTTAAAGACTATGCGATTAAGACACTGGAAAATAGAAAGTCAATGGTTGACTTGGTTTACATACACACACAAAAAAATATGTCAGTTTTGTTTGTGACACAAGATTTAAATTTTCACTACATTAACTTAAGGAGGCGAATTGCGGTGATCAAACAAAAGCCTCTGTTTCTAAGTACTATAGTTTATCAAAACCACTTTCTGAATGTCAAGGTCATGACCTATACAATGTTGTCTGCTGAAGGTTATAAGTCATTAAGAATAGTGAAACTAACAAATTCATGTGTTGTTTTGTGTGAATACAACAACAATTATCATCATGCCATAGATTAGTCATTTAATGGGGGAAATAGCATGAAAAAGAGGTAGTTACCTATTTCTAATGTGTTTCCCATGCTTTGTACAAGATTTGTTCTGTATATTTTATAATGGAGAACATGGGTTGCTGGTGCTTGTCCTTTCCTAAAGGTCATAAGGCCACCTGGGATGTTTGCGCCTGTTTGTTTTCAAATTGCGACAGTATTTAATGTAATAATAAAATAATAAGTATCATATGGTGGAAGAATAACTGAATATGACAAAAGTATTAGAATCAGGAATTATATCTGGTAAATAGTACCTGTACCTGAATATGATGATGTATATTAAAAAATATGCGGACCTACAAACCCTTTTTTGCTGTGCCAACACATATTTTATGCCCCCGGATCGATAGATTGGGACATATTGTTTTTTGTCTGTCTGTTTGTTTGTCTGTCACAAAATTTAACATTGACCATAACACAGAAGCTATACATGAGTTGCATGCAAATTGTTAAGCTCTACTGGCCAGGTGACCTTGACCTTAACCCCCAAGGGTCCTCCTGTATGGCGTTCATTCGAACTTGTTTTTGTCCTTTCTTTGATAGTTTAGTTTAAACATATTTTATTGTCAAAATGTTTACAAGTACACACATATCATTAACATGGTTATATACAAATGACAAATGGGTCTAGCCACAAGTTCTCTCAACTTAGGTTAAGGCCATTCCCATTCTTTGATACTAGTAGATGGTTATGTAATAATATGTTTATGTGTTTCAGAATTGACATAGGGAAACCAAGTGGCAGTAACTTAATGGCCTATCATAGAGGTATGGTATGGTTTTCATTGTTTATTCTTTTGTTTCATAGTTTCATCTTTCTTTCTGTAGCTTTTTACTATATATCTGATTCAGATTTGCAAAGATTTAAAATCAAATAAATAAAGTTTTTCTTCTGTAAAAAGTAATCTTCCCTCCCATTCTTAGCTCAGGTGAAAAAAAAGTTGTTTGTTTCCATTAACATCTCCAAAAATAGGGTCTGTAGATAGGCTTAACTTTTTTTCTTTTTTTTTTACTTTTAACATTTTTTCCATTTTTACCTTATTTTTTAGAGGAACTGTTGAAAAACAGCTTTTTGCAACTACAAAAAAAAGTTTAGGGTACAAAAGAATTAGGTCAATCGGGTTAGTGGAAACAAGTAACTTTTTTTATTAGACCTCACCAGAGCACAACAGGTGCAAGGTGAGCTATGCTGATATCATCACGGGTCTGATGTCTTTTGTCACCTGTAGTTGTCATGCTTCACTATATGTAACATGCATGTGTTTGTATTGTAGGATTGGGATATTCAAGCACAGTATGTAACTTGCCACAATACGGGGCAGCTATTGTGGAGGCCTTAGGGGACAATGAGGCACACGTTATAGCACATAACATAGGACATTCGTAAGTGTTTATACCACTAACACATTATAAATAAAAAGTTAGACTGTCCATCCCATAAACTTGAAGTCGAAGCTTTGATGCCTGGAATATCTCTCCTGTGTCCTGGAAAGGTTGGCCAGTGTCAGGATAATGTGACTGGGTGAAGTATCATGTTAGTTGTCTTATACAGTAACGTTGTGATACTGCTTAAACCCTAGGTGACCTTTCAATGTTTAATTTCCATACAATCTGACAAAGTCATCTCCTCTATATACGGGGGCCTCCGTGGCTGAGAGGGTAAAGTTGCTGACTTTAATACTCACTCAGCCCCTCACCGTGTGGGTTCGAATCTCGGCAGGGTCATTCGGATTTTCATGTGAGGAAGCCTTCCAGCTGGCTTGTGGTAGGTCGGTGGTTCTACCCGGATGCCTCTGTGCATTCGGGGTCTTCCTCCACCTGTAATTAGCTGGATGTCGCTATATGACTGAAATACTGTTGAAGCGACGGTAAACTCAAATAGTCAAGTCAAGTCAAATCAAGTCCTCAATATACGCTAAGCTACATATGTAGTGGTAGGAAGATCATATACTTTAGTCAGATTGATTTCCATAGATACGCAATTTGGCAATTTTTAATGTCATGACATGGAGCTAAAAATAGAACGAATGAATTCAAGGGAGGTAATTTAGCAATATATGTAGTCTGTTGTTGATGTCAACATTGTATAAATAGTAATTATGACAATACATGCTATCCCCCTTCAGGGCCAATCAGGGGATGTGATATTTATATCATGATAATCAAAAGCATACTTTTGAATTTTTGTTTTATTTTCTGTCTGTAAGATTGATTTTTGGTATTGAGATTTCACATTAAGGTTTTCCCATCCTTATAGCCAAAAATTCCACCAGAACATAAAAATATAACTTGACAATATTAGCTTAAATATGTCAAACTATACAAACCCAAAGAACATATTGACAAGATTACATAGTGATAAAAGTTCTTTTAATTGCCTCCCCCTAATTTTTCTCCTATGAAAAATATGAGTTATCTCCCCAGGAAAAAAAAAACAGTGATTTATATCTCCATTTTTTTTTTCATTTGGATTTCTTTATGAAATTTGAAACAGAATCATAAAATGTGGCTTTCTACCATGAGTTTTTCTCAAAGATTCAATTATTTTTTTTTTTCACAATTAAGGAATATATTTCTTATAGGCTCCAATTTTAACTTTAATATAGATTACCTCCCACAAATCTGACAAAATTTGAAAAAGTCTCGGTGAAACATTTTTATTTTAGATGTTTTTAAGGAGACAACAGTTTGTAGAAATATTACCATCCAATGGTTAGGTATGAAACATGATAATTATGGTGGGAATCCTCTCTTTCAGACTGGGATCATCCAATGACGGTGCACAGGGGTGTTCCGAGGAGCCAGGATTTATCATGGCAGATCGTCAGGACAGGGGCTCTCACCCCCAGTTCTACCACAATGCTTATTGGCACTCCAGCTGTAGTGCAACTAATATCTGCAACTACATCAGCAAGTTGGTGTCCCGCTTGTTCATAATCAGTAGTCTGCTTTTTTGTCACTTGTAAATTTAAATTAGAAAACTCTCAAAACTGTTCAACAACCAGTAAATTACCACCGGGAACAGTTTTGTTGGTTTGTTATAATTATCTGTAATCATGTAGTTTACAAGGGTCTTATAAAAAAAATAACAGACTTAACCAACAATATGAATTACTAATGTATTACGATTTGCAATCCTTGTTGAATTTGTTCATGCACTCTTTCTTAGATATATTTGATAATTGAGGTGCAAGGAGCATTTCAGTCACCACAGTAATATATCGGCAGTGCAGACACAATTTTTAACCTCGCGCATAGCTTTAAACCATGACTTCATATTGACTCATTTTGACACCTACTGTTGTATTCAGAAGCACTTTAAATTTCATACCTGAAAAAATGTTTATTAAAATCACTTAGATCTAACTGAAAAGAAAAAAATATTTTTTATGTTTTCGGTCACCTGCTGTGAGCAGAGGTGACACAGAGATCCATTCTCTGTCGTCTGTCCACCCGTCTGTTCATCTGTCTGTCTGTCCCACATTTTTCCATCAAGCTTCAGCAGGTGGCACATGTTCTTATTTTTTGTATATGCAGATAAAAGAATGTTGCTTAATTCATCTTATATATAACTATCACATTTGATAATATTTTTTTTTGTATTTAAGTTTGCTCTTTTATGAATTTCAAATTGCACCTGACTCAGTCAGTCACCCAACTGCCTACGTAGCAACTCATTTTCTACAAGTGATTGGGACGCATTTGAAGCCCGGGCTCTACCAACATACAGCTTTGACCAATATTGTCAGTTTATGTATGGGGTGTCATCATCTGCCTGTTACCCGTCTGTAAGTGAGCTTTCGATTGTTGATTTATTTCATGCATTTGGGATAGACTAAGAAACATGTACATGTAATGGCCTATTAGCAATTCATTTTGTTGAGATATTTGTGGAAGCAATCTGCTAATTTATATAGAAGATCACTCACCCATTAATATTAGGTTTGAGTCTAGGCCCTGTGTTCTCGAAAAAACTTCAGTATTATCTCAGGCTCAAATTTGTGTAGATCATACTCAAATCTAGAGTTTCAAAATTGGCTAAAAATCCAGCATAATCGATGATCGGAAATAATCAGACAAGACATTTCGATCAATCATCGATTATGTAATTGATTTGTTTGTAAACCTTCACTTGTATGTAGAAAGTAGGCTTATCTTAGTTGTTGCCTATTTTCTTTTCATTACTTTACACATAATATTTTGTTATAAATTTTGGTGTTTTCTGGCCATGTTACACATCCTTTACTGAATTTAAATACTTTTGAGAAGACTTGTTTTTAGCTCACCTGAGCACGAAGTGCTCAAGGTGAGCTATTGTGATCACCTTTTGTCCGTCGTCCGTCGTCCGTCGTCCGTGCGTGCGTCCGTCCGTCATCAACAATTTGCTTTAAACAACATCTCCTCCTGAACCGCTGAAGGGATTTTGACCAAACTTCACAGGAATCATCCTTATGATGCCCTCTATCAAAGTTGTACAAATTATTCAGATTGGTTGAAAAAGTAGGTCACAGGAGCTAAAAATAGATTTTAAAAACTCAAACTTTGAAAATCTTCTCCTGCAAAACTGCAAGGCCTAGAGCTTAGATATTTGGTATGTAGCATCATCTTGTGGGCCATTACCAAGATTGTTCAAATCATAGCCCTATGGTGATAAATGCCCCCGCAACAGGGGTCACTTGTTTTACATAGAGTTACATAGGAAAATCTTAAAAAATCTTCTTCTGTGAATCCATAAGGCCCAGAGCTTAGATATTTGGTATGTAGCATCATCTAATGGTTCATTACCAAGATTGTTCAAATCATAGCCCTATGGTGATAAATGCCCCTGCACCAGGGGTCACTTGTTTTACATAGAGTTATATAGGAAAATCTTAAAAAATCTTCTTCTGTAAATCCATAAGGCCCAGAGCTTAGATATTTGGTATGTAGCATCATCTAATGGTTCATTACCAAGATTGTTCAAAGCATAGCCCTATGGTGATAAATGACCCCGCACCAGTGGTCACTTGTTTCACATAGAGTTACATAGGAAAAGACCTAGAGCTTAATCTATAGATTTGATGTGAAATATTGTCTAGTGGTCCGTACCCACATAATTCATATAGACCAATCATAAAAAAAATATTTTGCAATATTACTAGTTTGAGAGATTATGACAAGATAATGGTTAAAATTTGGCCCTTGATTGAATCACTTTTTACTTTAAATTACATACTTGATATATGTTTTATATTAAAATCGTATCTACGATTAAAAAAAAAAAAGAAAATATATTGTGTCAATTGTATATTAAAAAAAAGTTTTCTTTAAGAAAGATATGAAAGTACAGGTAATCGTATTGTTGGTAATAAAATCACATTCGGTCGTTTTAGGTTATAATATTATTAACCAATGAAAAATTAGGAAACTATTCAGCCCTCCATTTCCGATTTCAGTTTGGTAGGTATACGATTCTCTTCAGAAATTTCAACGAATTATCGAAGATCATTAATCTAATAGACCTAAAAAGCGATTGAAAAGTAGGTCAGTAGGTCAAATCTTAGAAAAATCTTGTTTACACATTAGAGGCTACAATTTTGATTCAATCTTCCTCGAACTTGGTCAGAATGTTTGTCTTGGTGATATCTTGAACCAGTTCTAAAATGGGTCAGGTTGGACCCAAAAGTAGGTCAGTAGGTCAAATCTTAGAAAAACCTTGTTTACACACTGGAGGCCACAATTTTGATTCAATCTTCCTCAAACTTGGTCAGCACAAATGTCCTCAGGTGAGCGTCTTTAGGGCCATCTTGGCCCTCTTGTTTGAAATAAAGTACATGTTGCAATAACTATTATTATACATTCAAACAACACTAACATTAAACAATAACAGTGAGTAAAGCCTGATGTATATCAGATTTTGTATTTAAAAAAAAAAAATATTTTTTAAAAACACGACCAGTTTCATGATCTGACAGATTTAAATATAAAGGCCCAAAAAGAATTAAAACTTTGTTTTCAATATACAATTTTATATAAATAGTTGAAAGGTCAAAATTAATAAATGTTACTAGGAAGATGTGTATTTTCATATTTTTCCATGAATATTGTCTTTGTTTAACCTATGTGTAATATAAAAAGTATCAGTTTGAACATCTCTGTCTTGCATTGTCTGCTGTCAACAATTTCCTTAAAATATCATAGTCAGGTGGGTCATGAGGTAAAATCCCAAGTGACCTAAAGTGTTTTTTTTTTAAATTGTACTCAGGCAAGTGATCTATGGCCACTTTGTCTCTCAATCTTGTTGCTACTTTCTAACATATTCCTATTTATATATAAGGATTTTCTTTGAAATAACTGGGAAGAATTAAACTGATGAAACTGGAATCTTGTTGTTGGTCAGGTGGGTCAACAGGTAAAGTATGCTGCTTTCTTCAATCAAATTTATCAATTTCTGCTGCAGATGTATCCAGAAAATATGTGCACACACGGCATTGCCTGTAATGTGAGTAACACGTGCAACTGTACAACACGTGTCCTGTCTGGTGCAACGTGTGGGAGTGGAAAGATCTGCTACAAGGGAAAATGCATCTCTACACCTGGTAACATTGGCTTCTTTTTATACCTCAAAAGGATTTTGGGAGCCATATAGTAATCACACTGTCCATCTTTTTCCGTACGTCTGTCTGTCACACTTCATGTCAACATGCATGAGTAGATTTAAAATTAGCCTATTAGAAATGTTTACCACATTAAGACAATGTGTCACAATTAAGACCTGGGTACGTATCTCAAAGGTCAAGGTCACAATCTGGGGTCAAATGTCAAAAAGGGAAACATTTTCACCCATCCATGCTCTAACTCTATTGTGCATGGATTGAGTTTGAAATAACTTAGCACAAATGTTTTTTTAGAAAGAAGATTTGTTACAATTAAGACTTGGGTTCGTATTTCAAAGGCTAAGGTTACAATCTGGGGTCAAATGGCAAAAAGGGAAACATTTTGTTGTGTCCTGGCTCTAACACCATCATGCATGGATGGATTTTGACTAACTCAGTACAAATGTTCTCCTAGGAGAGACCCAGGCCTGTAGCTCAAAGTTCAAGGCCAAAGTCTAGGATCAATGGTCAAAAAGGGGAACATTTTGTTTGGTTTGTGTATGGTCTCTAACTCCATCATGCATAGATGGATTTTGAAATAATTCAGCACCAATGTTCTACTAGAAATGATAATGTATCCTGCGCAAGACCCAGGTCTGTAGCTCAAAGGTCAAGGTCACAATCACAGGTAAAAGGTCTTTTTTCTGTGCCCGGGCCATGAATGTTGTTTTTACATTTAACAATTTTGAAATAACTTGGCACAAATAGGCTTCCAGATATCTGGCACATGCAAGATTCAAGTCTGTAACCTTAAAAAGTTTACAATTAGTCAAAAAGAGATTATGGTCCCGTCATTCACATGACCCAGGTTATATTGACAGAAATTTCCTTTTGGAGGCATTTGTCATGGTGACTATGACAGGTCTAGTTTCTTAATTACCGTATACACTGGCAGATTAGGCACACATTTTTTCCCCAGATAATTCAGATTTATAGAGAGGATGTGCCTTTTAAGATGATATACAGGTTTTCAGGTTTTTTCCATCACTGAGAATTGAAATTTACTGATATACAATGTTGGAAAATGGATATTTTGAAAGCCATTTAATACAATAATATGCCATAAGGTCTATACAAAGCCAACACAATACCAGGTTCTTATCAATTATTCTACAGGTAAATTGTATGATACAATGATCCCGAGAAAGTGAAACAACATAATGGAAGCCATCTTTGATACAAATAAGTTTATTTTAGTGGAACTCATGATGTACATTAGAGAAATTTGACGGATGGCAATTGTTATGTAATGTCTATTAGTTTAGAGAATAATGAAAGGTGACATTGGTCCTCAGTCTGTTATTTAGAATTTGGGGACACGGTTGAGTCATGCCATGTTACAGAATGTGTCACCTTTACCCTACCTCTCCTTAATGTAACAGTCTACTGGTCGATCTAATCTGATGTCATGTAAATAAAATTAATCACTGTATAAGTTAGCCACTGTGACGTATGCATAGCTTTCAGTCTTTAAAATGTCCGACAGCACGAATTTCAAAATATATATTTAATTGTTTGTCTATCATTTTGTATGTCTGCATTTACCCTTTATTCCATGAATGTTATGTACAAATCTATGACTTGATGAATATTAACTTACTAAACTTTAAATGGTATATGAAATGATGGACTGGAATAGACAGTGTAAAATCTGAGCTGTACTATTTACTATTGTATAAACAAATAAAGGAGGCCTTGATCAGAGAGCTCCAGAAAAATCTGCTGTGCTTTGCAATGTGTCAGAATCAGTCTATATGAGAAAAAGGATTTCAAAATACATTTTTATGAATGATAGCGCTGAGAGAACAGGGATTTTATTGTGATGATGTCGCATTCCTTCTTTTTATCAGAGTAAATTTAATACAAAAAAGGATAAATTTTTAAGCAATGACAATAAACCAAATGTTACAAACCTGCCTTAGCCTTGTGTTAATATGGTCTTTACAAGAAAAGATGCACTCACTATTTGTTGCACTGGACGGCTAACAATAAGCACTGTTTGCCACACTAACTCTCCCTATTTCTCTTGCCTAAAGTTTATAAGATTCATATCAGTATGTGTAACTAAATCTTAAGGAAGTAAATATAATTAAAACAATAAACTTTCATTATTTTACTCACATATTGTATTTTTTTTTCATTCTATATACACATGTATATAATATAGGTACATGTAAATTTATAATAATCATTATTACAAAAATATATATCTTTATTTACATATATATTCAATATTGTAATCTTTTTTTTCTCCAAAAAAGTATAAAAATCCATTATTGGCCTAGAATCAAAAAGATTTTAATCAAGATCCTTGGCCTGGAATTGAACCTGCATCCTTCTAATGTAACACACTGATATCAACTATCTGGTATCTAATATACTGAGCTATTGAGGCAGTAGCATTTAGTATGAATGTATATCTATGTAGATGTATTGGTAACTGCAGTGATGGTCAAAATATCTCTGAATGAATTGCTAATTATTCTTTTGTGCATTTACATTTCTTATTACAGTTAATAAAACATGTTATCTCCAGCATTTATAATATTAACACATTTTGATTCCATTTCAACATCCATAAATCAGTCGTTTGAAAATAACATGATAATAATCACTACTTAGTGGTAAGGCAGAAAACGAAATTTGGAACTTTGTCTCCATGCAGAAAAAGAAGGGAAATAGCCCCAAAATGTTGTCTGATGCAGAAATATGTGAGCTATCATTGAGCAATCAACCCTGTTCAAAAACCAAATAACCTATTTATTCCATTCTATTTTGTTACCACCCTTATGCACACAGTGCTACATTAAAGAATTATTAAATGTCTACCATCAGTCTATCCACAATCAGTTAGTTAACACTCTAGCAATTATGGCTTGTATTGACCAAGAAGATAATGGAGTTATGGGCCCTGAATTATGAAAACATATTTATGGCCATAATCTCTTGCTTAAGTTTGATATAGTTGGTATTGACCCAGAAGGTCAAGCATTTTGGCCCCTGAATCATGAAATACATGCCGGATTTCACTTTGTTTACACTGTAGCATCCGCATTGATCACTTTATAAACATTAATATTGTTGCATCAATATATTAATCCTTACTTATATTCTGGTGATCAATACCAGGCAATCATGGTGCTCTTATTTATGTTTCCTTTTTCATGAATGCAGGATACATCTGTCCGTCCTTCCATCACAAAATCTTGTATATAGACTCATTTTGACACACTCAATAGGTACCGCATAAAGCCTGATCTGCAGAAATCCACAGTTAAACCTTACCAAATTTAATTACAAAATCCTCATTTCTAGACCACTGAGGAGCAGCGAACAGCATAAAACCTGATCAGCCTGCGAGTTACTCGCAGGCTGATCTGGTTTTATGCTGTTCGCATAAGTCTTTTCATGGTTTCCTCTATGAGGGAAAGGGTTAAACTATTTGAGCCAGTCAAAAAACTGTAGAAAGTTTTTCACAAGCATGGTTAATTGTGCACCTGTGATTTCTTTTAGAAATTCATCTTTCATAGCAGAGTTAAGGCCCCTGAAAATGGAGGCATTTCTTGCCATCTTTCCAGTTTCTTTCTCACTTGTCCAGCTTGAACTCCCCAAGGAAGCCTCATTTACATCATATTTGTCAACAATTATGAGTATCCAATGCTTCTCATGTTATTATATAAGTTAAATGATTTTTTCTACTTGTAGCTTATCAAATTTGTTTATTTTGCTTGTTGTGAACCATTATATGTTTTACCGATTGCTGAAATAAATCTTTCTTTTAATCCACAAATAAATCATGAAAAATAAATCAAATTTGCATGTTGGGTAACTTTGATTTTTGTTCTGTATATGCAGGCCAGTCTGTAGGTTCTACATGTAATGGTAGCGGGGCATGTCCAGGTGTTACAAATGGAGTTTGTGACACAGACACTGACACATGCGTTTGTCAGGATGGATTTGTGTTGACCTCAGAAGGAAATTGCATTGTATTACCAGGTAAATACATGTGTATGTGAACAATTTGTCAGAGGTAAAAATGTAAATAATGCAGATCTAGCACGCTGTAAGGTTGAACATTTATGGTTTGGGCAGTTTCTTCAATTTTATAGTGTGTGTGTGTGTGTGTATATATATATATACATGCATAAAGGAAGATAATGAAATTTCTTATATAAGTATACAGTTTCATATTTATTTTATTACCTCCCTTTATTGAATATATATCTTATGAATTTTTTACTTGTAAAATATGAAAATCAACAAATAAAACAAATATGAGAATTGTTATTATATCTTAACTTTTATGTATGAGAATGGTGATAATGACTCAAGTTATATGTTTGTTTTAGTTAAATTCAGAGGTATGCAAAGATACTGACTTCAGTTATGCATTTGTTTTAGCTTCAGAGGTATGCAAAAATTGTACAACAAGTAGTGATTGTGTTGGGAACAGGGTGTGTGCACAAAACATGAAGTGTGAATGCAGCACTAACTTCTATGCGACAAGTGTGGCGAGTGTCAACCCAGTAAGTAATGGTGTCTAAATGCAACCCAGTAAGTAATGGTGTCTAAATGCAACCCAGTAAGTAATGGTGTCTAAATGCAACCCAGTAAGTAATGGTGTCTAAATGCAACCCAGTAAGTAATGGTGTCTAAATGCAACCCAGTAAGTAATGGTGTCTAAATGCTGTATTTAAGATATCTCCTTATTTGCTATGATTGATGAGTGATATTTTATTTGAAAAACAACAACAACAACAACAACAAAAACATTCAGTAAGGCAAGGGCCTCTTTCACTAAACTTTGAATGAACATATTTGACCTTAGTTATAAGAATTGACCTTTATTGTGTCTATTTAGTTCCTATTTGCAAAATAAAACCCCAAGAAAGGTGGCCAGTTTCATTGCATTATACAAATGTAACACTTTTTGGGAAGAAAAAATTACTGGAATAGTACTATATTGCATGGATACAGTGGTTCAGTGGTAACATACCAGACTGTAGGTCTGAGGATTGTGGGTTCAAAACCCTGATGGTATTTTTCATGATCTTCCAAAGCATAAAGTACTGGGTCCAACCCAGGAACCATCAAAGGGGATTAGTATAAGTTTTAAAAACTTGTTTCCCAATCCATGTTAAATGAATAAATTTTAACTATAATTATTTTACATCTGTGAAATTATGTATACGAAGATTTCTCTCATAGTAAATTTTGTGAAACTTCCCCCAAGGTGAAAGAATTTTTGTCATTTTTAATATTAGTATTTCTTACACAAATAACATCTCATAAGCAAAGGGATTTGACACAAATAATAAATTGGGTCTTAAATTACAGGAATAGTAAGTTAATCCCTTTTACTCACAACTGAACATGCATAACTGTGTATTTTAATGAAAAGGATCTGACTAAATAATGTCTGGTATTTAATAAAAAAAATCTGAAATGTTTTTCAGTAAAATATATTGACCTCCACAAATAAATGTCTTTGAGGATATACTGGAATCTGCCTGTTGGTCGGTTAGTCGGTCAGTATGTCCGAAAGTTTGTGGTTCAAACTACTACATTTTTAGTTAGGAAGATATTTCAATGAAAATTGAGTGGTCACCATGATGGGTAGTTGCAGAGCTTGCTTATGAATATGTTTTTGAGTTATCCACCTTTGACACGTAGAAAAGATTTGTGGCACAAAATACTTCTTCAGTGTTGAATATATTCCAATTTAACTTAGCATACATGGCCACCATGATAGGTAGTTATATATGATGTATTGTGGAGATTGTTTATGATTGTGTTTAAGAGTAATGGCCCTAAAATGATATATGGAGGAAGTTTTGAGCATGACCTACTTCTTTACATACATATATCTGATCTTCATAACTATACATAGTCTATTTATCTCCCTTCGTTGATTTTTAATGAATTTTGTACAAGTCTTCTTCTTTGTCAAAAGGTTATGCAGGGGGTATTATTCACTTTCAGTGGTCTGTCACAATGGGATAGAAAACTCTTTAGAATTTTGAACCTTTTCTTGAAAATACAGAGCCTAATGTGTAGTGGATAGACCTTAAAAGTAACAGACATATACTAGCTAGCTAACATTCAATATAATTATATTCTGTGAAAGAAAAATATATAAATATCTTTAAGCTGTTATCAAGCTGTAATAAAAAGAAGAGGAAATCAGAAAAAAGTTGTATCACTAAAACAAATTCTGTGTATAAATAAATATATAATAACCAATATATAATAAAATTATAAATTGATGTTAATAAGTTATATTCATGGATATTTTTTTTCTGTATATTAGCTAACTCTTGTTTAGCTGAAGTGCTAGAAAAGTAGGATACATGTGAATGTATACTTCAAAATATTATATACCAGGTACAGGATTGTAGAATGGCCTCTGTGGCCTAGTGGTTCAAGCCTTAATCTTTCATTAGACATAGACATGTGTACAAGGGGTCTTCCTATTCTGAAGTCTTGTAGCTACAGGGACGCTGAACTTAAGTAGGACAACAGGGACTGTGAAGTGTGACTGTATGTTGTGTTCCAGAGGTTGCCGTGGGGTCGCCCTGCAGTGACATCGACGCCTGCAATGACTCAAATGCCGTGTGCGATCCCGATACGGATGACTGCGTTTGTAAAGACACACATTTCCCATCCAACGGAACTTGTCAGCCAAGTAGGAAAAATTTTACAGTTGATTGCTTAAAAATACAATTAAATACAGTATGTGCATTATGATATTCACTAATCAGTTTTAGCTACGGTGGTATATTTAATAAGAACAGATCTTAGATCAGTAATTAGAATTACCCTTTCAAGAGTTCTTTCGGAATCAATTTAATTCATTTTATACCATGTCGTTTATCAATATCATAATTAGTTTGGACCATGTCGTTTTAAGATGTATGCAATTCATATCATTTGTTCATGAATATTTATGAGGTGAAGGGGTAATATTTTGGAAAAATTCCATTGCTCTACTGAGAGGAATAACAGCTTAATGAAGCTTAGTTAGCCCTTTCCCTCATAGAGGAAACCATGAAAAGACCTATGCGAACAACATAAAACCAGATCAGCCTGCGAGTAACTCGCAGGCTGATCAGGTTTTATGCTGTTCGCTGCTCCTCAGTGGTCTGGAAATGAGGATTTTGTAATTAAATTTGGTAAGGTTTAACTGTGGTTTTCTGCAGATCAGGCTTTATGTGGTACCTATTGAGTGCGTCAAAATGAGTCTGTATGAGGGAAAGGGATAATAACATGCTCTTAAAAGTAAATGGTTTATCATATAAAGGATATAATACAGGGGTCAGGCTCTTTGTTCCATCTTCGTGCAACTTCTTGGGCCCTGCATGCTTAACGAATTGTTCAATATCTTGAGGAGCCTTTAGGGAACAGAATATTGGATTAGTCCATCCTCCCTCTATATTTTTTCAAGAGTTATTAGCCCTTTTTTACCTTTAACTTTTGTATTAAATGTGAATTTAATTATTTTTGGTGTGACTGTCTAACCTCACTTTTGACCTATTTATGGATGATGATGCAAGATAAGCCAAAATAAATACTTAACCCTTTCCCTCATAGAGGACACCATGAAAAGACCTATGCGAACAGCATAAAACCAGATCAGCCTGCGAGTAACTCGCAGGCTGATCAGGTTTTATGCTGTTCGCTGCTCCTCAGTGGTCTGGAAATGAGGATTTTGTAAATAAATTTGGTAAGGTTTAACTGTGGTTTTCTGCAGATCAGGCTTTATGTGATACCTACTGAGGGCGTCAAAATGAGTATATATGAGGGAAAGGGTTAAATGATTTTCTTTGGTAGAAAATGCCTATGCTTAGGGAAAATGGTTGCATGATTGTTTGTCGAGGTGACAATCTGCTGAAATATATGCTTCTTGTTTTTATGAAATTTTTATAAAGTTTTCTGACTGAATCACAGTTTATAAGATAAATATATAGTTTATTTATCAAAACACTTAATTCTCTTAGATACACAATGAGACTGGATGGAGCTTAAAGTTATAAACATTTGCAGTATTTTATAGTCTGTTTCACTTAAAAGTTATAAATATTTGCAGAATTTTATAGTCTGTTTCACTTAAAGTTATAAATATTTGCAGTATTTTATAGTCTGTTTCACTTAAAGTTATAAATATTTGCAGTATTTTATAGTCTGTTTCACTTAAAGTTATAAATATTTGCAGTATTTTATAGTCTGTTTCACTTAAAATTATAAATATTTGCAGTATTTCATAGTCTGTTTCACTTAAAAGTTATAAATATTTGCAGTATTTTATAGTCTGTTTCACTTAAAGTTATAAATATTTGCAGTATTTTATAGTCTGTTTCACTTCAAGTTATAAATATTTGCAGTATTTTATAGTCTGTTTCACTTCAAGTTATAAATATTTGCAGTATTTTATAGTCTGTTTCACTTCAAGTTATAAACATTTGCAGTATTTTATAGTTTGTTTCACTTCAAGTTATAAATATTTGCAGTATTTTATAGTCTGTTTCACTTCAAGTTATAAATATTTGCAGTATTTTTAGTCTGTTTCACTCAAAAGTTATAAATATTTGCAGTATTTTATAGTCTGTTTCACTTCAAGTTATAAATATTTGCAGTATTTTATAGTTTGTTTCACTTCAAGTTATAAATATTTGCAGTATTTTATAGTTTGTTTCACTTCAAGTTATAAATATTTGCAGTATTTTATAGTCTGTTTCACTTCAAGTTATAAATATTTGCAGTATTTTTAGTCTGTTTCACTCAAGTTATAAATATTTGCAGTATTTTTAGTCTGTTTCACTTCAAGTTATAAATATTTGCAGTATTTTATAGTTTGTTTCACTTCAAGTTATAAATATTTGCAGTATTTTATAGTCTGTTTCACTTCAAGTTATAAATATTTGCAGTATTTTATAGTCTGTTTCACTTCAAGTTATAAATATTTGCAGTATTTTATAGTCTGTTTCACTTCAAGTTATAAATATTTGCAGTATTTTATAGTCTGTTTCACTTCAAGTTATAAATATTTGTAGTATTTTATAGTCTGTTTCACTTCAAGTTATAAATATTTGCAGTATTTTATAGGTTGTTTCACTTCAAGTTATAAATATTTGCAGTATTTTTAGTCTGTTTCACTCAAAAGTTATAAATATTTGCAGTATTTTATAGTCTGTTTCACTCAAAAGTTATAAATATTTGCAGTATTTTATAGTCTGTTTCACTTCATGTTATAAATATTTGCAGTATTTTTGGTCTGTTTCACTTTCTCAATAAGACAAAAAGATCTTTACTTCCCTGATGATGCCTTACCAACTGAGAACTGTGTTTATTTTGACTGCTTCACAGATCATAATTTGTACATCATATAACTATTCTACATTCTCCAAAATGTTTAATTCCCATTAACGCCACATATCTTTTTTGAAAGATATTGCTTGTTTAAATTGTCCTTGCAAGGCGGTATGGCAAAGGTATTAATCACCATCCAAGATAGCCGTGTCACAGCACTGAAAAGTCACAACAGAGGAGAAAATGCATGTTGCTAAGCGGCCAGTTGGTCGAGTATTTGCCCAGTTTGGAGTCAGGCTTCATTACAAGCTTTACACATTTTTTTTTTATATTAAACATGTTGACGAGTTCATGACTTTATTCAGTACAGTTTTCCAAATTGATAATGGAAAGTACACATTTGATTTTCTTCCATTTCATAACAGATAAGAATCCCATTAAGTTGATGGTAATTTGTGATTGACATTAGATTGTAAGATTGTTAAGGGGGATAAGTCTTCTATTTCTAGATTTTTGCAGATTTACATTCAATTTTAAAAAATGATAAATTCATATTTTATCTTCATTTAGAGGTGAACAATGATGGCAATTGCACCAACACGAATGAATGTTCTGACACCTTAGCAGTATGCATAGGTAACCCATCAACATGTCAGTGTCAACCTGGATACAAAAAGGATGCTTCCGGTAATTGTGTCCCAGGTAAGCATACACAAGTCGTTAGACAATATGGATTTTTTAGAGCACTTAACAAAGCTCAAGTTTATTGTGTTCTGGATTATCACTGTCACTGCTGTCAAACAGAGTGTGACTGCTGATCCAAAGTCTGTGGGTTGAACCCCTTTATGTGGCTCCTTCATGACCTTTGTACTGTACTGGTACTGGTCCAATTCAGGAACTATTGAAAAAAGGATGAGCACAATATGTAAGTTATAAATCTAGATTCGCAATCAATATTAGGAAATATGTTTAAACTTAATCACAGTTGAAAAAGAAGTATGTCATAGTGACCAATTGTGTTATTTTTTATTGCTAACCTTTTTTAATTTCTCATATGTTTCATATTTATTTCATCATTGAGCTTTTCTCTACATACTGTATTTCATTATATTTGAAATAAGGCTCAGGAGTGGTTATGTATTTGTTTATGGTAATCTATATCCATCAGTGAATTATAATTATGGTCCTTCAAATGCTTAAAAAGGCTTCAGTGAAGATGCAAACATCCATTGACTTGGATTTAAATGCACTTTTGCTCAAAGTCTATTGTAATAAACTCGACCCGGCCCAAGATCGAACCCAGTCCACCGGTGTGCAAGTCTAATGCTCTAACCACTGAGCCAAAGAGTCGACTCCCTGATGCAGTTGTCAGAGATTGTATTTATACCTGTGACGACGCATCGTCACATTACTTTCCTGACTAAGAAGTCTCGACTCGAGACTTGGCCTGGGAAACATATGGGTAAGGCAACTCTAGTCTGGCAGTTGACATTATCCCACCACTGCCACCAATGTAACAAACTCAACCCGGCCCAGGATTGAACCTGGTCTGCCGGTGTGCAAGTCCAATGCTCTAACCACTGAGCCAAAGAGTCGACTTCCTAATGCAGTTGTCAGAGATTGTATTTATACCTGTGATGACGCATCGTCACGTTATAAACGCTTCCATTTACTATAAAATTCCCACAATCACTTGATGGACCTTGATAACATCAGTGATGGATGGATTACCTTAATTTTTTATGATGGCTGCCCCAAACTGTTATTTGTTTTATAAAAATATTTAAGCCTATTTTCATTCTTATATACACTGAACAAAATTTCTATATGTCGACTGAATGTTGTAAGCTAATCGAATGTTGCCATTGACCAGCCATTGAATAGCTGCACAACCTGAAATTATGACAACTGAGTGTAATTGGTAAAAAAAACCAAAACATATATAATATTCAGACTTGCATACATCTGTTTGAATTAATTCATTATATCACATATTGGGGTACCAGCACCAATCATGAAGAATGATGGCTCTGGCATGCTCATCATTGGTCATTTTCAATTTTTTTTAAATGATATGTAGTGCTAAATTCACAACACATGCCTTGTGCCAAAAGCAACAAATCATAGTCATTGCATCGTGCAGTCAACCATGACAATAAAATGTTGTTTTCAACGTAAAATTAGATAGAGTACTATGTATAACTCTGGAGTTCCAAATTTTAAGATTGGTACAAGAAATGCTTTTCTTGAAAATTAATTTATAAAATGGCCGTTAATAAATTTTGTTCAGTGTAGAATAGCCATTTGCATATTTTTCTGTTGTATTCAGGTACACTGCTTTTTGTAATTGTTCATGCATAGCATGAAAACCATCGAACAAAAAACTTTACTGTAATGTTTGTTGCTTGATGTAATGTTTGTTGCTTCATGTCTTTGAGAGTGTAATAATAAATAAAGGTAGATAACTCATATGAGGATCGAATCACAAACACAAGTGTGCTGTTCTACTATTTGATTAAGACTAACGGTATAGAAGGTGTTCACATCGTATAGTTTGGAGCATGCACATATATACATGTACTAAACTGGAATCAACTATAGTCTGTTTCAGATAAATATGTTACATTTACGTGACTGTGAATATAAAAGATTTGCCTTTGTCTGTCCGTCCATCCCAAAACTGTGACATAGCTAACTCTGATATATTACTCAGGACATGACTTGCACTCCTGGATGTTGGCCTTTGTTTTGGAAAATGCGAAGGGTGGGGGCATCTGTGTCCTCTGGACACATTTGTAGTTTCATTATAAATTGTCACAAATTCATATAATTTATGTTTCCCGGGAACTCCAGCTTCCTCCCACAAAAATGACAGTATATGCTGCCAACAGAGCCATCAAGACTTATTAATACAAGTTAAAATGTGATAACTTCATTTGTAATCAATGTAAAATAAATAAAGGTTAAATAAATAGTCTTCAGAATTTCACTGAATGTATCTAACAGCTCTGTCATGTTGGCAGCTGATAATGTAAGTAAATACAATTAATCTGATCATGCAATCATGTGCAGGTGACGGAGGAATTGGTGACACGTGCGCAGATTGTGGCAGTGCGTGTCAGGTGACGGGAGCGGTGTGTAACTCGGGGACGTGTGCATGCCCCAGCGGACAGACCGAGACCAATGGACAATGCTGTATGTTTTTTTTAATCATGATTTTTTTAAAGGTGGACAATAGGATATAAAATGTGATTATCATTTCATAAGATGCAGCTTTCGTTAATTCCACCTGCCTTACTAGGGATAGTGATATATAAATTTGCTGAATAAGCTGTCCATTTTTGCTTCTTTCCTTTTACTGGTCTGTATGGTATTTTTAAAGAAAATTCTTGAAAATATCCAGTTGTCCATATTTGCTTTGGGTCAACCAGATTTTGTCACCTCTGCTAATAATATTATTATATAATAGTATAATATATTATACACAACTAGTATGATTATTTGATCTTTTCAACAGTTCAAATCAAAAACTTATTTTAATATAAAATTTGAACTCCTTGTAAGACCTTATTCAGGCTAATCTGATAAATAGCTTTTTGCATTAATTATACCCCCACTTCACAAAACCAAGTGGACTATATAGGGCTGAAATGAGCCCTACTATTACACGGGGTTCCTTGGGTACCCATTCAGATGTAGTTATTGCATAAAAAAAATTACAATGCCAATTCACCACTTATGATAACTGACCATTTAAGTCGTTGATTTTAGCACATTTTGGTAAGCGCTTTACAATATGTACTTTGAACACCCAAAATGTCTGTCATGAACGCTTTTGAAGGTAATTTCTTGACAGAGCATAAAAAGATATTATCATGAATTGGCTATGAAAAAATGTACATGAGGTATCATAATAGAAAAAGGCTGACATCGGTTAACGGGTAATAATTTTTTACCCGGTTACCAACAATTTTCTGCGCAACCCATGGGCACCCGAGTACTTGTTTCAGCCCTAGGGCTATATAGGGATCATGCAAGCTGTGTTCTGCCCTTTCCTGTCTTGTCCTAGTGTTGAGTCAAGGAAGTTTAGTAAGGGTATACATTACCTTAACCCTTTCCCTCATAGAGGAAACCATGAAAAGACCTATGCGAACAGGTTTTATGCTGTTCGCTGCTCCTCAGTGGTCTGGAAATGAGGATTTTGTAATTAAATTTAGTAAGGTTTAACTGTGGTTTTCTGCAGCTCAGGCTTTATGTGGTACCTATTGAGTGCGTCAAAATGAGTCTATATGAGGGAAAGGGTTAAGTGATAGCTATATCCTCCATAATATCACTATATATTTTACATGTAAATGTTTAAGAAGAGGATTAAAATCACTCTAAAGTGTGTGTCCATACATTTTAAGTTCAATAGACAGTGTGTGGAAAGAAGATAATTATTCATTGAAAATAATGTTAGATAGTGGTGCAAGAATATACTATTATATTGGTATATAAAGTGCAATACAGCATCGGCCGATATGTACAGCAGTAGAGAATCCCCGTACCGTGATGTTTTCTTAATGTTTGATCACGTATTTCAAACACTGCAACCTTTTGAACATGTATTAGAAGTTAAAGTGGAATACCTGCCACATATTATTAGTCATCCAGTGTTTAAACCAGAGGGGACTATAGGTTTTCCCTCCTTCTGCCTGTCGGTCTGTCTGTCCATCTGTTTGTCTATCTGTCTGTCTGTATGTCCGGATGTTCCGAAATTTGGAACCTGCGATAACTTGAAAACAGTTTAAGATAATATTTTGAAAATTAGTATATGAATAGATGGCAGTATGGAGATTCTGCACATCACTTTGTTTTTTTTTCTCGGACCAAAATTCTGGTTGCTATGGTAATGGAAAAATTATGCACCGCATTGGTGGGGGACTCATGTGTTGGGTGCAACACCAGTTACTTTGTTTAATGTGGAACAGACAATGCTGACTTGAATTTTTCTGATGCATGTATTTGATTCTTATCCAAAATAATTTTTCTTTGTAGCCACTGTGCCATTGACCGAATTGTGTTACTCCCAGATATTGTTTTAAGAAAATATGAGTGATTTGTTTCAGTTTCAGTGAAATTAAGCTTTAGTTTGTGCATGCTGCATGAATGATAATATTGATTATGAGGACGATTTTGTGTTTGATTAGTATAAGGGAGAATTTTTATTCGAGAAAAAAAGGGAACCGGCAAAATTCAGGCAGGCATAGCTGTGTGTAAAAAGTGTGAGATGGACATTCGGTACTGTAGAGGGACACACATTTTATGCAACTGAACAATACTGATCATGTAAAAATCATCCAATGTCAGTATTTTCCATATAACAGTCTGACTCTGTTGTATGGAAAACATTGACTTCACAGATATTCTAGTGTATTTTTTCACAATTCATGTAAAGGAAAATTTAACTATATTAAATTTTTTATACCTGTAAATGATGGGCAAATTAGAAAAACAGTCAAAGAAAATGTCAATAATAAGTCAACATTTGACTCTGGTAGTCTAGAAAAGTTAGCAATAGAAAAACTGCAGAACCCACTGTCTGTCTCTGTTTCATATTGTGTATATACTCGGGTAGGGTATTACCGGTGGTCGTATATTACCAGGGTATTCAGAAATAACAGGAATAAACGTCTTGTGAAATTTGTATCAATATCATTTGTACACTAAAAGTAAACACATACTACGTGCTATCTGTCAAAACTTTAAACCTTAGGTATTAGCTATATTTCCAAGTGAGATTTTGCATTTCTTCTAAAATAGCCCTTTAACAACCAAAATTCTATGGAAATTTAACATATTTTCTACCTAACCTATTTCAAAACAATAATTTAAAAATAGATATATATGACATAAATAAAAATCATTCTAAATGTTGCAGAACAGCACAATGTACACCAAAGAAAATTTATTATGATGATAATTGATCTAAAAAAATACTAGGGGTGAAGTTTATATATGCAATGGTAATACCCTACCAAGAATGTGCTGAAATATACTACGTGGTGTTTACATTGTCAATATTTTTATCAAGAGGAAATTGTTCTAGAGAAGTGACAAAAATTGATTTTATCAATGAAATGTTGAGAATTACTGAAAGATAAATTTTTCATGTGAGTGCTTCTTTTTCTATTCGTAACTTATTTCTGAAAGCTAAACACCACGGTAATACAACCCACCAGGATATCTGTTCTAGTTTGTCTCAAAGGATGGCTTTAAAGAAGAAAATTGACTAGGTTAAGGTACCAGTGGAACTGCAGAGGCTAAACATGGGATGTTTCTGATGTTCAAACATAATTTCATGTAGGTGTTATTAAAACTTAAACAATTTGTTTGGCATTTAACCTTTCGAAAATAAACAGTAGATTTAGGTCTTAAATGTTTTTCGTAGTGGTCAATGTGTTACAATATGTGTTGCAACATGGGTTGGCTGTATAGCAATATATCACAATACAGGTTTCGTAACTTTTGCACCTTTAATGCTAGAAATTGTCTGTCTAAATAACCTATAGGTCTTTTTGCTAAGCTGACTCTTCTCAAGCCTGATCATATCCTAAACAATTTTAGCTTGTCTGTTTTTCATAGAAAAAAAGTTGAGATATTGTCATCACTCCTGTGTTGTTGCGGTGGTAAAAAACTTTTAATCTTGGCCATAATTTTTGTAAACTATTAAACCTTCTGTCATCAAACATGACATACTTATTCACTATTACAAAGGCTACATTTCCATCAAAGGCCATAACTAAGGTCCATTTTGACCAAATTTATCTGCATTAACTGACACCCAAAAACAACACAAAAAAAACACCCAAAACCCCTCCCCCCCCCAAAAAAAAAACTAGCAAAAATCCTTAGTTAACCTTTAACTATTAATTGTCTGTCATCAAACTTGAAAACTTGTTCACTATCACAAAAGCTCATTAAGGTCCATTTTAACCTAATTCACCTCCCCCCTTTTTAAAAAAAATGAAATAAAATGCCCAAACAGACAAGCATTGTCATCCACATGTAGTACATTTGTTTCCAAATGATATGTTTACATCATCAGCTTTTAAAACTCCATTGTTCTTATGTATCTGTAACAACAGGAACAAATGCATAGGTGTGAGAAAACTAGATTCTTTCTTCCACCAAGTCTTCAGTTGGAAAAGATAGATATCCTTTGCACACCGGGTCAATATTTATAGTGAAAGCCTGTAGCATATTGAAATGGGTAAAAAAAAAATTGTTGCTTCAGAAATGGGTCAATCTTTACAGTGAAATTCTTTGCCTGTAGTGTATTGAAACAGGCATAAAAATCGTTGTCTCAGAAAAGGGCCAATCTTTACAGCGATTCCCTGCAACGTTATGAGATGGGTGCCTTTTTTGCAGGTCTAAAACCGGACGCCGAGATTGAACATATTTTTAATAAAAAATATGTTTGACAACACTAAAATGAACCCAAATATTTTTTTTTCTGGTTGTCTCAGCTTTTGAGCATTGAACATATTAAACTTCATTTGTTGAAACAATTGAACTACTGAAGCATATGAAAACGTATGTAAAGGCTATAATGCACCATACAGGACACTTACTAATAATATTTTGGTATACTATAAAATACTATAAAATTAAAGTCAGTATATTCTACATTTTCAGAAGTTGAAACTCTATATAAACAAATGGAAATGCCTTGAATTTTTCATACTTACTTTTTGTCAAGAGCATTTCTCACACACTATGAGACATATAACCTTGAAACTTCATAGATGGATAGATCACATGGAGGAGAAGTGCAGTGCACAAAAATCATAACTCTGCACACAATTTTTTGAGTTACTGCCCTTTGTTCAGTTTAATACTTGTTTCTTTATTAAGCATTGCTCATGAACAATGAGACATAACATTGATAGGTGGATAGACCTCACAAAGAAGAATTGCAGTGCACAAGAACCTTAATTCTGCAAATCATATTTTTGGAGTTATTGTCTGTTGTTTAATTACATATACAATTAAAATTTGTCCGGAGCATAACTCATGCACTATGAAATATATAACCTTGAAGCTTCATAGGTGGGTAGACGTTATGGACAAGAATTGCAGTACACAAGAGCATAATCCATTTCAAAGGTTTCTTGTTGGAGTTATCACTTTTATATAATTTCGTGTCCTTAAGATATCTCCCATTCGACTTATGCTATTGAAATTAAATTTCATTTATGGAAAGAAATTAATGAGAGAAAGTGTCATGCATATCGTCCATAACTATGGCTTCAGTATTTTTGGAGTTATTCCCCCTTTTCACAATTTCTTTACCACAAGATAACCCTTGTTCTATTCATGCTATTGAAACAAAATTTCAGTTATGGATAAAAATTGATGAGAGAAAGTGCCTTAGTTTATATGTGTGTGTGAGGGGAAGGGGGTGGGGGGAGACATCAGTTTTCTACGAAAACAAATCTGTAATTAGGCATTATTTTTAAGATGGGGAAAATCACTTTAGGTTTAGTAATAGAATTATATATAGGTTCATATTAAAGCTCATACACACTACATAAACATGTTGAATTCTAATTACAGATGGGAATCAGATTGGAGACCCATGTACCAGTACCCCTGCAGATACTTGCATGCCAAATGGTACCTGTGTGAGTGGGAAATGCCGATGCCCGGCAAATAAGATTGAATTGAATGGAATCTGTTGTGAGTACATCATCGTTTGCTTTATGTCTGGTCTTCGACAGCATTCTGGGTTGGATGTCTGTATTAACTAATTAATCAGTCTTTTAGTGATTGAATGGAAGGAAAATATTGAGTGATTGCCATTTTGATTTACTTGTAAATCTTTGAGGAATATTTGTAGAAATGATGACATAAAGTGCTTGAAATACACATGCAGGTACTGTATATGTTTCATCTTCAGTAGTGGTCATCAAGATTTAAAAAAAACTACCTTTTTTTTATTCATACATTATGATTATATAAAGTGATTTTTTTCTGTCATTTATGTCAACACACAAACATAATGGATGCACTGTATAAAAGACAATGCATACCTTCATGTTGCTTAGTTAGGATAATCTGTAGTGAACTAAAAAACATGGAGAGCCAAGTTGCCACAATAAGTGTACATTTTAACACCAGAATAACACTGTTCTTGGTATATAACTGTGTGGATCATATATTTTTCAATATATAATAATTCGATGTATGAATACTCTGATCCATATGAAAATGTTTACATTTCAGTTGCATTCTTCTACAATTTCCTATTTTATGGTCATTGAAATACAATAGGTTGTGACAACATTCTGTCATTAGTTTTTTCATTTTTTATTTTTTTCAAGATGACCACTCAAGTAGAATACTCAGGCTTAAATTCAAAGTTGAGCAGATTTTTTTATGTAGAACACAGGGCCAGGTGTATTAACAGAACACTATCTGATGTTCAGAAGAAGTGTTTGTGTATATCGTTGTTGTTTTTTTCAGACATGGGTATGGTGGGTAGTCCATGTGATGCTACGAACAGTGCATGCACCTGTCCCGGGGCAAATACTGTGTGTGATACAACTAATGGCACGTGTCAGTGTGTAACTGGGTATAGCCTGGCTGCAGATGGCAACTGTTGTAAGTGGATTTGTGTTTCTACATCTGGGCATCCCTTTTTGCACCAGTATAACATAGAATCTTGTTTGTTTGGGTTTAATGTCTAAATAGACTACTACTTCAATCATTTGAGGAATATTTTCTACACAAGATGGATATACTGGTAGCTTTGCCTCACTGTCATATCATGGCAGAGACAAGTGGCATGCTACCACACCCAATTACATTATCCTATCACTGGGCCAATAACTAATACATAAATCCAAACATGCAGTGTCCTTGAAAAAAAATATTTATTACAGTTTTAAGTTCAAAAAGCAAAATAATCATTTATAATTTCAAACCACTAGTTAACACTATGCAACTCTTGTTAAACTACCTTGTGGACAGGCTTTCAGAGTATCCATCAGAAAAAACAGGGTTGTGGGTACAGTCTTCCAAATAGTGTAATAATTACTGTATAGTTCTCGTGCTTGGTATTCTATGTAGAAAGAAAGTTACAAGCGAGGCAGCAATGTGTCGATCCTTCTCATATAGTCTATATCCCATAATGACTCAAATGCAGTCGCTGGGACAATAAAAATGAACACGCAATCTGACTGTCCTATTATTTCAGATGGAGGCAATCTGACTGATTCCTGTAACTCCACAAGCTGTACAGTGGCTAACTCTGAGTGTTCCAATGGCAAATGTCAGTGCAGGGAAAATTTTAAGCAAGTGGGAAACAAATGTGGTAGGTGTCAGGGGCCACTGAAATAGACTTCCCAATTTTTTCCAGTGAAAATGTAAGTGCTGTGAATACTTACATTAAGGGATTTTATTCCATCTATATTAGAAGCCATCTGCTCATAAACAAACCCATGTCATGCTTTGTTTTATTATTAGGGCTGTCAGGATACACTTGAAACATACCACAATATATTGCAATATGTAAGAGGATATAGCAAAACATACCACACATGTATTTTAAACAGGAACTATTTAAACAATATCTTGTTTCAATGAAATAATAAGCCACATAGACAACAAATATCAAAGTTTCTAGAATCATTTAGAACTATCTCCCCTGATAAGGATTTGAACCAGACACCATTTTCAGTTTTTGTCAGCGATTACTTTTTTTTATCTGTACACGACTTGTTGACTCTAGATGCAAAAATGGTGGCAACATTATTATAATATCGGTAAGAACTTTTATGTTCATTTTGTTTCTCAATACACTAATGACTTACTCATATTGTAATATACTTGTAAACCGCAACAGCCCTAATTATCCTATCAAGCCCTGGGTTGTAGCTGTAGATATAATTGGATTTCATTTTGATATTTCTACAAATGTTATATAGATCATGTGATGAATATTAAAATACATATCCATATATGTGTATTTTCAGAATTCAAAGGAATGTATAAGTAAAAAGACAACAAAATACTTTGTTTAATATTTAAATTTTTTGTCTTTGTAAGGTTAAAAATAAAAAAATTCCGTTTCTGGTCTCCAGCAAATAAAAAAGAGAGTCGTTAGGTCAGGATTTTTTTAAATTTTTTTACATGTAACGAAAGGCAAATAAAGAGATTTTTTTTTTAAAGGTGGAAAGGTAAAAAAACCTTTAGGATCGTCATGTTAAAAAGAGGGTCAGTCGGGAGACAGAAACGGAACTTTTTTTTTTTGGCCTTATTGAAATGGCAAGTGAATGGAGGATTTTCTGAGCTTTAATTTAGATTTGAATCTTAATGAAATATCAGGTATTTTATACATTTTAATTTTTGATATTTATGATTATTTTGTAGACAAGTATATGTCAATATCTAAATAAAAAATAGCATGTAATGTGGTGCAATATTATGTAAGTCATAAATAAGGAATAATTTAGAGAACAAGTTGGTTTCCTGTATTCGATATCTTGACCTGATGGTCAACATTTTTCTCTGTTTTTAACAATATCTTAACAAATTTTTTTTCTATAAATCTAGGTGTTCCTCGGCACTAAACAGGTTTATTAAACAATTCCTTGCATATTCTAATCATTCAAAGTTTATAATATTGCCTTTAAATGTGTATATAACAACCTAAGAGAGTGCTAGAATGTTCACCGTATAGCCTGTAATCATCATTTTGACCTGACGGCTTGAACTTGTCCTTGTTTTTAGCTCACCTGAGCACATGTGCTCAGAATGATCTATAAGGATCAATGAATATCCGTCGTCGGTCCGTCGTCCACAATTACTTTGTTTGCTCTCTAGCATCTTCATTTCTTAAGCAATCATCTCAAACTTTATGACAATGTTTATTACAATAATCTCTTGGCCAAGATTAATTATGGCTGATATTGGCTAATTAGGTCAGGAGTTATGCCCCTTTTAATATTAAAAAATGCCAGATTTCACTTTGTTTGCACTCTAGCATCTTCATTTCTTAAGCAATCATCACCAAACTTTATGGCAATGTTTATTACAATAATCTCTTGGACTAAGTTTGATTATGGCTGATATCAGCTAATAAGAACAGGAATTATGCCCTTTTAATATTAAAAAATGCCAGGTTTCTCTTTCTTTGTACCTTAGCATCTTCATTTCTTAAGCATTGTTTTCAAAATTTCTGACAATGTTTATAGCCATAATCTCTCAGTCAAGTTTAACTTCAAATTTTGACCACAATTACTGTATAGTTTGTGGAACTGAAATTACCTCAGGGACTATGTATTCAGTACAACTATGCTATAATTTAGTAACTTGTACAGGCAATGAAGGCTGTTTTTCTCAGGTGAGCATCTTTAGGGCCATCTTGGCCCTCTTGTTTAATGATATTTTATTAAATTCTTTTCCATAAATTCAGTAATTCCTCGGCATCTTACAGGTTTATTAAACTATTCCTGGCATAGTCCAGTCTTTCAACATTTAAAATATTACCTTTAAATGTGTAAATTGCAACAATAGAGAATGCTAGTTGGTTTACCATAAAGCCGTTTCGGTTTTCTTAACTTTATATTCATTTTTTAGAACTCTACTTTGAAAATAATCTCTTTAACACAATATACTCAAAATTAATGAAAATAATGAAAAAAAATGTATTTATTTTCTTGTTTGTTCCTCTTAAAATTGTATATTATTCAAACAATTTGCCTTCTAAATTGAGTTCCAACGCATGATTGCAGTCTTGTGAATGTCTTTCGTAGTCAAAGTGAGGCATATCTATCTGATGTGCCATAGCCTCGTTTCATATCCCTGTATATAGAGTCCCTGGTTTGTGCTGATAAACTGGCAGGTACCCCTTGTAACAGATAGAACATTTTGATCTGACCGAAGCATATACATGTAGTTCATTTCAAAGTGAATCATTGCAGTTGCTGGTAATCATGGAGATGAATGTCAGACCTCACCCTGCGATACATGCACACAGTTGAACACAAAATGTAGCTCAAGCTCATCTGGTACTTGTGTTTGTGTTGAGGACACAATGTTCAACTCTACCTCTATGATGTGCGGTAAGTGCCTTCGTCTCTTTGATTTTGATCAGCTATCAAAGCATTGAAAGTACTGAGTTAATAGAGGTGACAATGGAGAGATGTAAAAAAATAAAAAAAATAAAAAAATAAACATCAATTTTTAAAAAAAAAGAAAAATAAATACAAGAAATTAAGCAACATGAAAGTGACATTTAATTACAGTGTTGATTCAGTTTCCAAGTTTCCTTATTAAGTTTATTTTAATGATAGTTTACTTAAGATATTAGTCTGTTTAAATTATATAACAATATACATGTCATCATTCCTTTAACATCCTATGTCTGGAAACATCACATATATAAACAATAATATGTAATACAGTGGGCCAGTAGCATGGTAGATATTTTGTATATCACTTGTGCACGCAATAACCAATGCTTTTGCATGCTGTAGATATCACATTCTCATGTGGTAACTAAAGGCACATAGAGGATATTATTTTTTTTATTGCATGCGCATGCAATAGCTACCGTGTTCGAATATAGTTTGTGATAGTTATCACATTCGCACACAATAGTTATTGCGTGCGCACATGATATAAAAAAAAGGGTTTCATGTCCCTTTTATATCACCAAAATCTAATACTGCATATTTCAACTATTTTTTATAGGCTTTGAAGGTTGAAGGTTTTACAACAAGTATATTGATTGGCTAGTTGTAAGAAAGTAATTGCTAAAATTACCTTGCAGAGAGGTAAAAATCATTCCAAGTTCCAAGATATCCTGGAAAACAGCTAGATATCTAGTAATACAGATACATGTAGCTGCATAAAAAGTCTATACTAATACTCTGAAACTGTATATTTGTAACCAGGTGAGAAAAAATGTTATAGATTGTTACAATGTCATACTCCTTCATTATTCCCTAAATTCACAGGACAGAGAAAAAATTGCAATGTTTTTGAGAAACCAAAAGGCAGTATATACAACTGTAATGTACCCCACACAACCCAGTTTTGAACTCTTCTGTGATTCAATGTAGACAAACATTCTGATCAAGTTTCATGATCATGTAACTATATTGTAACATTCCCATGTTGGAGTGCCAAATGTTACCAGGCGAGACTGGAATTTGAACCCAGAACCTCTTGCCTGTATGATGAATGTTCTACCCAGTTATGGGACAACTTACACAGATCTTCAACCAAAAAGATTAACTTTTAGGTCATTACAAATTATTTCATAAACGTGTTCGGAAGACAACTCAGCAAAATACAGCAACAGTAGTCTGAAAACAACATTACATGAGAACATGTCCATATAAAGGGAGGGATAACAGTTTCTATGTTTGTCACATTTTAAATTGCTGTTTTTCTCCTATTTAGGAGACTTTAGTGTGATTTTAAATAAAACAAGTTTCTCAAAATCTATCCTTGGTAATACCTGCAGCAACACCTTAGTCCTGGCTCAGGCTGGTATCATATTGAGTTTAAATAGCAAGATTAAGTTTTAGCTCATGAATATAATGGAGAGAACCTTAAAAATTTAAATACAAGATGTGTTTGAAAAACACAATGATTCTACCTGAACCATACACCTTTGGTCCCCCGAAATGGGTCAGATGTCAAATGATTTATGACAATTGAAAGGCATTAATTGGTGGAGTTAGTAAGTCAACAAGTTGGCTCTGGATGAAAATAAATAAAAAAATTAAAGGGAGAAAATTAAAGAGAACCAGGTAGAGTTCTGGTTAATTTCACTGCACTTCTCCTATTTAAAAGATCTCCTAAAAATAAACATACTGTACAGGGAGATAATCCAAAAGTTCAGGTGAGTTAATGCATTGTTCCAACTTGCCATCATTTATATTTCAGGTAACAAGTTCTTAACCATGCTATGTTGATGAGTAATACTTCAGAAAAAAAATGAACAATAGAGTTGAGTAAATAAAGATGATTGGTTCATGTAGAGTTACAGTTCTTGGTTACTGCACAGTTTGCCCCCTAAACTAACTGTCTTTGGCATGAATAAAAAAGAGAGAAAGAATTAAGTAGCAGGCACTTATAAACATAACTATATAACTTTTATCTTTAAGTTGTTCACATTTAATCAGATGTGTTTCAAAAGCATAAAATCATGTAAAACAACACTTTATATCGTCTGTAAAGTCAGTGATACACAGGTGAGCAATATAGGGTCATCTTGTTTATTTAAATTAGACTGGACACAGCTTAGACCAATCAACTGATCTTATACATATATCTACAATAACATTATTAGGGGCCAATTTTGATAACCAGCCATATCACTAAAGGCACTTCAGAGTTAAGATCCTTTGAATTAGTCAAAATTGGACATTTTGGCTTCTTCCTTTCCTCTCTCTAACTCAAATAGTTTCATCACCAAACTTGTTAAGAATGTTTGTAGGTATAAAATCTAGGAAAAGGTTGATAACAAGCCAAATCAATCAAAGGTACTCCAGAGTTATGGCCCTTGAATTAGTCAAAATTAGACATTTTAACTTTGTCCACTCTCTAAGTCAAACATTCTATTTTTGGGCCCTTGCCTAAACTTGCTGAAGATGTATGAAGGTATAAAATTTAGGTCAAGTTCAGTAAATAGCAAACTTGCCCTAGGCATTTGAGAGTTACTGCCCTTGAAATAGCCAGCTGTATATGGGGCCTTTTCTGACTGTGTCAGTGTTCTAGTTTGTACTTGATGATTTTCTGAATACTATTTAATGAATCAAGGACCATAACTGTAAATAAATTTGTTACAATTTAAGGAAACTTTATTTCATTAGAATTTATGATATTTGGAGTATTTAGATTTATGTTTAAGTATATTAGCCAGCAGTATAAACAAGTATATCATAATTATATGAGTCAATATGCATAGGTGGGGGTATGAATCTCTTTCCGTGATAGCTCTAGTTTTATAAGGAAAATACATCTTGAAGAATATAGACCCCAATACATGTAGTAAGATGGTCTTAACAATGAGGTAAGCTTAATGTGAGGTTTTATTGTTATAGATAAATTTACTTTTACTTCACACAGAGGCTATCATTGGTGGCTCATGCGATAATGCCAGCTGTTTTGATGAGAATGCAGTGTGTGTACCATCAGACAAGGACTACTGTGACAAAGTGTGCAGCTGTCGCTCAGGGTATGTGGTGAACAACACAGTGGGCGAGTTCACATGTGGCGGGCAGTGCATTGCACGTGAGTGTATCTCTTTTATATCTATCTCATGAATAAACATGCATAAATTTATGACCTGATGAATTAAAATGATGCATGAAACAATAGATTTTCTTCTCCATGCAGATAGTGTAGAACCTGAGCTACAATATTGTATGAGCAAACACTGAAGCAGAGTTCCAAGCAGGGTTATCTGTACATGAGGCAGCAGCTTATTGGCATGTACTCAACAAGGACTGGTTCCTGCCCATGAGCTTTGGTAGAGAGCATGCCTTTCCTTACCACAAAAACACATTTGATTACATTTATTTTAAAATGTTCAAATCAACTATTTTACAAAATATTATCCTGAAATTTAGCAAATATCTAGATCTACATGCATTTCTATTTACTATAATCCCTTTGATTGGTTCAGAATTTGAAAGCTGTGATAACATAATATCATATGAACTATCAATCTGGTACTAGTGGTTCCAGATACAAATCTTATAAACCCTAAAACTCATGTCAGATAAAACCAAAATTTAACCATACACCTCATGAATATTCATATATTGATGAATATTATGATAGTATATGAAACACTGGATTTTTCTTTGCTGTGCAAATTTTGTACAATATTGGCTACAGTATTGTCAAAATGAGTCTATATCAGGTAAAGTGTTAATAGAAGACAACTTATTGCTAGGATTTGTTTCCTATGCAAACCATCTCATACCTGAAATTTATTTTCAAATGCCATGTTAGTAACTCAACTGCTACCATTAGCCTTGTATGGGAACAAATCAACTAGAGGTGTAAATAAAAATTATACTTTCATAGTCTTATTCTTTATGAAACTTCCAATTTTGAAATCAGGTCACTGTTAGTAATGTTTTGAAAAAGTCTGCATGTCACATACCTCAAGTATGGACTTATTTTATTTTCAACAGCTTTTGAGATGACTATTAAAGCTTGAGGAATATACATGTAATATACATTCTTGTCATTTAGTTTATTTCTCATGTCCTTGTACTTAAAAGTCTGCATATCAATGGAAAGATCAAGAACATTGGTTCTGGTTATCATTTTCTTTGTGATTGATTTGGCAGACTGACAACATACCCCTGTTGAGGGTAAGGATTTTTCATGACCTTTCCAGGTGCAAAGTACTGGTCCAATCCAGGAACCTTTGAGTTGATATAAGTTGTAATGACTTGTTTCTCAATTGATGTAAAATAAATGAATGTCACCCAATAACAACCCAGAGCAGAGCATTGATAGGCACATAGTTTTTGTGCCCTCTATAAGGAACTTTATGACCGCTCTCAACTACAAATTTTGATTTCCGTCATTGCTTAGTTATTGTCACTGAGAATACATTCAAAATGTATTTGATATTGTAAATTCTGATATTAATGAACTGAAAGATGTCTATATATATATGCTATCTAATAATCTGTAATTTGTGTTCCCTATTTCTAGGTCTACAAACTTCTTGTTATTTTCCCTGGTATAACATATTCTCTTAATTTTGTTACAGAGCGACAATTCAACACCAGTTGTAATTCTTCAATCCCGAATATTTGCACTCCAACCGAATCCGTCTACTGCCCTGAGACGTTGTGTGTGTGTCGGATTGGCTATAGCTATAATACCACCCTTAACCAGTGTGTCAGATCTAGTGAGTACCAAAAAAGTCATGATTTTTAAAACTGTATCACATTTAAACTACCATGGCAGGATTCTGTGCCCCTGTTTTAAAGAGAGTGGTGGTGGGGGGCATGTAGATACCCTTGTCTGTTTGTTCTTCTATTTGTCACAAAATCTTGTGTTGCTTTTATATCCATAACTATACTGGAAGACTCTTGACAGGCTGGATTTTAACAGGCTCAGTGAGACCGCTGCTATGCACTGGAAATAGACTTGGTTATATTTTATATCTGAGAGGCAGGAAATGACAATAGCTATTTTAACCATGTACCAGATCATCTTACAAGTCCCTTCTACAGCAATAACAAATTGAAGGAGGACATTTTGATAGGTGAACACCTCCATTCCCAGGAATTTTGACAAACTTTTTCACCAGTGGTTGGATGTAAACATAACATTAGATAGTGCAAGGATATTGCATATCAGATTGTTTTCAGTGGATTATTTCATTTTCAATACTAGTCATTCCCTGGTGGGATGAAACATTGATTCATGACTATAACAGAGGGGCATTTATGGTAGGTGTGTGTGTGTGTGTCCAAAACTTTCAGGGTCTTGATTAGATTGAAAAAAAAAAAGAAGAAAGAAATAAAAGGCAAAATTGATCAGCCTGACCACACAACTTGTAGTTCATGTCCCGGTTTCATATTTATTTGGCTCATATGATTTCCATGGCCAGTAGTGTCAAGGTCGTTAACTGTCAATGTCAAGGTGTCAAGGTCGTGAACTGTGGCACCAGTTCCAAAGGTCACCATTATAGTGCTGAGATTAACATTGTCAATTTACATTATTTAAGATCTTTAACAATCTTTGATAGAGTCTTGTGGGTCATGGTACATCCAACTTCTTTGAACACATTTCTTGTTTCCTTGTTTTGTACATTGAGAAAAAAAAGGATTTAAATGCTTTGAACAATCCATAACCTTCAGATCCGAAGTCTATATATTTTACCTCTGATCAACAGTGCTCCTCTATGGGGGTGACATACTGGTAATCATGAATAATAATTTTTATGGAATTTAACTTTATTTCAGACAAAGGTCTCGGTGACAATTGCACATGTGACTGTACGTGCATGCCGGAAGAGTCAACCTTCTGCAACATCTCATCAGGGCGATGTGAATGTCGCCCTGGGTGGAAAGTCGACCCTGCTGATTCTGAAAACTGTGTTAAAAGCAGTAAATATCATTTTTCGATATTTTTCCATATTAAGAGAAAACGTTTCATGCCCTATATACATTTATTCCATATTTTCTGTGATATGACTGTCAAGGTACCGGTAATCTTGGTAAATTGTATTAGAAATTCAGCTTGTACACCCTTATCTTTGTCCTAGGTGGTTAGATTTTGAAATTAATATGTAAGGTGCAATGAGCTCTTTTATCACAATATTCACTAAAGTTTGTCAATTTGTATGCATAAAATTAGTGTCTGTAAGTGCTTATCTATATAATTGATATTTCATTTTTGCTATAAAGCAAATTACATGTACTATAATTTTAACTCAACGATGTCTTTCTAAAACTTTGTTATCTCATAGCTAAAATGAGGATTTAAGGTAATCTAAACATAATTAAATTATGATCATGGTCCATCAAGTGATTGTGGGAAGTTAACAGGAAATGCAACCCTTTACAGACTTGGAGCAAAAGAGCCTTTAACTCCCAAGTTAATAGATGCTTGCATCTCCATTGAAGTCTTTTTAAGCATTTGAAGGACCATGATTATAATCTAATGATGGATGGATAACCTTAATATTAAACTGTTCCAATGGGTTATCATTACATATACAACCGTTTAGCAATTGGTCTTCTGTTTGGCCATAAGCAGGCTTGACATGTTGCCCTCGGCTTCTATTTCATTTCGATCTTTAACTCTTAATTTACTTAGAAAGTATAACTTTATAGATGCACTACTTTAATCATTTTATATGATAATTATGGTCTTAAATTAAAAGATGACCAGCCGCGACATACCAGTCGTAAAAATGGTACTGTTATAGCTCCCTTGCTTGGCGCTCAGCATATAAGGGGTAATTGCAGGACTGGTTGGCCCGATGTCAAGATAATGTGACTTGGTGTGGTATCATGCCACATGTCTACGGCATGATACTGCAGTGTGGCAGCACTATATTTGTCTTAAGTAGACATTGTCTCCAAATGAGTGAAATACTGTCATTGGGACTTAAAACCCAACAAACAAACAAATTAAAAGATGAATTAATTTCTTGGGGAGAATATCATAGCTTTAGTCTTCAATCACTTGATTTCTATGTCATAAATTGTATATATGAAATCAATACTGTTTAAAACAAATTGAGGACATTTAAGTTTGTGTTATCTTGTGCAGTGTATCCTTATCAGTCCTTTACCTCATAAAAATTCATTTATTTATTTATGATTTAACGAATATGAATTAACTGAACTTTGAAAATTAATGGTAGTCTTGAAATAAATTCTTTTATCTTTGCTTTGCATTCAGTGTACTAATTTGCATTAGTCTTATCAGAGTTGTCCATGTCTACTCTATTTGTCAAACATATTTCTATGGGGTAAAGGGATAATTAGTTTTAATCAACATACCTGTATTTATGGTTTGATGTGCTTTTTTTTTTCAGTATCTATAGGAGACTCATGCAAGAATTCCCCAGACTGTGTGGACTACCCAGCCTCCAAGTGTGTGGTGGTAACTGGGGGAAACGGACAGAATAAGGAGTGTGAATGTAACAAGAACTATGAGCCGAGTGCTGACAACACCGCATGTGTACCAACTCCATAATCGAGACTTACTTTTGTAGATGAGAAGTTTAATTGATATTTGATCAAGCATAAAGTCCTTTAGGGTTCACAAAGAGATAACCTGGCTCCAGCCACGGTCAGGATCAGTATTTTGATTGAAGTGCACCAGTTGTTATGTAATTACAACTGATGCTGACCCTAATAAGGCATTAATACGGAAGTTGTCCACATTTGAAGGCTGTTTGTAGCTGTTCCCACATATTTTTAACTTATTTCCTCAGTATTGTGTCCCTGCTCAAACTTATCAACAATTGTAACAAGTTTACAGAAATGGCCTCTCTTACTGCTGATCTATCCCTCAAGAAGTCTGTAAGTTTATCCAGATATTAATTGCTATTATGTGATTCTGTTGTTTTGTTCAGCATTGAGGTCACCTCATTTGTAATTCAAATTCTCCATCAGTATAGAACACCATTGCTTTATCTGAAACCTTTGTCTGATGTCCATGGGGGGCCTCCATGGCCGAGAGGGTAAAGTCGCTGACTTTAACACTCACTCTGCCCCTCACCGCGTGGGTTCGATCCCGGCAGGGTCATTTGGATTTTCAAGTGAGGAAGCCTTCCAGCTGGCTTGCGGTAGGTCTGTGGTTCTACCCGGATGCCTCCATGCATTTGGGGTCTTCCTACACCTGTAATTAGCTGGACGTCGCTATATGACTGAAATACTGTCGAAGCGATGGTAAAACTCAAATAGTCTAGTCAAGTCTGATGTCCATGGGACCAAATTTTCTTTGCTGCTGTTCCTGAATCTACATCTGACTTAGTTTGTTTTACTTTTTGTTGCATATTTTGCTATTCAGGCAATAATTTGCTTTTCACTGTGGTGTGCCATTCACGCTTAATTTTGTCATTCAGACTTTTGTGCCTTTCAGACCTTTTTTTCCCGGTGTGCCACTCGAGACTTGGGTCATTCAGACCGGTGTGCCACTCGAGACTTGGGTCATTCAGACTGGTTTGCCTCTCTGGACTTTTGTCATTCAGACTGCTGCACAATTCAAACTGTTATCATAGTATTGTTAACAACCTTTTAATATCTAACAATATTGCAACTGGCAAAATATATCAATTATTGTTGTATATGTGTGTGTTTTTATTCCTCCTAAAACAGTTGTTAAGTCAGTTAAATAAGACTCACACAGCTCCATAGAGATCTGTAATTGTAATGACACATTCCCTTCTGAGTTTTAAAACACTATCACTCAATTAAATATCTTCGATATACAGATTTAGATCAACTTCTTCTGACCAGGGCTAGCCTGGTTCTGATCCTGACCGTGGCGAGAGCTAGGTTATCTGGGTAGGGTCCCTCAATGGAGTTATGTGGTTGTTAAATTTTGTAGTCTACATTTTTTGTAGTGAGTTTTTAATTAAGAGAGACTCTGATTGCCATTTCTAAATTTTGCTACAATGCTGTAAAACAATCTTTTCTTTTGTTGAATAGTTCGAGAATTTCATATATGTATCTCATCAAATTCAGCATCTGTAAAATTTCAATGACTTGTAGAGAAATAATCAGATGTGTTGTGAAACAATGGGTTTTTATTTGTTGTGCTGACAGTGTAAAATCTGAGCTACAATATTGAATGAGTAAACAGAGGAGAGCCATATCAGACTGCACCTGGAAGGACCTGTCTGATGTGGGTCTGCTCTGTATGTCAATGAATCAAAATTGTCTATACAAGTAAAGGGTGAAAATCTATTACGTTTCAGAAATGGTTACTGACTCTTCAAATGACTAACATGGTAAAATGGCATATACTTGTACTTGAGTAGTAGGCTTAATTAGATTTTTCACTTTTTTTTCTATTAGACTGATGTTCAAAATAAAATGCTTAATGCCAATTTTTTTTATTATGACATTTTTTTGTCAGTTTAAGTATATTATCAATAGCTACATTTGTGTTTTGTTAATTGGCTATTTGAAAATAAAGTACAAGTCTCAGTTATAGCACAGTTTCAGCGGTCCAAACCAAATATCTCTTTATTGGACTTCATTGTATGAGAATGTTA
>CM037785.1:7178570-7191291 GCA_021229015.1 Solen grandis
TGCTAAGAGTTCATTCAGTAAAACATAAATAGATAAGAACAAGAGTGATGATTATCATTATATACACCTGTCCTGCAATTTTATCAATTCAAGGGTCATAACTCTGGAGTGTCTGGGATATTCTGACTGGTTTTCAAACACGACTGAGATACTCTGCCAATACACTTTTTGACAAAGTTTGGTAAAGACAGGTTTCTGATTGTCAGTGCAATAGAGCAGGCACTATTAATTTTGCAAATTTTCATCAAGTGAAGGGTCATAACTCTGGAGTGTTAAAGATATTTTGGCTGGTTATCAAACTTGGTTGAGATAATTTACCCATTCACATTCTGACCATGTTTGGACAAGATCAGTTCATGTTTGTAAGAGTAAGAGTGCGGACACTGTTACAGTTTGAGTTAGAGCGCGAACAACATCAGTGGACACCGCCCACCAACCCAGCCGCCGCAGGTAATTTTTTTTTAACTATTTAAAGACCCACAGCCAATTAGCCTACATCCGCTACAGGTGAATCCATAATTCGTCCTGTCTTTGACAGGCATATAAAAAACATTCACTCAATAAAGGGAATTAGCATTAATTTCATAGCAACTTGTTTAAGGAAGGTAAATATTTCGAGAAATTTATAATAAATAATTACCATTATTATGCTTCAATAAACTGTCAAATACCTTAATAAAACAAGAGGGCCAAGATGGCCCTGAAGATGCTCGCCTGAGAAAAACTTCTTCATTGCCTGTACAAGTTACTATATTATTATAGCATAGTTGTACAGAATACATAATCCATGAGATCATTTATAATTCCACAAAACAAACAGTACCTGTGGTCAAAATTTCGAAGTCAACTTGACTGAGAGATTATGGCAAAAACATTGTCATGAAACTTCAAAATGATTGCTTAAGAAATGAAGATACAAACAAGGTGTAAACAGTGAAATCTGGCATTTTTATTGATTAAAGGGGCATAACTCTTGACCTAATCTGATTATGACTACAAACATTGTCATAAATTTTGAAGATGATTGCTTAGAAATGAAGATGCTAGACTGCAAACAAAGTGAAATCTGGCATATTTTATATTAAAAGGGGCATATCTCCTGACCTAACTGGCCGATATCAGCCATAATTGAACTTGGCCATGAGCTTATGACTATTAACATTGTCATAATGTTTGAAGATGATTGCTTAACCCTTTCCCTCATAGAGGAAACCATGAAAAGACCTATGCGAACAACATAAAACCAGATCAGCCTGCGAGTAACTCACAGGCTGATCAGGTTTTATGCTGTTCGCTGCTCCTCAGTGGTCTGGAAATGAGGACTTTGTAATTAAATTTGGTAAGGTTTAACTGTGGTTTTCTGAAGATAAGGCTTTATGTGGAACCTATTGAGTGCGTCAAAATGAGTCTATATGAGGGAAAGGGTTAAGAAATAAAGATGCTAGAGTGCAAACAATCTAATGGTGGACGACGGACAGATGGACGGATGATGGAAGGACGGACGACGGACATTCATCGATCCTAATAGCTCATCCTGAGCATATGTGCTAAAAAGCCCCAAAATTTGATAACCGGTACCTTTTCCCATGATTCCAACCCCAACCCCAACAATATGTCAATATTCTGATACTTATCTTATTTCTAAGTATTACGTGTTTGAACTACATATGAAATGCCTTATATCTATATGCTAATATAAAAGCCCATTTTAACATTTACATCAAACAAATTTTCGCACACTCACTTGAAGACTCTGGGGGCACTATATCTAGCTTCAGTTTCATACCAATACTGGTTTTCTCCAGCTCTCCAAAACTCAAACATGGGATATTCTTTTCATTCACTATTTGAAGAAAACTTTCTTGCAGTGTCTTTAGCTTTGGGTTGTCTGAAATAAACAATAATTAATACGAAAGAATAAATTCAAAGTTTATAGCATAATGTACATGTGCACTCTTGTGTTCACAGCACTAATAAATTTAAACAGTACAATTATGAAAACCTTTTTTTTACCATAAATGGAAAACAAAATATTTGCAAGATCCCTAAGCTAAATAGCAAGTTTTTTTTGGGGTAAACTGCTGGAATTTAAAAATAAACTTTTAGAAGAGAAGGTGCAAAATAATAGCCCTTAATAAAGAAGAGAAAAAAAAAAGCTCAGACTTATACAAATCCCTCTCATGGTTAAAGGCTGGCCAGTACTTGTGAAAGTTTATGAAAAATCTTGCAACCAAATTACCAAACTCTCCCAATCTTGGATATGTGACAATAAACACTAACATGGCATTCTTTCAGAGATAGATTTCAAGACTTACTTAAAAACATGCTTGATGGAAAGAAAATGAGTAAACAAGTCACTGGTGTTGCAGGAACACATGAGTCCCTACCGTGATGTGCATAATTTTTCCATTACCATAGCAACCAGAATTTTGGTCCAAGAAAAAACAAAGTGACATGCAGAATCTCCATACTGCCATCTATTCATATACCAAGTTTCATAATATTATCTTAAACGGAATTTAAGTTATGGCGGGATCCACTGGTCAAGGACTAATAAAACTCTGTAAAGCATATACCAAGTTTTCTATACTAAATGTCGCCTGTGACCATTACATTTTCTTTTAATTACGCCTACAGATTTCATATATCCAAAATTTAACAAGGAAATCTGTCTTTTCATGATGGTGCTTTGCAATGCTATTGAATAGAACTATCACTAGTGATTCATATCCTCTCCATCCCACCATGTCATTATGTGACTGCAGGATGTTACCGAAGCATGAAGGGACATGATGAGCAGGTTTCCTATATACATATATCTCTCTCTCTATATATATATATATATATATACCCCACTTCTGTGATGCAACATTATAATAAAGTAACCAAATTTTGTTATATCTACATTATCTTTTAGCTTTCATGAAATCGGATGCATTAAAGAAATAATTAAAATGTTCTGGATTTTTTTAAATAACATAGAGCACATGTATATATAAAACTGGCATTTTGCTTGACAGCCCTCCTCTTTATTGAAACAAAAAAATTTTTGCCTTAAATTCTTAAACTTTCATGCTATTCCTTTTTAAGAAATTAAGTTTTTGTAAATGGATGAACTATGAGATACATCTAAAGGTCATGAAAAATGGACTGATATATGCTGGTGTCATATCTGCTCATATATCTTCACATTCTATTTTCTCGAGATTAAGTGTCTTTATAGCATGCATCATATTCCTCACTTTGATGAGAGATGAGAGATTTTGACACAAAAGAGTGAGGGACAGACAGACAGATGTAGCCAACAGAAAAGTGATCCCTATGAGTCACATCTGCTTACAGCAGGTGACACAAAAATGCAGAGACTGACATCATTGATTTCAATCCAGCAACTCTCTAAGTTACAACCTGCAGGGGTCTTTACTGACTGCAATACAAAATTATGATAAAGAGAAAGAAGGTGATGAAGGAGAAATAAAGATAAGAAAGAGGAGGATGAAGCAGAAGCAGAAATACCTTTATTAAGCTCCTGCACCTCGATGGATGGGAAGATCATGTATCTGGCCATGTTACTATATTTAGCCAGGGAGGCTCCACGGTGAGGGGTACTATAGAAGACCACGCCCACTGTGTTGTCCACCAGGTTTTTCAGGACAGGGTCCTTACTGGCCACTTCCATTATCTCCTTGATCAACAGCCCTGGGAAGGAAGCAGATATTTACTGTGAAACTACTAACTATTGTGCAAATGTTAAGCTTCTTTTCTTGGTCAGAATAAATCTACAAATGAAAATGTACCTAGCCCATTCATTTGTCCATCAAAGTGCATTGTGCTCGTTCATATCACCTAAAAAAAGGTCTAAATATCTTGAATTGGTTAACAGATATCACCTCAAAAAAGTCTAAATATCTTGAATTGGTTAACAGATATCACCTCAAAAAAAGTCTAAATATCTTGAATTGGTTAACAGTATATTATGTTTTCCCTTTCTTTATTTTACATAAATTATCAAGCAAGTTTTAACTAATTTTATAAATCATACTGAATAACAAGAAAGAGGAGACTAGACTTAACACAGATATCAAAATGGCTGACCACTATCTCCTACCAAGTTAATGACTGAGTATCAAATCTCAGGCACACTGCTGGGAAGCAAAGTGTAGTGCCACTATATTTTCTAGACATCCAATTGATAAATAAATATGGGTAATACCAAGTTCCTCCTCTAACATAATGGGGATATGTTCTGAAAGATTGTATCATTAATACAAAGTAAACTATTATAACTTGTAATGACTTAATTATGAAAAAAGGCTGACAGGTAAACTTGATGTTAAGCTGAAGTGTACTTTATAATCAATAAATAAAATGGTCTCTCTTATTTTAAGAATAAATTTTCTTTACCTTAAACTTAATATTGTGTACTTGTTCAGCTGCACCAACTACTACATGTACAACTTCTAAAACTAAATATTGCTTTTTTTTTCACTATTGTTTCATATCTTATTATTCTGATCGCTTAAACTACAGTACTTATATTTTGCTATTACAGCAACTTCTCTATTATTTTTATCACAATTACAGTTTCTCCAACTACTGCAGATCACCACCACATATACTGATTCTACTACCACTAACATGACTACAATATCAACTTAAGCTACTATTTCTCCCACAATTAACATTATTAAAACAAGGATACCTACCACCCATAGAGTGCCCAACCCAGATCACTGGGCGACTCCCTACATCTGCCTTCTCAAGTCTCTTGATAAGACTGGCTCCCCTCTCTTTCAGAGTCCTCCTGGATACAAATCATATAGTGTATAAACATCTTATCATATATGGTGTATGATCATCTTATCATGTATGGTGTATAATAATCTCATCATATATATGGTGTATGATCATCTTATCATATATGGTGTATGATCATCTCATCATATATAGTGTATGATCATCTCATCATATATGGTGTATGATGATCTTATCATATATGGTGTATGATGATCTTATCATATATGGTGTATGATCATCTCATCATATATGGTGTGTGATGATCATCTCATCATATATGGTGTATAATCATCTCATCATATATAATGTATGATCATCTCATCATATATTGTGTATGATCATCTCATCATATACTGTGTATGATCATCTCATCATATATATTGCATGATCATCCCATCAAACATGGTGTTCATGTATGATCATTTTATTGTATTTGGTGTGTCAGAATTTATATTTCATCACATCCTGAATATCAAAAAGTAAAGAAAACATTATCTACAACATAAGAAGACGTACTTATCTCCCTCTATGGGCAGGTTGTTGTTCCACATTGTCAGCTCAGTCTCATATCCAACATTAAGGACTCGGACATGCGACAAATCATGGGCCAACCAATCCTGTAATGTGGGATCAAGTATCTAATATAGGACATAAATTATTTAGTGAGTTCATTCACAACTGAAACAGTCAACATATATTGGTTATTATTTAGCAGCATGACCCAACACTCAGCTTTTCAGTGTTATTCAGAAGATATTCAGTCTACTGAACATGCAAATTCAATGAACAGAAATATATTTTATTGGATGAATGAAATGTGTATCCTAATTTAAATTACTATCACTGAAATTTGCTTTACACTCTAAATTTTTGCTTTTAACTTCACTGAACTCAATCTTTGATCTGGTAGTGAATTTCAGAGATAGCTATTTGGCTTATTTATTTATCTTCTCCTTTTGATAAATCTGAAGTAAACTATATTATACGCAAAATTTAACATTACTTAACAATTCTTTACCTTAATAAGAATTTTCACAAGAAAAACCTATAAAGGAACTAATCTGCTTTTAGGAAGCTTAAGGACTGATTTTATAATAATGGTTATCGTGAAAATATTTGAGACATAACGTGATGCTAACAAAGTGAAACCTGATAAAGAGTTGCTTACATCATTATAAGAACAAAATAAATCTAAATCAAGCAATATACATAGATGACAAAAAGATATAAGGTAACAAGATTTTTCTAAAACTTTGGCTTATTTACTTTGATATAATCAGCTTAAAATAAATAAACTTCAAAATGATGGTAATTCCCTTTGCTACCAAAGTCTGAGTTCTGCTATAAACTTGGGACCCTTATCATTAGTATGACATGTTCAGAAAATATTCAAAAATTTAATTACAACAACAAAAATTATAGAAAATTCAGAGCCAACATAAAAATGAAATCCAGTATAATACAATTAAACCATCCTCCTAAAATCTTTACTCTTTTTTTTCCAAATTCTTATTTAAACATGAAGGGGGACCTGGTACTGGGGCCCTGCTTTTAATATGACATTAACCCTTTCCCTCATATAGACTCATTTTGACGCACTCAGTAAGTACCACATAAAGCCTGATCTTCAAAAAGCCAAACTCAAACCTTATCAAATTTAATTGTAAAATCCTCATTACCAGACCACTGAGGAGCAGCGAACAGCATAAAACCTGATCAGCCAGCGAGTTACTCGCAGGCTGATCTGGTTTTATGCTGTTCGCATAGGTCTTTTCATGGTATCCTCTATGAGGGAAAGGGTTAAGTCTATTGATTGTTGACAGATTTATCATGATATTCATTCACACTAGGCAGCTTATTATTTAGCTACAATCACGACAATGGTGTCCAATATAACACATTAACTAGTAATGGACCCTTAATATAGCCTTAACCCTTTCCCTCATAGAGGATATCATGAAAAGACCTATGCGAACAGCATAAAACCAGATCAGCCTGCGAGTAACTCGCAGGCTGATCAGGTTTTATGCTGTTTGCTGCTCCTCAGTGTTCTGGAAATGAGGATTTTGTAATTAAATTTGGTAAGGTTTAACTGTGGTTTTCTGCAGATCAGGCTTTATGTGGTACCTATTGAGGGCGTCAAAATGAGTATATATGAGTGAAAGGGTTAAAATGTATCTGCACTCTATCAAGTTATCCGGACCAAAAACATGCTATTTTAATCCTATTTTATCAATCAATAAAATGCAAAATCACTTTTTTTACACTGGATCATGATGTAATGACTGGATTTATTCACTTTTCATTTACATTTTCTTTCTTCTTTTTTCTTTATAATAACTGTTTTGAAATACATATTAACACAAGAGTTCAGTTTCAATATATTCACAGATTGTTACAAATTGATACAGACTTAAATTTGCATACTAACCAATAAAATACAAATCCTACCCCAATTTAGTTATATATTCTTTCTGTAACAAATAAGAGGTTAAGATATTTTGGAAAAAAACAAAACAAAAAAAACAATTGCTAATAAGACAGATTGGAATGTAAATCAATATTTAAAATTGTATACAAAAAAAAGAAAAAAAGAAGCTTTTTCAACCTTTGGCCAAAAAAAGGTGTGGGCACTGCGGACCTCATCTGTGATTTCAAAGTCTGGCACTGTGAAGCGCTTGTCCTCCTGGCGCCAAGTCTTGAACGGACCACCCAACAGTCCATGTATAAAGACTATGTCTGTCTTGATCTTTTGCTTCTTGTCCCTTTCATAATAAGAATCCAAAACCACTATATGTACATCTGGCCTTGTATATTGCAATTAATTCATGGTTACACTGCAGATTTATTATATAACGTTATATACCATCATTTCACAAGTTAATATTTTAAGTCCATGTTTTAAACTGCATTATACATGATGGTTATAAAAAGAAGTACACCGTTATGGCCTTAGGTCAAGAGTAACAGAATATACTGTATATATCCATGTAACAATCTTTCTCTAATATACCGCATTCAGAATACAAACATACAGTAGTGATCAACAACTGGCCTTTAGCATTGCATCCTGATCTTGATCAAAGAAAGATACAATTGTGTATTAAAGTAAGCTACAAGTGAACTCAATATTGTATATACTACTTGTGGTCAAGTTATAACAGTGTCAACATCCAACCAATTGAAATCAAATCTAAAACTGTTGATTTGAAGTGTGTAGTATGAACCTCCAGTCACTAGCAGAAGCAGCAGCTGCTGCTGATGAGCTGCTAATGATGATGCTGTCAGAGGATCTGATCAGACATACACTGAAACAATTATCGATCATCAATTTTTGATACTTAGAGTTGTTTTTCACATTTTCCACTGACATTTATCATATGATGGATTAACTAATTCTTTCACCAGTAACCCTTTAAATATGGATGCTATCAAAACAATGTCCAGCAGCTGTGACTCCTATAAAACCTAAATGTAACTTCTGAGTAAATAGTTAATAGGAGGAGGTAAAACAATTTCAACAGCCAATGTAAGAAATGTTTTCTACCTGAAATGGCTTTACTATCAAAGTTTTATGACAAAATTGTGCCAGTCTACCCACCTGGACCTGTGTACTGGATGTGCCAGAAACATTCCATCATCATACTGGGCCGTCAGTCCTGTGTCTGACTCCCTGTCTCGGTCTAGATTGGCCAGGGCTCGTGCTGCATGGAAAAACAATGCTGTGTCTGTTGTTTCCATCCATCGATGAAGGACAGCCACCCAACCTTAAATCAGTCTAGAGAGGATTAACATTTTCTTCATTTTTCATACATGTACTAACAACATTTACTTTAAATAATATCTTACATTGCAGAAAAAGTGATTTTATGTCTCCAATACTCAAAGCCTGGAAAGGACACAATGTATATAAGCCACACTCTTGTTATGTCATAAAAAAAGCAAACTGGTGTTTCAGAAAACTAAGTCTTTACTGCAATACTACATACCATGATGATATATCAAAAGAATATTAAATAAATAAGTCTTTAAAATGTACCTGGAAATTTTACTACAGTTTTATGCATTTATCAATATCTTTCTAAAGGGAGGTGGGTGGCCAAACACAGGACTTTTGATAGAGAACTGTTTCCAACAGGTGGGAATTTCACAGACAGAATAGTCCTGAGTCCTGTAGAATATACTAAAGCAGAGTTTTAGATCCCAGCATGCATCTTCCACTCTGGGGATTTTAACAATTTGCTCTAGGGTGAATAGTTAGACTAAAAAAATGTCAAATCCTCTTGGATCAGCCTGCCTCCTTTACCCTGGGACAGATTAAGGTAAAATTCAATACAATGAACTAGCTTTGATCAGACAGGTGGACAAGATACCAGTCTTATTCCTTAACAGCCCATTAACACTTACAGATATATAACAAGTGGCAATTCACTGACAATGAAGTTCATAAGTGTTTGAAGGAACAAGCTTTATATTTCTTCCCAGGCACCAAGTCCTGGTCCAACCCAGAGATCGTCAAGAGGGATAAGTATAAGCTGTAAGAACTTGTTTCCCAATCAACACTTGAATAAATAAGTTTAAACTTAAAATTTTCTTTATTTTTATAAAATTCATATCTCTAATAAAACACATTTTAACAAGCCCAATGTGTGTCCTCAATCTCAGACTTGAGCTAAGTTTGAACACTAGATTCTGTGATGACACACCTCCTTCAATGATTCTGTCATGCAGGGAGGTCTCCATGGTCAGATTGGCGAGGATGTGGGCCAGCAGCCTGCGGATGACGAGGCTGTGTGGATACTGGAGATAGACCCGCTGTAGTAACAACAGTCCGTCCGAACTGGCGATCTTCACACACTGACTGATCACCTGCACACAGGAGAAATGTTCTGTACTATATTTTCCCTATTACAAGACCCTTAAAAGTTTTAATGTTTCTGTATGTAATGTGTGTATATTTAACATATCACCCAGTAATTGCCTCTTCCATTCCCATTATTCACCAATGCTGTCATGGTGAGTTCTTGATTGTTCTGTGTATTGCTTTGAAAACCTAAGGCGGATTTTTGGTATTCTTTGTTTCTCATAAGAGGTGTGACAATGGTTAGAGGGACACTTTTATTCCAGAGTGATAAAAAAATATGAAGATAAAGATTTAGATATTTAAATAAACAAAATAGTAGAACAAGACCATATTTACTTACAGCTGTATGATGGACAAGGGCCTGGAGCAGAAATACCTCTACCAGTCCATCCACTGTCTCATTGGTCTTCATCAGGGGTGTGTCCACAAACAGCCAATTACCTGACTGTATACAAATATATTAAAAAAAAATACATTATTCTTATAGTCCAAATTATATACACAATATCTTACACACTTTCTAATACAGAGCTAGAGTTTAAAATGAGAAACAGAATATTTCAGGAATCTACATCGCTATAAATACAGAATCATGAAATACATGAGTATGAGTAAATGTAGTCTAGATCCTGTGTAACACTGTAATTGTATTCGATCTCTAGTTACTTAATTATACTGGACCACATTATTATCATATAACAACATTTGAAGAATAAGAAATCTGATGTTCATGGAGTTTGGACTATATAAGATTGGTATCTACATTACAACAAAAGTGTATGTTCTAAGGGATCTTGCATTATCAAACCTGTCTAAAGCTTGATTACATTTAAAATGCTGAATTTAACTTCACTTTTTTTTACATATATTCAAACTGGGTTATCTTTTACACTGAAGTTTGGGAAAATCATCACTTTTTATCAGTAAGAATAGGTCCCTTTTTCAGACCAGAGAAAAAGAATCACTGTTATCACCCACAGACTAAATTATTTCTAAAAATGATGAAAGCATGCAAAACCTACCTCGACTATATTTTTAGGCCTTGTCTCCAGCATGACCTTGGTTGTGTATTCTTTGATCCTGCCGTCCACCCCCTCCTTCACCAGTAGCTCAAGAAGTGCATGAAACTCCACGCCAACACTGGCCTGTGTGTATCATAACTGGTACATGTCAGTAAAAGTGATTTGAATACACCCACCCCCCTCCTCAGAGTTTTAATAGTAACAAAATGGCCTGTGACTGTATTACATACACAGTGAAGATCCAAGATTTTTTCAAGACCTTCAAAGGCACTAAGTACTGGTACAACCCATGAATCTGGTTCTGAATCAATATAAAAGAAACAAGCTTAAAATGTATATGAGACGCATGTATTAGTCCAGGAAAATAGGGTATCAGTGAGCCGTCTAGTTTAAGGGGTATTAGACAGATATATCTCGGACTGGTAAATTCATGAGCAACTCCTTTCTGATGCATGAAACACAATGTTCAATATCACTCCTGATGTTTTGTTGAGGTGGTATACATGTAATATTCCAATATTGCCACTACTGTACAAGCTAAACCTAGATATGATAATATATTGTACTAGTATATCTTCCTTATTTTGTGTTCCTCATCAATGCTAGGGAAGGCTTCACTAGACACAATATGGTGATTAGTTTAAGCATAATTAGGATTATTTGTTTTGTAAGGCTGATGACCTACTTTTGGGGGTGGCAACCAAGGCATGGGTCGAAAGAGTCGGTAGTCCGATCCTGCAAACCGAGCCAGACTGACCATTGTCCGGTTAGAGCAGGCCTGGGCAACTTTCCGGAACTGGTGATCTGGAAATAAATGCAACCAGATTAACCAACAAATGAGCTAATATATTTTTTTTACAAATTAATCTCCATGGTATATATTGTTTCAATTTAATGCACAATCAAAAGCACAAACCTGACATAAAAGAGTAGATAGCCGTGCACATGTGTACCTCCTTTGAATACTCTCTTATGTTTGGAGTTTGAAATACATGAGAGTGCATTTGTAATGTGGCCCTGTATGTAGTTTTACTGAAAGTCTTATGATTGTTGACATATTCATTATGATTTTCTTTAACAAATGATAGATTTTAATTAAATCAAGTATCAATATTAACCATTAAGCATAAATAATAAATCCAAGAGTTGACAATTTGTGTCATATGAAATATAATTCTGACTGTTAGTTTGTTTGCCATGTCTGTATGTATCAAGCTTATTTAAAGAAATTATGAGAAAGACTGCCAAATGATCATCCATGCCAAGTTTCATTAATTTCTGCTCAGTTTTTTTTTTTAAAAGATGATTGGATTTAAAGCAAACTGTTGATAGAGTACTACGAAAAACAAGAGGGCCATTATGGCCCCAGGATGCTCACCAGAGTACCATCAGCTTAATTAAACAATTCAGTTTAACCCTGATACAGATTTCAGATAGAAACATTTTCAAGGTTTCTGTACAGACTAAATAGGAAAACTAGCCAAACATCTGCAGATTTTTATATAACCAAAGTTTCGCCATGGATCAAGTTTATTTAAGCAATTTTTGTGAAGGCCCATTGAAGGGTGATTAATACCAAGTTTCATCAATTTCTACCCAGCGGTTTCAAAGGAGATGTCTTTTAAAGCAAATTGATGATAACAAACGAAAAACGGAGGGTGATCCCAATAGCTCACCTTGAGCACATCGTGTTTTGGTGAGCTAAAAGACCTTCGACGGATGCTTTGTGAATAAAAATAACTCACCTTGAGCTCTCAGAGCTCTTGTGAACTAAATTTCTTAATTGATATAAAAGATATAATTTTATAAATTCTAACTTAAATAACTTATACAATAAATGCATTGGTCTTAACCCTTTCCCTCATATAGACTCATTTTGACGCACTCAATAGGTACCACATAAAGCCTGATCTGCAGAAAACCACAGTTAAACCTTACCAAATTTAATTACAAAATCCTCATTACCAGACCACTGAGGAGCAGCGAACAGCAAAAAACCTGATCAGCCTGCGAGTTAAAGGGTTAAAATAAAACATGA
>CM037785.1:7191391-7212691 GCA_021229015.1 Solen grandis
CCATGTTGCGGAACTATCACATGGAACAGCAAGTGGTTATCATATTCTTTATTAAGCCGATTTCGCCGAAGTTGCTCATACGCAAATAGCGTTTAACCGTAATGTGTGACTTACCATTGCCGAGTTTATTTTTCAGGAAACAAAGACTTCACAAATATGGGAGTGCAGAAACAATTTATTTTAATTTCTACAAATTATATGTGAACGAAAAACTAAGGTTTGTGCCCTAAAATCTCTTCCAGTAAAGTCGACATTCACCGCTACGTCTTGGACCACTTTACCTTTACCAAGATAACCAAGGTACCCTAATGAATCATTAGGAACCATTGGTTATCTCCGTGAAAGGCCACGAGGTTCGAAATGTAGCAGAACCATTACAGGGACTATACCTCAAAGGTTAATTCGATATTAGAATACCATACATATAACATTTACAGCCCTGCTAGACAAGTTTGAATGCTAATATTCAGTCATGTCGATATACACAGTATAGCTCATCAGAATGAATGACTTGTCATCATGGCGCACAAAGGTTTGTGGTGAGCATCTGAGACATTCTCTTTAACTCTCACACCCTTCTCCAACAGCTCTGTCATGGCAGCCACAAATCCAGCCTTTTCAATGTTTCCCGAATTCCTGTTAGTCATTCAATTATCTAATGTCTTGACTGACTGGATTTTCTTGGAAGTATGCTCCACCAGGTTGTAGGAGCAATACTGTGCACGGTGTCCTGGTGAGTCTTTGCGACCGTCACCTTTATAATGTATTAAGCTTCCTTGTTTGTTTGTTTTTTTGTTTTTTTTTATTTATTTATTTTTTATTGAGTTTAACGTCCCACCAACAGTATTACAGTCATTTAGAGGAAATGTTTACTTGAGACAGATATAATGTTGCAACACTGCAGTATCAAGGGATACTGGGAGTTATACCAGTTCCATATTTTACGCCTTTGGCATGTTGTGGCCAGAGATCAAACCCACAACCTATTTGGTAATAAGCTAGAAAGAATTGTGCACATTATTAATTATTTCTGGCAAAATAGTTCAGATTCCTACATTGTCTCTGTCTTGTTTTAACATAGCTCACAAAAGTAGAGCCCTGTTGTGGATACAAAAAAAAGGAAAAAAAAACTTTTTGAATTCATTTGATCTTGCAAAAAATAAGAATGAAACATTGATTATCTATTATTAGTATATATAGCTTCATTTTTTAGTTTTTTTTTTTTATTTATTTTATTTAATTTTATTTATTTATGTGCGTATGTAGGGGTTGAAACATGTACATGTAGATATACTAAATGGACAGTGATACCTGTTTTGTGTATGACTAAAACAGTACCGGTACTCTTTATTACTTCATTTATTTAACACAATTCTTCTCCAGTCAAGTCATTCAATGTGCCTGCTCGATATTTCGTCCAGTAGGCATCATAGTTGGAACTAGATATTTCTTGTATCCATGAAACTGATTGGCTGACGGGAATTTCAGATGGACCATAGTTGCCCACAAAAGCCATTTTTTCCATAGTTGTTCTCACTTGTCAGTATTGTTGAACAGATAAGTAAGTCCCAACTGTGCATACGCCGTTCAGTAGTGGTTGTGAACACCATTTCCCATTTCAATTCCGGTTCTGACATACTTGTAAAATATTCTACATGTAAAAAAACACACCTCCCTATCAAGAATTTTTCCTGAAACCAATGTTGGTCTTAATTACAAGGTTTTACTGAACTAAATTGCTTTCATTGTGCTGATCATTCAGAATTACCCTTAGTGGTCGTCCACAAGTTACACTGTAGAGTAAGGCTGATCTTAACTTGCATGAATATTGCTTTAGAAAAGAAGCTTATTAACTTAATTTGTGTTTGTAAAATGTTCGTCTGGCGATAGGATGCAGTACATGGTCCAGTGGTAGGACACACACTGCAATATAGAGAGAGGTCCAGGGTTCGAGGCTTGTCTAAGTAAAAAAAACACATTGCTTCAATTTCATCCTTGTAAGTGTAAATACGTATCTTAAAATGTGGTATAATTCAGTGGTGTCATAGTGCAAGATGACCAGGGGTAAAGTCTTAAGAATATAAAATGCTTTAACTTTTATTTACAGCCTGAGGTTGTTTTACTTACTCAAACAAATTACAAAAGAAGATGAGAACTGGTTTTGCAGCAGGTCTGAACCATGCAGCGTTTTGTGCCTCTTTATACCCCCGCAAACAAAGTTTTAGAGGGGGCATATAGGAGTCAGTCTATCGGTCTGTAGGTCTGTAGTCTGTTGGTTTATCGGTCTATCTGTCCATCCCCAAAAGTTGTGACGCGAACTACTTCTACATTTCTTCATTTGGTCCAAAGTTTGTGTGTGAATTGATAATCAGGTGGAGAGGTGCGTGACATGAATTTCAACTTGACTTACCTCAAGGATTACAGGGTTATTGCCCCTAATTCAACTCTAAATATATTGTGACGCGAACTTCTTCAACATTTCTTAAGTTAACTGTTTCAGTTCAAAATATTTGTGTGCATTGATAGCCAGGGGGAGACGTGCGTTAATAAAATTCACTTCAGTTATTACAAAAATATCTTGTGACGCGAACTTCTTGTACATTTCTTAACTGATTCAGTTCATATTTTTGTGCGTGCATTTATAATCAGCTGGAGAGGTGCATAATATAAATTTCACTATATTTATCTCACGGATTACAGAGTTTTTGCCCCTGATAAGACTCTAAATATCTTGACAAGCGATCTTCTACATTTCTTAACCGATTCTGTTCAATTTTTGTGTGTGCATTGATAATCAGGTGGAGAGGTGCGTGCCATAAATTTCACTTGGGTTGTCTCAATGATTGCAGAGTTATTGCCATGGTCCCATTTTTTAATTAATTTTTGTTTTCCTTGTCCGAAAGTTAACTCGAAAATTATACAAGGTATTGAGCTGAAACCTAAAATGTAAAAAGATGGCGACTAGGAAAAGTGCAGTGTCCAAGAAGTGTAACTCTACCTGGTCCAATATTTTAATTATCGCCCTTTGTTAAATTGCTTTTTTTTCTTGTCCCAAACATAACTCAAATATTATACATAGTATTTAATTGAAATGTAAGATGTTAACAGATGGCGACTAGGAGAAGCGCATTGTCCAAGAACTGTAACTCTACACTTTTAATTTACTCTGCCAAACAACCATAATTGACTATCTTTCCACTTTAAATAAAGACTTTACTTACTTATTACTTACTATCATAACCAATATACTATTTATACAGGTTCTTATCTATGCTCCGCCCGGAGTCTGGCTTCTCCTGTATCAAAGCAGTCTGCGGAGTATCAATAACCTTCAGTGATAGCTCTAGTTAGGATCTGGTCTGATGAAAAAAGGGCATTTTACACTATTCATCATTTATTTTAAAACGTTCAAAAAATAATATATTGGCATACAGTTTGACCAAGAACTGTCCCATCAAAAGAAAGCCTGCTCCAATTTTCTGAGTGCTGGATAGCATTATGTTACCTGTTACTATTTTTAATGGTGAATTAAAACAAAAGTGGTATAAGATATTGAGTCTGAAGACATATAGGATTAATTTAACCCAGGTTTCATACTTACTGAGATTAGAAATTAGACTTGATCCTAAAATGTTCATTTCAAAATCAACAGTAACGAGAAATCTAAAGTTAAAAAATGGCATTACTACACAAAAAATGATTTTAAAAGGTCCATGCCAACTTGAAATATTTTCCAACTTTGAAAGTCTGATTATGGTATATTTTGAAAACAATACTGATTGAAAGAAAGTACTCAAAAAAGTAAATAGCCGAAATTCACAACTTAAGTTCGTCACTCCGTTATAAAAGTTCATATACAACTGATATTTTACCCTAAATTATGGACAAATGACTACATCATTATTAACAACAAATAATTTTATTGAATTAAATAATATTTTTTACAGTATTTTATTTCAAATATTTTAATGTGAAATAATATTATATTATCCATATATGAGTTATTGTAACAGCAATATTATTAATGCTTTGCTACAGATTGCACATTTCTTTGTTATAAAAGTTAATCAGTCTATGAATTTGGAATATATCAAGGCTAATTAGGACTACAAATATCTAGATCAATATTTTTTTTCGATGTATACAAACAGGTGTCAGCAATGTTGCTGAAAAGCATGCAACACATTTAAAGATCGACTGGGTCACCAGATAACTGAATCAATAGGACATTATCCCAAATTTTTTAGTTTAAACTTTGCAAACCTATGGACCCCCATTGTTTTCATTACCACTGTCTCTTTTGCTATAGATAAAAGCATGACCCCACTACCTCACTTGCTTGAGGCTTATGATGGTCACTCATTTTTCTTTTGGGAAACAGACGCAATAATGACAAATAGGGGTGATTTTGTCAAGTATAAGACCATAAATATATACCTATATCTTGAATATATATTGGATATTTTTGAAATGGATGGTGAGCCTATTGCTTCTGTTGCCACAACTAACGGTGTCGAAGTTACTTTTGATGCAGGAGCTATTGTTGTCTGTATGGTTTCAACATGTTGCTTGTAACTGCAATGTATGAATATTGAAATCAAACTAACGTTTCAGTTACAATGTTCCTCTATATAATGAATTATAAGAACTTAAAATTGGAAAATTAATTGTGCAGGTAAGAAAGGCATTGTGATGCTCAGTTACTTGCAAAACTACAAAATATCAAACTTGAAACTTGAAACACAAATTGTTAGTTCCAGGGCAAAGAAACCACGTGCATTGACACACACACACACACACACACACACACACACACAATATATATATATGAAAAATATGGCTCAACATTAAAAAAAAAGAATCGGTTTTATGAAATATTTTAGCCATGATTTTTTTTTTAATTCATTCAATCAGTCAGTGATTCCATCCGACTTGGTATATTGGTATATAATATGCCATAAATTCACTTCAATCTTACAAAAAAATGTAATTTCAATTAAGTTCATCTAAATTGAATTAAAGATCTCAAACTTTCACTACATCCAGCGAAAAAACCGTTATTCACAATGACTATCTAAAAAACAGGTACGAATCGACCCGTGTGCATACGATACAAAGTTATGAAGTGGTTTTAATTTTGGAACCTTCCTTTTTTATAAATTCAAGATATTCATTTATTTGTAAGCGTAATTTGTACGGGCATATTGTTATATGCCTCCGGTGATATAATCACAGAGATAATTTCAAACACAAATGTAAACACAAACTGTGCGAACCTGTCAGTCAGAAATGTTGCGACTTCGCGGTCAGATTATAGTTTTTGCTCGTCCTTTAGACGGCTCCATATTGTCATCTCAATGCCGAGATACAGTCTTATTTGCAGGAAGCCTTTTGTTCTTGTTGTCTCTCTCCTCTTTCTTTCAGAATCAGTCAATTTCTTCCTTTTGCATTTAACACCGCGATTCGAAAAATCCGCAATTCTTTTTGTTTATGCGTTGCTAGGTCACGTGATTTAGAAACGATGTTTTACGAAATCTAGTGGAAATATGATAATGATATTTGGCGAAAATAAATTTTCTTTTGACTATCCTAGTCAAAAATTATAAATCACATATTTAAGTGAAAAATAATTGGAGACTATCGTCTTGAATATATACGCACAGATAGTCATTTTTGATGTACATATCGAACATAGACGTTTTGTTAAATATTTATTAATATCATTGTTATTTAGTTCTTAATACTTTAATTACATATCATAGTAATATTTTTAGAATATTTTCTCATAATTTGTAACTTAATATGTGTTTTATAAGCTACGGGTGAAAAATACTGTCAAACATTCATTGAAAATACTCTACGAAAATGTAGAAAAATGTAAATCTCACCACATTTTGTTTTGATTTTTTTTAAATTAAAACTGATTTTTTTTATTCAAATTTTAGTCAAATTTGCATTAAAAACTGTAAACTGATTTTGACCCTCAATATATTAAAATCAGTGGCAACTGGTTGAAACTTCCTTAACACTGATTTATGTACTTAACCAGAAATTTTAGTGCTGTTAAATAAATGGGGAAATATCAAACTTTAATATGGAGATTTTCTACATACAGGTTTAAAATATACATTTTTATCAAGTTTTCTCTTATGTTGTTAATATGTTTTCCATTTGATTTATGCCTTATGTCTATGATAAATCAGTTAATGAGAAAAAATGGAAAATTGATGGTTTAATAGCAGTTTGATGCGTATACCCTCACACAATTTGCGAACGCATTTAGGATTAGTCAAACTAAAATCCACATAATCTGCGTTTATAAATTTCTTATATCGCACAGAATGCTTTCTTAAATATATAGAAAACACACAAACACACACAAAAAAAGACAAAAAAAACCCCTACAGAATTTCAAAACGAATGCATTAAGGTTCAACAACTTTAATATGCCGAAACTTTAAATAGGTAGGTCCGTTGAATCATGCAATGTGCGACTCCTAAAAGGGCTGTGATTTATGAAGTGGTTATGTTTAATAATTAGGATACGGCTTAATTCTGCATATGCATACATATTCTTGCTGATTCTCCATTCAGTCCACTTCCAAATTTCAGACGAATCGGTCTAAACTTTAAAACTAAAGTCTTAAAAAAACAATTATCATAACTAGAAACTCAGTTGTATAAGTGTTATCCTTTATTATTCATTGGTTTAATTAAACGTACAGTAAACCCTCTCATACAATCGAGTCCCGGGAGGGTCATTCGGATTTTCATGTGAGGAAGCCTTCCAGCTGGCTTGCGGTAAGCGGTGGTTATACCCGAATGCTTCAGTGCATTAGGGGTCTTCCTCCACCTGTAACTAGCTGGACTTCGCTATATGACTGAAATACTGTCACAGAGACGGTAAACTCAAAAAGTCAAGTCAGGTCAGATCTTTGATTTGTATGTGTCTTATCTACAACAGTCTCTATTTATAGATTGAAGTTATTATGCAAATTTCCTGCACAGGTCAGAGGCTCCGAACTCATTTCGGATAGTAGATAGTTTCCGTCATTTTTAGTGCAAGAAATAACCCTTGGAAATACCTGAGGTAGATAGATTGATGTGTTTTTTAGTATGTTACAATGATTTGTTTTGGACTTCACATGGGTTTTTGTAACAGCCTAAAATGACCAAAGGCTGCACATTTACTATCGGATTTATTGGCGAGCCACCTCTTCATCGAAACAAACTATATTCTTGCGCTGGTAAAATGATCGTGATCACGTGATAAAGAGTTACATCATTCGATTGCAGTTATAACAGCATAGAAAAATAAGTCCTATAATGTTTCATGTCACAGGCGATTTTTGTAGCCTGTTAGTATTTATATTTGACTCAGCATTGATTTTTCGGCATTTTTGCTTCATTCTAGTATACTTATGTTGTAGATATATACACAGTTGTTCGATCATATTTACACTATTGAGAGATTATTCGGTTTTAATTCTAGGAGAACCTGGGTTGAAAACGTAGTGCTATAGTTTGTGTGACTGACGTCACACACAACTAAATATGTTGCGTACAACCACATACGATGTCAACTATAGTATAAATTATAAATATAAGTTATCATAATCCTTCAAAGTCATATCCCGTGTTTTGAATGACCGATTTCCATCGTTTTGCAAGATTGTTTTGTTGTGACCATATACGGCAGCTTCGATCTAATCTAATCTAATCTCAGTCAGTAAATAGAATTTATACCCTCTTTCAGTCTAGGTAATAATAGCCACAGGAGCCAATGTCAAATGTGTATGGTGAAACAAAGCATTTCTCACTCAAATCCGCAGTTAGTATATCTCTGATAAATTATGAATGCCCCGTCTTCTAATTGTTCTCGGCTCAATAAATACGAGTATACATTCCTTATATCTGTCAACGTTATTATCGCCTTGTAATGAAAAAAATATCATTCTCTTCAAGTATTTAGAAAAATAACGGCATTGGAAAAGTCACAATTATATTAAAAATGAAAACAGTTTGTATATCCGTTAAATAGACAAATCATATTTTTTCTGTAACGTGCTTTCATGTGACCATAAAATGCATAATTTAAAGAACATTATATTATTAAAAACTTTATTCTCGCAATTATTTCACAACAAGTGAAACTCATTTTCAAGGTTTAAAGCCATCTAATCATATTTGATTCATTATTATATATTAGAGTCATTTTATTTTAAACTATTTATGTTGCCTTCATCACCTATTTATCACACAATTCTTCACACAAAAAATTGATGGTTTTTTCCTTTTTAGCACACCATTGCCTTATTTCAATACTCGTCAATTGACTTATTTCCATAAATAAAATGATCTTAATTGCATACATGTGGTTGTTTGGTTTGAATGCAATGAATGTCAGCAAAAATATAATAAAGAAGTATGTAATGTATGTGGACGTATACAACGCCACCCAATATATATTTCACCGTACACATTGCAGAAATAGCTTTAACTAATTTCAAAAGTCAAGTAATGGACCTTTATTTCTTAACGATATCGAATAGTTATCGTTAGATGTAGTATTTTTTCTATTTATGTTTTAGGAACTATACACATTTTACAGGCACAATATCCAAATCAAAGTTGATGATATGAATGCAAATGAGGCTGTATTAAAATCTACAAATTATGACGAGACAACACCCCAGCCTATTGAACCTCTTATGTCTAGCTGGCACAATTTGAATGTGGCAGCCATTATCAACCGGAACACGTATATCAAATTTTATGCTGAATACAAACTTATTGATGTCGAGAAAGATATGCCGGAAAATAAAGGTTTGTATTTTTAGCACACGTGAAGTTGTCTTACTTATACTAGACTGATATCGTTTGACATAAAGCTATTTCGAATAATAACTTTCAAGTTTTCTCTTACAACTTTCGACAATGTGTTTTTTTTTCTGGTTTCTACTGGCATGTGTCTTTTCCAAGATTCTTCAAATCATTTGTTGTTTTTTTATGTTTCATTTGACACCTTTTTTTCTTTTGGCCTTTTTTTAAATTTACTAACATATTTGGTAATTGCTTATTTCCGGATTTGCAAATATTATATTAGTTTTGTGACTTTCTAAAGGCATTAGCCCATTTAAAGTCATACTGCCTTATTGTCATATTTGACCCATGTTACACACATATATATATATATATATATATATATATATATATATATATATATATTGTCAAACATCGGACGTTATCGTGAGAAAATGTATATATTTCCCCATTGCCAATGATTTCCACAGCGGGACCTGGGCATAATATATCGCTATAATGTGCCGATTCTGACACGATGTCGTGAATCATAGCATTGGAACATTAAAAAATCATGTTCCATCATTCGCATTTATGAAGCACACTTGGCGAAAGTTAGTAAATGACATAGATATCATTTCCTTTTTATGAAATCACTGATACTCAGGTTAGTGAAACATGATTATGTAGGCGTCGTTGTCGTTTAATGAGGCCTGTTTAAGAATTATGATAATTGAAATATATATTTATGTATTCAGTGTCAGTTAAAAAAAACTTAAACTTTATTTACATCGATTGTGAATCAAGTTCCTACAACTTAATTAAATCATTCTCGATTGCTCGGATGACGGCGTATGTGGTCATTATTGTGGGAGGAAACCGGAGACCCGGAGAAAACCCACGTGTCTGGGCGGGCGACCACCGTACCCTCTCACGTAGTTCATCCGGGATCGAACCCGGGCGCATTGGTGAGAAGCGTGTCAGTTTTACGCCCGATTACTATGCCTCTATATCCATACATCGTAATCTACGTAGCCATGTGTTGAGTAGCGTTGTGTTTATTTATATTCTGTATAATAATTCTTTTTCTAGGCTGTAGCGAAGGGGTGTCGTTTAGAAACACTTGCTATCAACTGTTCAGACGCAAAAATGGACTTACATGGTTAGAGGCAGAACAAAGTTGTGTCATACATCGCGGACACCTGGCGAGTTTTCGATCAAGATCGGAAATGGATTTTGTTCACAAAATGCTTTTAACAAACTTTAATAGCTCGACCCCTTATCACACGGACTTTTATATCGGTAATTCAATATAACACTAATTTTGGTTTGCTTTCTATTTCCTGATATCACCATGATTTTTTTTTTTTTTTTTTGCGATAAAATATTTCAAAATTAATGAATTTAAAATAAATAATATTAATATGATAATAAATGATAAATGATTTATGAGTAATAATTCCTTCACCTTTTTAATGCTACAAAATGTAAAAGAGCTCTCTACAATAGTATATTTTGCATTCTGTACAATATTGATATTTTTTTTCCGTGATAGCCTTTGACGGACATCGTCTTTGAATCTGAGTAGATTATGTTTGAAATAAAGTTTTGATAGAAAACATGTCGTTTATACTGATCTATTTTATGTTCTTTTGTCACTAAACCGGTTTATTTGAATAACAGTCGTTAACTAGCTATATATACAAATATACAGGTATATCCATATAGCTATCACAAATAAAAGTAATGGCCACCACTTTACTAAATGTTGCTTGTAGTCAACCCAGACATTTATAAAACATATAATGATCAATAAGTTATTTGTATCTAAATATTTATGATGGTTGTGTTTGCTTTTCAGGATTGCAAAAATACTCAAGCAGCCTTTTGTTTCAAGATTTGATTTGGGCGGACGGTTCACCTGTAACATTTACGGCATGGTAGGCTAATGGTCTAAGCCCCAAGTCTTTATACAAATTGTTATATTTTTGCACAAAATCACATTCAATACTGTATTATTGCCTTGTGTTTATATATGAATAAAACATAATAAAATTTATAAATACATTCACAGGTGCCGTGATATGCGAACGCTTCTAAGTATATCAAAATATGAAAATTAAAAGTGTACATGTATATTGGACAGAACTAGACGATAAATCATTAAGGGTTCAACGCATGCAATATGTTAATATATCTATTTGCTTGTTAAAACAAAGTCCAATTCCATAAAATCCACCCAGCACTCCGGATTTACGTTCATCTGTGTGTGTGTGTGTGTGTGTGTGTGTGTGTCCGATGTACTCTCGCAAGTTTTTACGATATCTGATACATTTGCCTACATGAAACGTACTGCTGCATAACTGTCATAGAAAGTACGACTACGGGTCCTAGTATCACTCTGCCATGCCTAACTAATATATGTATAGAGAAAGAGATATTTATTTTTTTCGATTTAGCTATGTCTTTGCCGGAAACCGATACGCTGACCTTCCGGTGAAAGCTCTTTTCGTCTCACTCAGTCACTGGGACCTATTTCTTGCTCATTATATGTTTGGAAACGTTTTCTCGGAGTCGTTAGACTATAAAATCAGCGATAATATTTCAATAGAATTTAGGCATTTATATGTTAAATTTATAAAGAAATATAGGAGAGAAATATAGAAGGAAAATGGAACCGATGCATGGATAAATTTTGTTCGCGTCTTATCGGCAATAAAGTAGATAACAGTCTACTGATGAGTTATGGCGATTCTTCAACGTGACATTTGAGAAAAAGGTTGTCAAGTTAAAACTTTGAGGAACCTGATAATTGCCTGTTTTACTAAATTCAAACTATTTATAATGCAGTTTCGTGTCAATATTTCCCTGTTGACAGCTTTGTTAATGTATCGAGGTTTGTAGCATATGATGTTAAACTTTTAAAATGTACACTGTGTGTATCTAATATGCACCATGATTACTAAACTTACAAGAAGCCTTATTTCAGGGATAGATATGCTGAGTCAGTTCAACCAGATGGGTTCGAGACAGAGAAGTGCTCTTTCTTACGCTTGTCAAAGGTCCACTCTAATAACAACTGGCATGATACTTCATGCAGGGCTAATGAGATAAGACAGTACATATGTCAACGTTCGTGCCCAATATACACAGACGGTACTTTTTCTTCTTTACTAGTGTTTAAATATACTAAAATTGAGTATTGTATACGTTGTGAATGTTTTTTCTCCTCACATATAATTTTTCGTATATTACAATAACATTTATATCTAAATTATGTCTACCATGCAATTAAAAATAAATTTTCTAAAATAAAATGGTTAAAGATCCAGTTTGAAAACAAGGTGAATGTCAATAGCGAAACCGATGAAACCGATTAGTGTATATAGTGTTCTTAAGCACTACCTTTGAAAGTCAATCTGCAAATTACTCGGAAACATTCGGGTTTCATCACCGGTAAACTTAGAGTCACCGGAAAGAAAAATTGGACTTGACTTGACTGTTAGAGTTTACCGTCTCTTTGACAGTATTTCAGTCATAAAACGACGCCCAGCTAATTACAGGTGGAGGAAGTACCCGAATGCACGGAGGCATCCGGATAGAATCACCGACCTACCGCAAGCCAGCTGGAAGGCTTCCTCACATGAAAATCCGAATGACCTTGCCGGGATTCGAAACCACGCGGTGAGGGGCTGAGTGAGTGTTAAAGTCAGCGACTTTACCCTCTCGGTCACGGAGGCCCCAGAAAAATTTCCCTGATATTGTTTCATAGCAATTTCTAACAAAAATTATTTAATTTATCTTTTAATCTATTGCAATAACACAACTTACATAAAATACAAAAGCTGATCGAACTACATATCAACTTAATGTGCAAACTGAAATTATGAGTTTATATTTTGTGATAATGATGTTGTCCCAGTTTGTTTCAGTTGTGAAAACTGATTTTTGGATGTCCAAATGAATCCTGTTTACCATCTTCATAGTTATTTACCCTTCTATCATTTTAAAAAGCTGTATTTCTTGTAACGGGCGTCAAAAAATGGATATTTTAAATTTAGCGCGTAAATCCTCATTCCGACTTTGCATATCACTTGACTTTCTTGCAACCATGAATAATATTAATATTTTGCTTTATGTCTTTCTTCATTTCCTTCACTCTATTTCTATATTTCTTTATTTCATCTTAATAATATGGCTGTCACGTTGAAACAAACACATTATAATTGTTATAGGTAAAACAACTGTATTCTGTAACACTTGAAAGAAATATTTAGAGATAGAGAATAATTTTTCCAAATTGGCGTCCCGGAAGATGTAAACCTACATGACGTACGACATAATTCTTTAGAAAGAAAACGATCCTTATCAATGTCGTGTAAAAGGATGTAACAATAAACTAAGCCATTCTACATATATCTCTTTATTACATTTGGATCGCTGGATTTAATCAAATTATTTCACTTTATCATAGTCAATGACGCACTTCTATCTTTTTCCCTTATCAATTAATCTAAAAAATACTGAGCCCTTAAGACATAATTTGAAATATCATTTAAAATTTATTCGCATGAAAAAAAAGTTAAGTTTGGTTGTTTCATGTAGCAAGCGTACAACATTGAAATATACTAATAAAGCTTTTTTAGATCTCCTCCATATCACAATCTTCATTTTTAATTTTGTATATGCAAAAGCAATATATCTTCGTCAAGATTTGCAATGTGAGTGATTAAGTCTTACAGGACTCACAAAGAATGCAAAATGTAGAAACCCGCGATATAATCTTTTAGTCTCTGACAGGTATTTCAGACTGGAGAAGACAAGGTGTTGAAAAGGTTCCAGCAAGCGGCATGATCATATGTAGCAGTGGAGAGTACATCCTGTCTATATTCTGGTGTGATGGGGTATCAGACTGTTTTGATGGAAGTGACGAAGCTAAATGTGGTATCACTCTTTTTAAAATATATCATTTCGTTTTATTTATATTTTTTATTTTTAGCATCAACCATCAACATTACGAATATTTAGATATTATTGATTTTAAAACATAAACCGCGATATATATTTGCTTTCTCAAAAACAAATGCACAAATAAGGTTATACGCCTAAATTATAATTATAATCAAATTAACAGTAAGCCATTTTTTGTATCTAATACCTGAATTTAAATGTATGCGCAAAATAACGAAATAAAATTCAGGAAATTTGATATGACTCGTAATTATGTTCTATTTTAAATTGCGTTAAACTTGAATACGCTTGACCTATATTATCTATCATATAACCTCATTTAAATATAAAATAAAGTAAAACTTGTGAACCAAGGCCACTCAACAGAAATTGAAATGTGGCCATTATCTGGAGGTGGCTGTTATTCAGAGGTTAAATACTGTATACATGCAGGGAATACAGTCACTGGCCTTTGTTCACAGGTTGGCTGTTATTAGGGGATAAATTCTGTATATATGCAGGGAATTAAGTCAACCGGTTTCACAGAAATATCATCAGGAATAATAATAATAATAATAACGCAATATAGAAACAACGTCGTTATGACGTAACGTTAATATATGTTAAACAGGGGACGCCACTCTAGGTGACGCATATATATATATATATATATATATATATGTTAATTGAAATAATATCAGCTATTTAAAAAAATGATTCGAACCCGTGACCTTCCTTTACAGAGGCTGAGTAATGAAATATATCCTAGAAAGCCTATTAATTGATCTAATTGTCGGCAGTTTCTTCAGTGACACGAATGTGTATGCATATTTTAAATGATGAAATCCAGCTAATGAAGGTTCAAATATCTCCAAATTAATTAACTATTTTGCTCGCTTATTTAGTTTTTTTTTATTACAGTTTATTTAACACTTTATCTTCAACATCAATCAAAACACTTTTCAAATCAGATTTGACCTCCTAACATCAACAAAATCATTAAGACAAAAAACTTAATTTGGCACTTATATTCAAAAGGAGGGTAATTTAAGAGTCTAAAAGCCCCGAAATGCTTTCGGTGAGAATTGTGTTACCAGAGAACAAAATTGCAAGCAACCATGCTCAAAAAAAAAAAAAAAATGGAAACATAAGTGGATATATTTTTACATAAACATTATTTTTTGTATATAACTCCACTGGTGAATTTAATTATATTTCATTATTAAAGTGTGCTAGTTTGCTTATAGGGTTTTTCATCCCGCCGACAGAATTTTAGTCATTTAGAGACTGTATATTTGAGAGAGATATTCCGCTGCCACACTGCAGTATTCAGCCACATTACCAACCACTCCTGGAACTACCCTTATATGCTTAACACCAAGTAATGGCGCAATACCAATACATTTTTACGACTTTTGTGTATCGCGCCAGGGGATCGAACTTACGACACGATGCTCTAATCACTCGCAAACCGGGACCGGTAAATATTAAATTACATGTAAAAAGTATCAACTACAGGTGGGATTTGTCATCATCAAAAGTGTATCACAGAAGCGGTAAAAGTGACCTTCCTCCGATATCCAAACCACACACCATTTCAATATGAACTGGTCACTCTACAAACTCATCTATGAAGGCCAAGCACGATGCAATTGTCAAGAAGCAGTGAGCGACATCAGCAAGCATGGCGATGTTTGATTTTCATAAAGCATCAATCAGAATGCAAATTTCACTACACATAATGCACTTGTCAAAACAGATTCATCGATATCAACAAGCACACAAGGATACCACCAAGCAAAATGACATTGTCATGCACTTTTTGCTTAAATATCATTAATTCAATAGCAATATGTATTAAACATTAATAGAAACTTTTGAGGTGGATCAATACAACAAAATGCATGTTCCTTGACGAAGCTAATTTAAAAATTATCAAAACTGCTAATGAAAACGACAATTGAACTTGAAATTAAATAGAAAAAAAATATTAAACACACTTTCACCATCATTTTTATTAGGCGCAACTGTAAGACAATATATCGTTAAAACAAATAAATGATTTCATAACAGCGCCCCATCATAACTGAATTTATCTCAATCCAAATTGCGCTTGCAGAACGTATGGGATTAAGCAAAAAATAAAATCAATCCACTTTGCTATCTCTTCGACAATTATAATATTTAAAACTTATATTAAAAAATATGACGTAGCGTTATATTCACGTACATATATTAGTCTCATCATTTTTTTATGTTTTGTCTAATCCTCTGTCTACCGTAATTTGTATTGTCTGTCCATATAATTGTTCATTGTGTCTGTCCTGTCTACACATAATCGTCATCACCTTCATTTATTAATTTCCTCGTTCATATTAAGTCATTCATTCGTTCATTCATTTTTTCATTCGCTATTTCGGAGTAATATATTAATACCAGATATTGGCCTCGATCTGTTAATAGTTACTTCCCAATTAAATTTTCTTTACGCACTCGCACTTCGATATGAAAGATTTACATGGCGAGAGCTTGAGTTCTTCTCGCTAGGTCAAAAGAATTAGAACTGCGCACTATCTTGTTAAGCAGGTAAAACTGAGTGATAGTATCGATATCATATTTTACCATTCATCATTTACATGTATTTTTGATTTGCACTTTAATATCAGAGATTGAAATGGAACGAGCCTGAATTCTTCTCGCTAGATTAAAATTATTTGAATTATACACTGTCGTGTTTTGCAGTCTTCATAACATCTTTTCTCAAGTCATAAACTCGAAGCTGAACCTGCAATCGCATACGTTAACTGCGACCTATACTTAAGAAAAAAATGAGCTACGACAATCTTACCCTAGTTAGCAGTTTATTCGGTTAAAAATACAATATACATTGATACTTTGAATGTCTTCGAAGTACTTTATTGTTAAACAATTATATAAACGCATGTCATATCCCAATTATAGCTAACAATATATGTCTTGTCAAACCTTTGGCTTACCTTTTGTATCCACCAATTACGGATGACTCAAGGGGTATGACTTTTTATTCAATTCCATTATATCTACTTATCAAAACACAGTTTCTTGAAAGAACATATACTGGTTTTAGGAATTAATTCAATATACAGATGTGAAACTCAATGTTGCGGTGACTGTAGGATTACAAAAGGTCAGTGCCTAATCGTACAGGCAAAAATATGAACTAAATCGTGATAAACCTCAATAAAAAAAACTATTCCTGTTTTATGTTCTGTAGGTGCAGGAACCTCGTATGCTTCAGTGGATTATTCCCTTTATGTAGATACGGTAACTAGATCTCGGTCTTATTTACAACTGACGCGCTTTTACAAGTCATTATCATTCGTAGTGTTGTCGATTGTTATATGTAAGTTATCTACAATTATGAATTTCCAAGAATAAGATGTTATCAAATTTTATAAGTATGTGTTCATGTTACTTATTATGTATGTCTCAAAATGCTTTCGAAAATATTCATTTGTATGCAAAATAAAACTCACATTGAATGTCGTTTCAATGCCCATATCAATAAACCATAAATGCTGGGAGGATGTTCCCTGGTGGAGACATACCAAAATCGAAAAATTGGTACTGGAATAGGTCATTTGTTTGGCGCTTAGCATATAAGGGTAGTTCCTGGACTGGTAGGCCCGCTGTCATGATAAGGTGACTGGGTGTAGTATAATGCCACATGAATACGGCGTGATACTTCAGTGTGACAGCACTGTATCTGTCTCAAGTATACATGGTCTCAAAATGAGATACTGTCTCCGGGACTATTAACTCAATAAACTAACAAACAAATTAAAATAATTTTAAATGCCAATATACATTGTACATGTAGCTTTATTATTATAGTAATTATCACTTTCATCATCATTATCTCTAACAATTTTAAAATATCTCGGCAAAATCCTTGGCATGTTTGTGGTACTATTTTCCCTTTTCAGAATTTTAAAGCTATCATTGAAGCTTATGTATATTGTTTTTCAATAGGGGTTATATTTGTATATTTCCTTTATTTCTATTATTTCTTATTATTCAATATATTCTGCTGGGTTATCATTCATTTGTTCTCGGATTAACTAAATCTTCATTTAAGTTTTTAATCATTGTTTCAAAATAAATGTCAACGATATTTGAAAACTCGCTACTTTTAAAGTTAGCCTCAGCTTAATTCTCATTATTAACAATGTCCCTTTTATGTGGGCTTCATGTTGAATCTGTGTTTTCTACAAACAAACAAATCAAATTTCGTTAACATGTCTTTCAACAAACTATTGCTCTAAAGGAGGTTACCCCCACATCTTTTTCAGCTATTAGTAACGAAACATATGAATAACTTTATCAGGTTTATGAAATAGACATGTATCTCTTTTTACACTTATCTTAAGATTTATTTCTGGAAATGAACAATAAAAGCCAAATACTTCAATGGCCTATGCTATTTAAGAAACTCTAGGGAACAAGGGAAATAAAAAAGACCATAATAAGATAATTAGATAAAACCATCTAAGATATACTGTATGTCAAACCCGAACATAAATATAATACCAGTCTCAAAACTTCACGGAATTGAGGATATGTTCATATATTTGCAAGAATATTTCACCCTTCGACATGACACATGGTAGATAAATTTCAATGAAGTATCACAATTTTGGCCAATCAAATGTACTTTCCAAAGCAATTACCAACATAATCAGACACATTTCCAACTCTGGAGTTGGAGGTCAGTGGTTCGATTCCCATCTGATCTCCATCATACCAAAGTCGTTGAAAATGATATTATTAGCTACTTGTTTGGTTGGCCCGTGTCAGTATGTAATTTTGTGTGTTTTAAAATGCAACACATTGTAATAGCATCATATTTGTCTTAAGCAGACCTAATCCTCAAATGAATGAAAAAAAAAAAAAAAAAAAAAAACTGTCATCAGACATGAGACCTTCTTACACATCGAAAATCTTTTAGCATGGTGTCGTTTCGATGTCGATGTTATTCATGCTATGTCGTTTCTTTATCAAGAAAAAAACCAATGTCCCGATTTTTAATATAAAATGAGTCCTTAAATGCTTAAATGGTGGAATAATAAATTATAAGCATAAATACGTGTCAGTGTCGACTTATTGATTTAATTTCGTATACCATAAACTGAGTTTCCTTCAAATCACACAATATTTAGTTTTTTAACATGCCCTGGTATTTAGTAGTATACCGTAATAGGATAGCCGATGTTAAATCAGCCTAGCGAAGCATTACATCTCTACATTCTCCTACCTAGCTATCAGTGCTTCGTTCATATTGATATGTCTTGTACAGCATCTTTAAATTTGGGACAATTAAAATAATACCCCTTTGTAATTTTCGGACGTAACTGTGCCTTAATTCAGGAGGAAACGTAATAAATTATTACTAGATGCTAGATTTGGACCACCAGTGGTTGGTAGCCGAGGTCACTGAGCGAAAAAGAGAACTCAATGCCAAGTATCCCTATTTAATTCTTAACTGCTCCATCAGACACAATTGTTTCTAAGTCGCTCAATATACACCAACAATGTAATCGATTACCAAACTCAATAAATGCGTATTAAGTATCCTTAAATTGTAGACAACGTGCGCGTGAATATGTGCATGTATGTGTGGGGCCGGTAGCACAGACCCTAGTGCCATTCCAAATAAAACATTCTAAAGAAACCATATTCAATCGACCAGCGTCATTTTGATTTCATTTTTATTTCAATTGCTTGGGAACATGAAATGTACCAAGAAAAAAATATATATATAGACATCACTATGTATCCATGTATCCGACGGAAATCTAATAAACTCTATCTTTATGTATTTTATAACATATTTACGTAAAGTGTCTTTAATTTGAAGGTGTGTGTCACAGTCAGGAAAGGTGGAATGGCAGATCAGACTAATACAGATTACAAAACACTTAATTGTCAATTAAACTTTTATTTACAATTTGTACATATATTATTAAAAAGTAGAAATTAAAAAGATTAAAAGATTAAACCTGCACAGGATGTAATAAACAATTACTGTTTTCTAATTCTTACAGAAGAAAATTGAAGTCACTTCATTATGTTTCACAGTTTATAAAATGTTTAATAATAAGTGCCAGTTCCGATGCTCCTCACAGTTTACAAGAGTAAATATACGTCTTTTATAGGGTGGACAGTATTAATCACATGACAGCATCAGTTATCTTTTTCTCCCGCTTGGAGACGTGGAATTAATGTACGTGGACGTGCACCCACAAGCTATAGGACACATCAGCATTTTCTAAAGGAATCCTTTATATTCCATAACACACCTGCCTTATACAACAATATACTGTGACTCCAAATGTTCAGCGTGTGATTTACGGCCGAATAGAGATCACATTCGTTAGTCCAGTTATTGAACAAAGCATTTTAAAGCATCGATGTGCTTTATTTCAATCATGTTAGAATGATATTTTTTTCCAGTTTCAATCTTACTTTTATTTTTATTTTTTTTCGGTATTTCAAAAATATGATTCTTAGGAGCAAACGTTTAATGCGGTTTTCAAGTTAATCACTTAAATCGCTGAATGAATATAGGTGATTTACGACAGAAAACTGTGTCGGTAAAGTCAATCATGTGAGGGAAATTCGATTAATATATAATTATTAGTCTTCTATGCGAACTTAATTGTATGTGCGTGAAATTCAAACTACATAAATACTTGTTACGTCTGACACCCCGATGTACCAAACATTAATTACACCGGCATCCTTATAAATAACTTATACTGTACGGTTTAAGCTCGCGTTGTCGTTGTAATTAAAGAAAAAAAACAACAACTAGAAGTCGTTTGTTTAAGATACAAACGAAGCGGCTTTCCGTTTGCTTATTTCAAAGGTATTAAATATATAAGTTAATACAAAAAAATGGAATAATGATGCATAATAATGTATGATTTAATACGTAAATCATCATTATCTTAAATATACTTACGATTATGTTCAAAAATAAGCTTTAAATCTTTTTTTTTTTTTTTTTTTTTTTTTTTTTTTCATTTACATCTTCTTAAGAAGATACTGAGAAAGCATAAATATGGATTTTATTTGATTATGCACCCGTTTTCTATCATTCAGAAAAACAAAAACAAAAAAACAAACAAAAAAAAACAGGAAAATTTTAAGATAATAATATCCTCAAGAATTGTTTTCTTACGTTATTCAATCGATTTTTTTTTTCATTCTTTATTTAATATCATTTTCTTTGTAAGCATATGACTTAACATGTATTCATTGCATATTCAAAAACGTATCAAAATTCACAATTCAACGCAGGCATTCATTCCTGCAAAAGAACAATCGGATCTTGCTCGACCAACCCAATGACCACTTACATTTCTTTCTGCAAATTAATAGGGTTTCCATGAATTAGCCCTTTTACGAAAAACATGAATAAGTCATGTTTGATAACGTAATCACTTGAAATTTTCTGGACCTTTTGTACTTGTTAAGGTACGGCATTATTACTTTTAAGTTAATATA